>JAKSZT010054263.1:366005-562073 GCA_026826555.1 Tolypeutes matacus
GGAGAGAGGGAGGAAGGAAGGAAGGAAGGAAGGAAGGAAGGAAGGAAAGGAGGGAGGGAGGAAGGAAGGAAGGAAGAGAAAGAAAGAAAAAACAATTTAAAGGCTAGGGTGATTCTGACCACCTGTTGCTTCAATAAACTATACTGGCGAAAATGGATGTGAAACTTTGGTAAAATCTATAGAAGGAACGATCTGCAGAATAAATGACTATTGACAATGTAGAGAAATGCATTGTTCTTGTGGCCTGGAACGTGGGTGGTGATGGCTTTCTTGATATCTTCATGAAAACATTGAAGAATTTATAAGGGTCACAGAGAAACATCAGAGAGTTAGAATCACTGATAAAAAAATATCTGCAAAAGAAGCTAAGATTTTGACAAGGACCAAGAAGAGCTGGCAACTTCAAATTGTCATAAAATTTTTAGTGGGCAAATGAACTAAAAAATTGGAAAGATATGATTTCAAAACATAATCCCATAGTCCGATGCCACTCTTCCAATGGAACTGTATGCTGTATGTTCCTGCATACCTTTTTCATTTATCCATACCTAATGTAACAGTCTGTATACTAAAACCCTAAGCACTGTGCTGTTTGGGCTATTTAAAGGATTTTTAATGGTAATTCTATCTTAAGGGCTGACTTTAGACTCTAAACTGAATTGAAAAAAAAAAAAAACCCTCAAAACTTTTCCTGCCTAAGTAAATAGTGTATACAGGATATAATTTAATGTCTTATTGACTCAGGGCCATCAACATAGACCATTACTACCCATTCTATAGGTACTTCCCAAATGAATCTCCCTAAAATAACACTTTCTCTATCCATCTACCCTCTCAAGGCCCTCCACCAAGACTTGGACACGATTTCTGTTCCCCTGATTATATGACACCCACTCCCACATGATCACTCACAGGGCATTGTCTTTCTTCCTCATCTTCCATTCACCTCTTCCATCAAAATTTCCACCCATCAGAAATTATGTCAGGTCCTATCGCTACCCTCTAAAGTCAGAGGTTTGCATAATTTTTCCTCTGCTAGCAACCATCTGACAGGGGATGCAACTGCTGGTGTCTAACTTAGAATTTTCTGCTCCACGAAGGTGGGGGCCTGGAGAGTAGATAGAAACTGAGAGGGGAGAAGCAGTGGTAGTGGGAAAGCAGATACAGACTTTCATGCCCTTGAGTGCTTGGGGTAGGGGACAAAGCTCTTGGGTGTCAACTCTGCTACTTACTAGTTGTATATGCTTGCCCCCTGTAAACCGCAGTTTCTTTATCTATAAACTGGGAATGACATCTATTTCACATGGTTGATTTGAGTATTAATTGAGAGATATAAATTGGCTAGCATGAGATAGTTGATCAATAAATGTCAGTTTGCTTCTGTTTCCTTGTGCTTTGTATTTTATGTTCTAGGTTCCTAGAGGGCATGAACCATCTCTTTATCATGTATTTATTGCCCAGCATAATGCTGTATGCAGTGATGGGGAAATTACTTTTGGAATTTAAAAAAAGCCATTAAAATGAATGTTAAATTTTGTTCACATATAGATTTTAAATGATGCAACAATATTCAGTTAAAAATATTTGAATAATGTAAGAAAATAAATTCCTTTCTTACCTCATCATTAGAGAAACTGAAATTAGCTTTCAGCACTTCAGGATTACAAAATTTGTAGAGAAGGGTCTTTAGGCATTGCCTGTCCCACTTGTCAGTCACCCGGCCTCCATAAATGACTCCTCCAATCAGGTAGCGTAGCGCCCACCATGGAATACTGGGCTGTGTGCTCAGGACATTTTCCAATGTCTTTATGGCCAACTATGGAAAATCCACTAGCCCTTATTATTTCGGTAAATGTTTTTTAGCTTACTCTGACTCTTTAATAAGAAATCAACAGCTCTCAAGCAGCTACATATATTTTCTCTTAAAAAATATATGGAAATTAGCAAAAGGAATAAAAATATTAAGGTATACATTTTTATCCATTAATTCCCTTCTCTTGCTGTTGTTGGAACAAACATTACACTATTTAACTTTTTTAAGTAGACAAAACAAGCACATGGTATTCAAAAGTTATAAAAGGATAAATGAGGGAAAGTAAATTCTCTCTCACCCTCTACTCTAGCCAGCAGAACCTTTCCCTTGAGGTAACCACTGTTAGCAGTTTTTGGGTATCCTTACACAGATATTCTATGTAAATATATGCACATCAGTTGATTTCATTCTTTCTTCTTTACCCCTCCCTCTCATTCTAACTTCCCTCTGTTCTCGAACTTGTTCATCTATCCCTCTCCTTCCTTCCTTGTTAAAATAGTTTAGTACCTTTAGTTTAAGACTATTATAGGAATCTTTCTTGCAGTATTACTCTACCTTTTAAATAATTCATATGTAGCACTTAGATTACTCACCCTCAGAGGTTTATTATTAACAATGTATTGTGAGGCTTATGATCATCAGTTTCTACTCTGTTGTAATTTTCATTATTTTGGGTCTCTCTTCTGATATATTTTTATATAATGATAGACCTTAATCAAGCATTTTCCACAGATAAAGGATATTGTCTAAATCCTTGCTATATGCAAATATCCTTCTTTCACATTGACACAGTGAATACATCTTAGTGTACAGTCTTTTTCCCTTAGATAGAGAATCTAAGCTAGTGATATAGAGAATCTAGCTAGTGATATAGATGACAAATGTACCGCTATCATCATTCTTTTATAACTAGTTCTAGAATGTTGGAGTTCAGGAATTTTCTAGTTTATGCCCAAATGTCTTTTCCAGTTTATGCCCAAATGTCTTTTCATAATAATCCTGCCTGAAATAGTGAGAATTTTCATTATGTAAACTCAGAGCTTTTGTAATTTAAGAGAAAATAACTTTCTTCACATTTTTCTCCATCTATTCTATTTTCTCCTCAGAAATTTGCATTATTTGAATGTTAGATTTTCCTTCAAATATCTTAATTTTCACCTCAAGATGTCTATCATTTTGTAACTTTCTTCCTATGCTTTGGGTTATCTCTTCTATTTGATCTTTCTAGGTACTCATTCAAGTCTCAATCATAACCATTCTTCCCTTCATCTGTTACTTTTTTAGTTAAAAAATCATGGTGTGTTTATACAGCTCCAGATTTGTTGACCATACTACATGGAGCCTATGCACCAATTAACACCCTTTTGCTGTACACGTGTAAATGAATCAGGACAAAATACAATGATACTTGCCTTTTTTAGTGATAATGAATACTTTCTGGAGATTATTTATAAGAAAAAAGGGGCTGTTAAGGACAAAAAAATTCCCAAAATTTCTAATAAGAGAATAAATTCTCATTGTGTAAGCCCAACCCATTTCATGGTATCTGCTTTAAGTAGCCTAAGGAACTAGAAACTGAGTTTGGTACTGAGAGTGGGGTGCTACTATTGTAAATACCAAAAATGTAGAAACAATTTTGGAATTGGGTAATAGGGAGAGACTGGTAGAATTGTGAGACACTTCATAGAAAAGGCCTAGATTGCTTTGAAGAGACTGTTGCTAGTAATTCAGACAATAAATGTAGTTCCAATGAAGCCTAAGACAGAAATGATGAATGCATCATTGGAAACTTGGAAGAAAAGCAATCCTTGTTTTTCACAGAGAACTTGGAAAAATTGAATTCTGGTGTCAGATGCAAGGCATAATTTGAAAGCAATGAGCTTGGACATGTAGCTGAGGAGATTTTGAAGCTAAATGTGGAAAGTGCAGCTTATAGTAAAATGCAAGAAGAAAGGAATCAGCTGGGAACTGAATACCTGGGAACACAGAAGCCAGAAATTGATGGTTTGGAAAATTCAGAGAATCTGGAAATTGAGCCCCCAGAGAATAGTGCTCCATGTAAGGGTTTCACTGAACATGAAACCAGTTAGCTATTTCCGTGCAAATCAGCATTGGAAATGCAGTTATCCAGGAAGGATCTGTGCAAAGTCCTACTGTCTGATGGCTTAGACCCTGTGTACTACATGCAAAACTGACTTTTTTTTCCCCCAAGATCCGTATGAACAGAATCCTGCCAGCCTGGAGTAAATGGGATAGATTGAAGGGAAAAAATCATTTCAAAGGCAGAGCCATGGAAATGGAGGTCTGGACTGAAGACATGTTCTTGGGCCACGAGAGCGAGCCCACGTATGTGTGTGGAAACGGCAAGTCTGTCCCAGAGCTTGGAGAGGGAAGGCCTTCTACCCCATTGCTCAGGAAGAGTGCCACCACCTCAGTGTTCTCAGAGGTTGGGGCCTGTGCCTCAGGGACTGCAGAGAGCTTGGCTACCACCCCAGTTTTTTCAGAGGGTGGAGCCTATTCCCTGGGGATTATGGAAAGTCTGGCTATCACCCCAGTGCTTGAAGAGTGTGGAACCTTCACCCAAGTGTTTGGCCAGAGCATGGCCACTGTGCAAGCACTTGGAAGGGGTAGGGCTGCTGCTCCATCAGGCCTGAAGCACAAAACATTGTTCTATAGATGATTCTCAGACCTTGAACTCTAATGGAGCACGGCCTGCAGGGTTTTGAACCCTTGTTTTCCTTCCAGTTTCTCCCTATGGGAATGGGAATGTTTATCCGAGGACTGTCCCTCCTTTGTATATTGGAAGCAGGTAACTTGTTTCTAGGTTTCACAGGTCCACAGACAGAGAAGAATTATGTGCCAGGACAGACCACACCTATAACCGATTTTGATGAGAATTTGTTCTTAGTATTGTTAATGAAATGACTTAAGCTTTTTGGGATATTTGGATGAAATGAGTGTATTTTATATATGGAAAGAGCATGTCTTTTTGGGGTCCAGGGGGTAGACTGAAACTAAAATGGAAAGCTACCTCTCTAGGGTAGGTTTAAGTAATATCCAGAAGCAGAACCAAAATTTTCCTTGGAAAGTCTTTTTGTATCTGCTTTAACACATAAATGAATGGATTCTTAGATAATGGATAATTGTTGGGAATTAAATCATGTGCCCCACAAAGGCATGTTCAGTTCCCACCCCTGCTCCTGTGGGTGTGAACCATGTGCAAATAAGGCCTTTGAAGATGTTTTTAGTTAAGTGCCCACACTGAATGAGGGTGGGCCTTGATCCAATAGGGCTGAAGTCCTTATAGACAAAGGAAATTGGACACAGAAAAGAAGCCATGAGGAGCATCAAGAAACTGGAAGTCAGTGGAACCCAGAAGAGAAAGGAGAAAATGCCACCATGTGCATTACCGCATGACAGAAAAGCCAAGGACCAAGGAGTTCCGGTTGCCAGCCCCAAATGCCACAGTCTTTGGGGAGAAAACATCACCTTGCTGATGCCTTGGCTTTGGACTTCTCTCAGTCTCAAGACTGTGAGCCAATAAATTCCTATTATTTAATTCAACCCATTGTAAGGTATTTGTTTTAGCAGCAGAGAAACTAAGTAATCAAAGGTGTAATGCTCTGTGCTGGGAACACAATTGCAGAAAAATTAACATTAAAAAATTTAAGCTGGTGCCACCACATGTCCACTTCAGCAATAAAGAAAACACCCTGTTCCAACAGAAAACAAATAGAAGGTTTTATAAAAGAATATGAGAGAGAAAGATGCTAAACTAAACTTTTTTTCTCTACAATGGGTCAATATAAAATGACAAACACATTTTTGGTGATTAATATGTGCCAAGCACTCTTCTAAATGCTTTATCTATATGAACTAGTTCGCTTCTTTTAATGACCCTTTGGCAGTAAGTACTGACATTTACCCTCCCCACATTGTTTTTTTTTCTTTTTTTTTTGGTCAAGGAAACTGAAACTCAGAGAGGTTAATTAGCTTGCCAAACAGGTTAAATATTTGTACTGCTATATGTGGTGGAGCTATAAATTGATTCCAGGAAGTCTGGCTTGGAAGTCCACGCTTTTAAACATTAGCCCATATTGTCTAGTTACAGAGTTCATTTTCTTACCACCATGCAAAAACACTTAGTATTTGTGCAGGTACATAGTAGGCTCTCAGTTTGTATCTTATTGTTATTTACTTGTTGTTATTGGCTGTTTTGCAGACACCACACTTACCTCCAAGTCAGAAGAATTAAATTCGTAAGGAATATTCCAGCCCAATATTCCATAATTTTTTCTTTCATTGATTACAGCATTGAAAAAACATAGGCTGAATAAAAGCTTTTTCCACCACGGTCCACAGTCAGGTTTTTCAAATATCTCTTCTGTTACTTCTCCACTCCCACTATATCCAAATGTCTGTAGCAAATTACTTTTCAATCCCTGGGGAAATTCCACTGCAATCTTTAAAACAGACGTGAGTAAAATCAGCATGTCAGGAAAGGTGCAGGCACCGGGTCTTAGAGGGTACTCTTGTTTGTTTAGCACTGGTAAAAGAGCTAGTAAGACTGTGACTGTTTTCAAGATTCAGTGGCAAATTAAAAATCTGTATTATTCTTTTCCTACTTGAAAATCTCTGTAAAAGGAATATACTGGATTTTCTTTCATTCCAATTCATACTTTAAATGGGAAGCATATCATTGTGATTAAAAGCACCCCTATTTTCTCTCCGCATTTTGGAAAGCTGACAAGAGTTACTTTAGGCTTATTTATAAACGGCAGCTTAGGGGCTGTAACCAAATCAGGGCTGCTTGGCCTCAGCAAAGCAACAGATACAGGGATGCCAAATCACATGAAACAACTAGTGGAACCAACAAAAGTATCTAGTTTTTTATTATATTTAAAAGGAGAACACTTAACTTGGTGGATTACTAAATTGTTTTGCTTGCATTGAAAACCCCTTTGGTTGACTTCTTAATAAGGGTAATTGGAGTGAGGAGGGACTGGGGAGAAAGAGTATAAAGATGAGGTGGGGAAGAAATCACCTGGAGGGGTCTTTTGAGATTGTGACTAAGTCTGAAACTGTAAAGAGTCTTTGCACAGTTTATCTATGTGTGTGTGTATGAACAAATGGGCATGCACAAGTATATATAATATATATAAATGTGTGTACATGTGTATTTGATAGATAAATGTGTGTTGTATATGTATGTATGTATGAATGTGTGTGTGCAGATGTGTGTGTGTGCAGATGAATGTGTGTGCACGTGTGTGTGTATACATGAATACGAGTATTCTGGATCAGGGATCCCCAGAGCAGCTTGTATCAGTTCCTTATGCCCTAATTCCCCACCAGGTGATGCAGTGAGAGCCAAACGTATCTTGTGCGTGTATAGTGGGGTTTGTACCACAGAAGAGGAACTCCAAAATTATGAATCTTGGAGCTAATATAGAATGGCTGGCACAGCTGTCTCCCTGCTCCAGAGATAGAGAAAGACAGAGAAACTTTTGCTCTGGAATGTAAACCAATCCTCTCTAGCGAGGGGAGGGGAGGGGAGGGGAAGGTCTCTAGGTTTGCACAATTCCTGGAGTGTAAACAAATGGCCCTAGGTTTTATGACCCTTAGAACAAGGGTTCTTAAGAAGGCATCCATGAGCTTGAATTGAAATTTTAAAAAAAAACATTATTCTTGTGGGAATGTGTTGGTGCAGGTGTGATATATTTATTAAATAATACACAGTATAGTGTGGACTTAGTAAGGGGTCCGTGGTTTTCACCCGACTGGCAAAGGGGTCCTTGGAACAAAAAGGGTTAAGAACCCCTGCCTTAGAATGTAAGCAAATGGTTCCAGGAGATATAAGACAAGCTTCTCTGGATTGATTGCCTTTAGGTTGTGAGCAGTGTGAGCAAGTGGCTCTGGACAATGCACAGGCGAGGAGATCCTCATTCAGACATTCTTTAATCAGGTTGCCAGCAATCTTTGCTCAGAAAGCCCTGACTATGCACAAATGGGAAAATCCTCATGGAGCATTTTTGCACGACTGTTATGACTGTTCCCAGAACTCCTGCTTATGTCTCTAAATGTAGTTGTCTGCCTATTGCCATAAGGAACTATATCTGAAGGGGAAGTAGAGAGATAGTGTATGTGTGTGTGTGTGTGTGTGCATGGTTAATATTGCTTTACAGAAAGAAAGTCACTTATATCTGAAATTAAAATTTATTTTGTTAAATTTCAAAATCAGGTTTATCCCATATCAATGTTTCCCTTCTATTCTCTTCCTTTCTTCTCTCTCTCTTTCTCTCTCTCTCTCTCTCTCTCATGTGAAAAGATTATGCTTGGGTCATATTTGTATGGAACTGATATATTAGGGGATTTATTTTTCATTATAAAAAATTTTCTAACATACCCCAAAGCAGAGAGGGTTGCATAATTAACTCCATATACCCATCACTCAGCTTCAACAATGGTCAATATTTTGACAATATTGGAACATCTTGTTTTCAATATTAACCTTCACTTAGTTGAGCATAAAAGATGCTGTAACCAACCTGTAACAGCATTGCAGTCACTTGTTATTATTTTAGCTGTAAATTTCCTGCTCGAATAGCCCCACCTTTTTTTGTTTGTTGTTTGTTTTTGTTTTTGTTTATTGGCCCCACCTTTATGAAGACTTTCCTGCCTGTGTCTCCTCTGTTATACCATTCACTGCATGATATATATTGTAAATATTTGCTTATAGTTCTCATTCCTCCACTAGCTGTGGGCTGCTTGAAGGTAAGAACTTGGACATACACTGTTCAAATATCTTTCTTATTAACACATGCTTGTGGTAAGATTTTGGAAAAATACATACAAATATGAAAGAGAAAATATAAAATAAAAATATAAGACAAAACATTAAAATATATTTAATATAAAATATAACAATATAAAATATTTTTAAACATTTAAAAATCACTAATGTCATGCCATCTACAGATAACCATAGATTATATTTAGTTATATTTGTTCTAAATAATTTTTGTCTTCTTTTAATTTTTTTTGACAAAATGTGTACTGCATTGTATATCCTGTTTTGCAATTTGCTTTTTACCATAGTCATATCATGTTTTCATGTCATTAAATATTCTTTTAAAATTTGATTTTTTGTGGCAGTTTACTATTTTTCATATAAATGTACCATAATTTATTTGGCCTTTTCTGATTGTTGAACATAAATTATTTTTTAAATATTTTAATTGGCATGAGAAATGTTGAGATTATCACTGATCTCATCCTTGATTATTTCCTTCAGATGGATTCCTAGAAGAGGGTTACTGGATCAAATTGTATGAAATTTTAAGACTCTATATATATTGCAAAATTACCTTCCAGAAAGATTTTACTTCACCAGCATTATGTGAGAGTAGTTATTTCATAGTACTCTTACCAGCATTAACAATTGTATTAAAACTATTTTAAAGCTGTCTTTGCCAGTTTGATGGCAAAGTTATCTCATTGTTTTGATTTGTATTTCTCTGATATCTAGAGGCTGAAACTTTTTCTTTTTCCATATGTTTATTGACCCCTTCTGTCATTTGCCCATTTTTAAAAAATGGGATGTTAGTATTTTCCGTAATTATTTGTAGGTGCTCTTTACACATTAAAGAAATTATCTCCTCTGTCTATACAGATACTGGTATGTGAAAATCCCACAAAGTTGCATGTTTGAATTAATTACCACTATGTTAAAATTGCTTACATCGATAGAGATTTAAAATGGACTTACAGCAACGGACCTACTTATGATGAAATGTTCCTTTAACTTTACCTCTATGCTTTCTGCCACATCCCTCCCCTCAAATTCCCCTGCCCCCACCACCTCTAACTCCCAAATCCTCACTTCTGACCAATAATAAAAGGCTGTTTGAGATTACAATCTGCTAGATTCAGGGAAGGAAGTGGAATATCCTGAGTCCCAGAGTAAGAATTGTGGATTCCGCCAATCAGGTTCTGTGTTTTCTAGAAGCAGGGCTGTTGGAAAGCAGCTCAGTACTTTACACTTGGGTAAATACATGCAGGAGACTGGGAAGAGATGAGCAGTGGTGTGAAGGGGAGAAGTTTCTTCGTCTCCCAAAAAGAAATTTGATTTATTCTCAGGCTGGATTGGGACTTTCTCAGGAAAGTGCCTCATCCACCCTGATTCCTTCATCCCCACCCCAATTTTGTTACACTCATGTGTCTGGTCACAGTATTCTGTGCCATTGGTCAGTTTTTTCTGTTATTGGGACTCTATCTTTTGGTCAACTGGATCCTTGTTTAACAGAATTGACTTTCTTAGTATTAATTCACCTTCAATGGTGGATATGAGTAGAAGTAATAGCTAATCCTAAATTAGGACTTCTCCATCAATAGTTTCAACTTGCTTTCAGCCAGACTTTCTCCAGAGAATTAATGAACTGTGAAATGGTTAAGGGGAGCAAGAACAAGAAAAAGCTAGAGAAGTGAAGGGCAAATTGTATAATGTGGTTTATAACAACTGGCAGCCTAGCATCACATTGTTAATTACTTGAAATCAGGGATCTTGTCTTCTACATCTTCAGCATCCTTCCTGGTTTCCAGGAAAGAGCTGAGCACAGAGCAGATTTTTAGCACACCAGAATCATCACTCTCTTCTTAATTCAGAATTATGAATGCAAGATGGTTGGCATTCAAACAGGATTCTTCAGTCATTATTAAAAACCATTATATTTTGTCCTTACCTTTAAACCCTTTTGAAGAATAGGAATTGGAATAGAGCTATCTGATTTTGAGCTTAACCATAGCCTAAACTCAGGGTTGATTGTCATATCTTTACTATCAAATCTGCAAAATAAAAAGTTTATAAATATTTTAATATGAAAAATTTTAAAAACCTAAAAACATACATTTAGAATCATAGTATTTCAAAATTTGAAGTGACCTTATCATTTCAATAATTGAGGATCTTATTATGCTACAATAACAATTTCCTTGTTGAATCAATTACCATTTAAAAAAGTAGCATTCCCTCCCATAAGTATAAAACCAATATAGGCTCACTGCAAAAGCCTGGTAAAAATTTCAAATTAAGAACAAAATGTGGTGGCAAGGCTCCAGGATGTGTAAATTCATTGAGGTTGTTGGGCCACACTATGGGAGATGTTTGTGTGGGATGTGGTGGGAGGTGTGGGAGGTGGGCAACATGGGAATCCCAGTGGGTTCCGTGTAATATTTTAGGTAATCTAAGCACCTCTTAAAATATATGTATATATATATATATATATATAAAAATAATTTTTTTAAAAAAATATACATATATGTATATATATTTATATATCATTTTGAAAATTTTTTTTTTTATTTTAAAAATTTTGTTTTTTACCCATAATAAAAAAAAAAAAAAAAAAAAAGAACAAAATGAAGAATCCACTGGCCAAATCTGGGAAAACTGAGGATCAAAATAAATGACAATAGTAACAGACTATAATCAACTGAATAAAATGAGAATCCTTAAGTCCATAGTGATATAAATAAATAAATGAATGAATAAATGGGAAAGAAGTACAAGCTCTTCCTTGTAGTAGAACATCATTTTATAAATGTTGAAGAAACTTTGGAGTTAGAAAGCTACTATTTGACAATAACATAGTAATAATTCAGTCAAAAAATTACCAAAAGATGTTAAAACTAGTATATAAAAATTTGAGATATATACTTCATCTCAAAATATCTCCCTCCAAATTAATTGCTAAGGGAAAAATAGAAATTTTGTAGTGGAAAAACCTGACAGATAGCATTTTAATATAATCAAATCAATATCATCAGTAATGGATGACAGTATGTGCCTCTAGATATGATATATCGAGAAGGAGCCAACATCACTTCTGTAATATTCTTGCAATAATGCATAACCTTAATCTAAGCATGAGAAAATATCAGACAAACCCAAATTGAGGAACACTCAACTTTTATACCTTTCTTGTACTTTTAAAAATGTCAAGCATGAACTACAAAGATAGACTGAGGAACTGTTCCAGATTGAAGGAGATTTAAGAGCCATGACAACTGAATGCAATACCAAATCCTGAACTGGAACCTGGACTAGAATTCTTTTATTTTGTTTTTTTTTTTGGAATTAAAGATGTTATTGGGACAAATGGCTAAATATGCATAAGTTTTATTGATTAGATAATAGATAAATCACACAGTATTTAGTACTTAGGGGCCAAGGGACACCATGTCTACAATTTACTATTAAATGACTCAGAAAAGATTAAATACATATGTATGTATATATATGAGAAAGAAAAAAGAGTGTAAATTCTAATAATTGGCAAATCAGGATGAAGAGTATAGAAGAGTTTTTGCACTTTTCTGCAAGTCTGAAATTATTAAACAAACAAAATGGCAAACAACAAAAGCAAAAAACCCAAAATGAAACAGAAAAACAAGAATCACCTATAACCCCACTAAGTAGGTATAAGTACACTTTTCTTTTTTATCTCCTCATCTGTCTTGCTCTCTCATTTTTAAAATAAAAATATTATACTGTACATACTGTTTATAGCCTATTTTTCTTCTTAGTAATACACTGTGAATGTATTTCCTTAATTCTTAAATTTAAGAATTTTCCTTTTCCACTGTGGGGTGCTAGAGTGATACTCCTGAATCTCTAAAGGCTTATTTTGTTAAAGAAGTATGAAGTTTTAAAAATCATACTTTGATTATATAAAATAATTTCTTTAATTGTTCTTATTAAAAGCCTGCTAGAAATTATTCTGTCATCTTCCAAAGTTTACATCTATTGAAGTCCTATAACTTAGTAGTCTTCATCTTCTTAAAACTCTGAAGTGATTAAATAAATATGAAAAAGAGAAATTTTAAAGAAATTGTTTTTAAACTGATAAAAGAATAACATTTTGAGAAGAGCACAAATGATACTAGCAATGATTTTAGAAAATTAAGTCAGGCAGTTGCAATTTTGGTTTTATAGTTTCCCTGTGTGTGCTTACAGCATAAAAATAATAGCATGAAGATCCTCATTTAAACACATTTCTACAATACAATATGGGCTATACAAAATAAGGCAGGCAGAAATGCAAGACAAGAGTAAAAACAGAATATAATCTGTTAAAACATTGTTAACACATTGATAATTCCTCACCCAAAGTTATAGCGATCAACTTTCAAATATTTCAACTGCAAACAAGAAGATTGAATCTATGGAAATTTCTGCCTTGGAATGGCAAAATGAGTACTTTGGGAGGAAGAGCCCAGAAAAGTGGGTTGAACTAGAGAAAGTCAGAATAGGTACTAAATATAAACCACAAGAGAAATCATCATTGGAAGTATGGCTATGAGGTATTATATTTTGCTGTTCCGGATCATATAGAATATTAAAAACGTTGTTGTTAATCTATACATCTGTATATATGTATGCATATCAAGAGAAAGTTTGAAAAGAAGTGATATACAAGATATAGAATAAAAACTAAAGAGGCCTATTTAAAAAACAAACAGATTCTTAGAGTAGTTCACAAGTTTTTAGAAAAAAGAACCCACATAAGAGAGCTTAAGTTTCTTGAGTGGTCCAAAACATTATTTTATCATTGTTATAAACACAATTGATGTTGCCATTTCCAGTTTTACTTCACAGTTTTGATAATTAGTCTGATTCCCTACAAATAAATGCAAAAGTCTTACGATTCTATAATAGTACAAAGCCTTGGCATAAATGACGCTGCAAGGTGGCAGTTTTGGAGAAAGACCCACTGTTCTGTTTTGGTTAGGGCCTTAACAATGAGATCTTCTGCCTTAGCTGCCTGGCCGCGACCCAGAGAAATCATGGTCACATGATTCATTGTTCCTTTTAACTCTTGTGCAAATCTCTGTAGAAGGCTGGTCAGATCACACCCTGTATAACAAGTGGAGAAGAATATAAAACTTCCTCTTAAAAAACACAATTAGCATTTATTGAGTGATGATGATTTGAGGGTGAGGAGGGATAGGGAAAGACTACAAGCTTTGGAAATAGAGTCAAGAGTTCGAATCTTGACCCTGCATTTTACTAGGCGAGTGACCTTGGTTTTCTAACACATGGGGAAGATAATATGATATTTACCTACAAGCAGTAACTGCTGGATGTCAACTCCAACATCTACTTGTCCCTTCCTCCTCTGTTGCTGAACCCCAATGTTATCTGAGGGGGCTATGCCTCCAGCTAAAATACTACCTTTTTAGCCTTTCCTGCATCTAGGTATGGACATGTAAGCTTTGTGAATGGGTTTTGGCAGCAAAAGTGTATTATCAAAAGCATGTGTAGTACTTCGAGATGTCTCCTTAAAAGAAGGAGGTATGCCCTTCTTCATTTCTTCCATTCTGGCATTTAGAACATAGATGTGATAGTTAGAGCCCTAGCTGCTGTATTACACTAAATCTTCAATAAATGGACAGTACTTACTATGAGTGATTTACAACTCAGAGTAGGTACTATGTGAAAGCCTCCAGGTGGAGGCACTCTAGACAAGGACTCATTTAACAATGATGAATTCTGAAGACAAATTTGATTTGGAGACTATTAAGAGCAGAGATTAAATGAAGGAAATATTTTGCTTAGGGTCTGAAGAGTGAGGACAAGAAAAAAAAGAAAAAAAAAATTGGAGTTTAAGGAATACAAGGACTAGATCAAAAGGACCAACTTCTGATTGTTTATTTTTAATATATATATACTCACAAATCAATGTTAATCAAAACAATTAATAAATTTGGGTTGATGGAAATGTTTTGGTAATGAAGGGTGGTGGTGGTAGCCCAACATTGTGCATGTAATTAACAGCACTGAATATCTATTTTACTGTGGTTAAAAGGAGGAAATTTTAGGATGTATATATGTTACTAGCATCAAAAGCACTGATGAATTTTGTGTTATTGGTGAATCCAGGAAGACTCTTTGTTCTTTTACATTTTTGTAAGGTTAGTTTTTAATATAGTTTAAAGCTTTTATTGATCCCTTTTCCAAAATATTTAAGTAAGAATATGAAAATATTTTAAATGCAGAATAACCTCACACAGAACCTACTTCTCATCTTTTGACTATTGTACCATCATCTTAACTATTCACATATAGCTTACCATGAGAGTGAATAAGTATCAAGGGAATTCTAGCATTGGATTCTTGATATAGTTCTTTCAAATTAATTCCAGTTGTGTGAATATATGTGTTTCCCATTTTTTCAGTTACAAACTTACTCACTGAATTCTTTAGATTTGCTGGTTTAAGAATTTTTACCTAAAAAGATAAGGTAAATTTTAAAACCACACAGGAAAATATTCCTTATTTAAATAGAAACAAAGCTAAGAAGCATTCATTGTTTAGCTTTTCAGTCAGAGTTTTTTGGTGTTATTTGTGTTGGGACAGTATAATGGGAAAGAGTCTACACATGGTGGGGAAATTACCCTCGTGTTGCTCTTCCTGGATGCCAGGGACAACTTGTGCCTCTATCTATTTCAAACTCTGACTGAGATCTTGCTTTGAGTGTAACCATCAAAGTTATTGGCCCTGATTCTATAGAAAGAGACCTTTCTCCTGGACTTCTTCCTG
Source organism: Tolypeutes matacus (assembly GCA_026826555.1). Classification (NCBI taxonomy): domain Eukaryota; kingdom Metazoa; phylum Chordata; class Mammalia; order Cingulata; family Chlamyphoridae; genus Tolypeutes; species Tolypeutes matacus. The sequence goes on from JAKSZT010054263.1 coordinate 381,419, forward strand.
CTCTGCTGTGCATATCTGGAGCAAAGAAGCCCCATGGTGTACATTTGTGTGTGGGGCAGGGGGTGGAGGGGAGGAGGAGGTAGTGAAAAATCCAGGATAACACAAACAGAACAGTACTAATTCTTCCATTAAAAGTGCCTGAAAAGAAATAGCACAATATGTGTGTGTTTAAGCAAACTGAATGCAGATCTGAAAGGAACTTTGGGTGGTCTATACGATTTTGGAAACAATAGTGAGTAGAGGGTCAGGACCTACTGGAAGTCATTGCAAAATTTCAGTGGAAAGACCTTTCCCATGAAAACAGCTTCATACAAACCACTTATGTGCTAGTTCTCTACAGAATGATCATGAAAACTGTCCTGATCATTTTCACTATCAGGGAACTCCACCATTTAAGGCACAGCCAAAACTGTCTGGGTCTGTGGGTCTATATGAAAATGTCATTTTTATAGGTAAAAAGTAATCTTGTATATGGCAATTTCATATGTTTAACATAATACATTTAATAATTTTGTCAAATTTTGCTCTTTTATGTTACTTTTTGATAAAAATCTTTTATTTCTATTTTAATTAAATGTATCATATATTTTTAAAAATAAAAATCAGCAGCACACAAAGAATCTGGGGTCTAATAGCAGAGTTCATTCAGTGTATTTACTTAATGAGACAATGTTCAAATCAGCCAAGTGAAACACATGCTCAGGTGTGGTCCCCTGACACCATTACTGCCAAGATTGTGTGCTCCCAAATGTGGTCATGATTCTTTGTCACCATCTTTAGCTCCTCCTTTATTTTACTAATTCATCAGGCTATTGCAGGGGAGAGAAGTGAGCCAAGTAGACAAAATGCCTGCCCACATGGAGTGTCATGATACTGTCTTTCTCTAGGTCAAGCCTTCTGTCTGATATATTCTAACTTAATTTATGTGATAATCTCAAATTCTGATTTTACAGCTCAGGTCCAACTTCAAATATTCTAAATCAGTTTCCCTGTAAGTACAATCACACTTAAAAGACCATGTCATCTGATTTTTGGTTTGGAAAATAGTTGCCACACTCATGAAGATTCTAGTTCATAATCTATTATCACCTGGAGCTGATTGGGAGAAGGTAATGTAGTAGGATATTAAAAATGTAGTTAATTTTGATGTAGAGGTAAAATGTACTTGCTGCATAAAATTCAAACAATACAAAAAAGTATAAATTGAAAAGTAAAGGTCCTATACCCTAAATAACCATTGTTTCTTGTACATCCTTATAGATATTTTCTATGTGCACACAAGCATCTATCTACCCACCTCCTTTTACAACTGGAATTGTACTACATATAGTTCAGTATTTTGCATTTGTCAACTGATACAGCCTGAATATCTTTTCATGTTGTGACTATGTCAATAGTCCGCCAGGTAGAGCAGAGTTTCCAATCTGTTTACAGTTGCCAGGTGGATAACATAAATTAGAGAAGTGGACTTGCAAATATGATACTTAATGGCAACTAATGCTCAACTTCAGGGTCAGGACATCAATAGGAACTGTAGGGACTGTGCACTGATCCAAAGACACAGATGCTATTAGCTCTGGCTGTTGTTGCCACTGGGGAATGTGGGTCCAGTACTGCCCAATATTCTAGTTTTTTTTTTAGAAGTCAAAATCAGAATTTTTATGTGAAATCTCTCAATTTGCAAACTTTGCCTCTAAACAAAAACTGACAAAAAAAATATGCAATCCAAATAAAACATATCTACAGACCAAATACCATCTTTCTGCAATCTCTGCAGACTGAATTTTAGTGTTGTAAAAATAAAATTTTGGGCAGCAATCAAAATAAGGATTACTGGCTGTCAGCTGGAATTTGCAGGAAATTAGGGTCAAGAGAGGAATGAGAGGAGGGATTTCCCTCTCACTGAACTAGATGGTTAATGTAAAATGAAAAGATTTTTTTCTAGGTGATGAGGATGAATTTAGCATGATCTAGTCTGGGAAAGGGTAATACAGTGCTAATGCTAAGAACATGAATTTTAGAGCCAAACTGAGAGTCAAAATGTCAATCCTGGCTCTCCAGGCTATTTCTAAGGCTTGATTTACCGTCTGCAGAATGGTGAGAATAATTGTGCCTACCCCCTAAGATAATTGTGAGGATTAAGTGAAGTAATGCATGTAAAGTGCTTAGCACATGCTAAGCTTTTCACATCTTAGGGTGCTCATAAATGACACTCATTCCCATGCCTAACACCCCAAATCCCCAGGCAGATTCAGAAGAAACAGAAACAGAGGAGTTAGGCAAAATATCACCTTTATTAATAAGACACCATGTTGGTGGATGTGAAGTGGTGTGAGGCAACTGAGTTCCAGAATTAGACAGACTTACATGCCACAGGCAGTGCTGGGTAGCCATTGGCCTTCCCCTCTCAGCTGGGGGCTTGTTCCTGCACGATGTTTTAATGGCACAGAGAAGCAGAGCAGAAAGCATGCCTTTTATAGCAGATCTCAAAAGGGACAGGAAGAAGGGACTGAACCATCATGCGCCCTCAGCTCATCTCTAAAATTTACTGATTTTATAAATCCTTCCTCCTCTCTATGGTGAAGTGAATAAGGGGTTAGGAAGATGATGGTGGTATTTCTCTAATTGGACTCCCTCCATGTGAAAGAAACACTGAGTGAAGTATAAGTGCTTCCCTCTAAGATTAATGTTCAATGCATGTTAGATGAAAAAAATAAATATATTTTGCCTATAAAATTTTAACTTTGAAAAGTTTAAGGTGCAATAATATTTTCTCATAGCACATCTTACCAAAATAAGTCTTTGAAATGGAGTGAGGCTCTCCCAGGGAAAATTTATAGGCTTACACATTTCTTCATTTTCATTCAAAAGTTCAGCTAGGTATAAATTTAGAGAAGGAAACTGATATTAGCAATCAAATACTTTCAATCATTAAAAGATACCACAATGAAAATTTTTGTTATGAAATTGTGAAAAAAAATTTTGGAATATTGCTGATTTCTTTTTAAAGTGTTTGGTGGTGCAGCACTGATGGGTGGGTGGATTAGGAAGGGCAGGTTCAAATTCCCAGGGCATGTAACTGTGAATCTTGACATCCCATGGGTCGGGATAGGGTGGTATCATGGGCCCTGGGGGGCTGGGGAGAAGGGAACAGTCAAGATCTAATGGGGTGTTTGGTGGTCATGGGGAAGGTTTTTCATTACCTTACAGTAATGGACACAGGACATGGTAAATATCATCAAAATTATTAAACTATCATCTAAATTGTAAACTATACTGTAAATCATTGACAATGTTTAGTTGCTATATTTTGCTTTCTGTATAACAGTTATAACAATGCTAACATCCAAAAAAAAGGGGGGGGCGTAATTTGGGGTGGGTAAGGGGGGGTGGTTTGGTATCTGGGATTCTCCGGCACTCCATGTGTGACTTTGCTGTGACCTAAAACTTCTTTGAAAATTAAATGAAAAATTGGGAGACATTGGGGATTGAGAGGGGGAAGATGTCAAGGCACACTGGAAATCCGATAACACAGTGATAAAAAGAAGGCAAAAAATGAATAGAGAAAGGGAAAAAAAAAAAAGAATAAATAAATATAAATATATATATATATGTATATATATTTTAAAGGTATTTCCTTTGCTTTTTTGCCCATTTTTTTGAATGTCCCAATCCACTAATTATATTTTGTTTTGTTTTGTTTTTATTTGTTTGATTATTTATTTTTGTTTTTTGTTTTTTTTCCTTCTCTCTTTTTTTTTTCCCCTGAGTTTCCTTATGTTTGTCTCTTGCATGTAAGCTTATCATAGTTGTTTCTTTTTCCTAGTAAATGTATTTGATTATTTTATGGACTACATGTTAATGGAGGATTTGGATCACAGAACGGTTACAATGGGTACTGCAGGGGATTATTGGTGGGGGGTGTCTGGGAGGGGGGATTCATGGGAATCAGTTCATCCGAATATACATGAAGATATACAAAATCGTTCTAAAGATCAAAAGATGGGGCATGGTCACGATGGGTGGACAATCACACAATAAATGAGGGAATCTGAATTCCTAGCCTGGAGAGCTCTGCCACAGTCTCCAAGGGAGCAGCCACAGTCCTCTGAGCACAGGGACAGTATCTGTCAAAAGAGGATGACTGGAAGCGGCTGTGGCTCAATCAGTAGGGCTCCTGTTTGCCATATGGGAGGCCCCGGGTTCGGTTCCCGGGGCCTCCTGGTGAAGGCAAGCCCACCCGCACAGCGTGGTTAGCTGACCCAGCGAGCACAAGCAGCAAGGGGGGGATAAATGAATAAATAAATAAAATCTTAAAAAAAAAAAAGAGGATGACCCACTGATGTGTTCTTATTATTGATGACTACTCTTGTGAGTCTTTGCTCTTGTAACTGAGACTTAGCCTGCAGTTGTGGAGTACCTAAGGGTTGCCACCTGAGAGCCTCCTTATTGCTCAAATGTGGCCTCTCTCTAAGCCAAACTCAGCATATGATTGCACTACCTTCCCCCCAACGTGGGACATGACTCCCGGGGATGAGCCTCCCTGGCAACGAGGGATTAATACCAAGTGCCAACTGGCAACACAACTGGAAAAAGACCTTGAATAAAAGGGGGAAAAGGTAAAGACAAATGAGTTCAAGTGGCTAAGAGACTTCAAAGAGAGTTGGGAGGTCATCCCAGAGGTAACTCTTACACACACCTCAGTAGGAGCTCATAGAACATCTAAGTGCCTATCACCCCACACAGAGGGGCTCCTGAGAGCTCTGGAGACACCCAGGTCCTATATAAGTGGGGATAGCCCCAGAGACTGATGCCTTATCAGTGGGCTCTACTTTGGAATCTGTGCTCCTGAGAGTGACAGAATTGGACTCAAATAAGTCCTCCCTGCACAGGGTTCATCAGTCCCTTCTATTCAAACCTATATGTGATACAGAAGTTTTTAGGTATACTTCCAGAGACTGGAGCCTCTGGCCTACTTATGTGCCAGATGTGCGTGGAATCTCAGTGGAGCTGCAACTCCTACCCTACAGCTCAATGGACTCATCCAAGTCACCTGGCGAGGAGACAACGATGGGCAACGGCCATCCCAGGGAATGGAGAGGGCCTGCATCTGCAGGCAGGATCATCCCACCCACCATATCCATGGGATATAAGCCCTCTCTCACTTGGAGGTGGAGTGGACATCACCATCCCAGTCCCCTCAGGATTGGGGGGAGAACTATGGGCTAGAGTGGACTTGATGGTATTCTGTTGTACACATAGAATCTGTTGTGATTCTAGCAATGGAAGAAATTATAACAATGAGGTGGAGCCAGTGGCCACTTGACACTTTTGGGGCAGGGAAGGGACGAGTAGTTGAAATACAGGGGCTTCTTTGGGATTTGGAGGTTGTCCTGAGTACCGTTGTGGCAACAGATGTAGGCCATTTTAAATCAGCACACACCACTCAGAACTGTGTGGGAGAGAGTGTGGTCTACAATGTGAACTGTTGTCTATGTTTGGTGGCAAGGCCCCAGGATGTGTAAGTCCATTGAGGGTGGTGGGCCACACTTGTGGGAGATGTTTGTGTGGGATGTGGCGGGAGGTGTGGGAGGTGGGCAACATGGGAATCCCAGGGGGTTCTGTGTAGTATTTTCGGTAATCTAAGTACCTCTTAAAATATATTTATATATATATATTTAAAAAAAAAAAAAAAAGTGGAAACAGAGAGATGGAGAGGTGAGGAATTTTCTTGTTCATTGTTTGTCATTTTTTGTTTACTATTATTGTTGAAATAATGAAAATACTCTAATAATGATTGAAATGATGAATGCACAAATATGAGATTATACCAAATACTATTATTGTACACATTGAATGAATTGTATGCTTTGTTAATATGTACCAATATAATAGATTTGTTTAAAAATAAAAAAAATAAAAAATAAAGTGAGCTTCTTTATTTCTATAGGATTTGAGGCATCACTAACTAGCCTTAGTATTTCAAAAGAGGTAGACCTTAAGATAGTTTTGAGTTTCAACTTGGCCCTGGTGAAGTGATTGATGAATAGTCATGTAACAAAATGGTAAGCAGCTGAAGGAAAACAAATGAGAAGCCAAGGGTGTGGCCAACACCTCATTACCTGTCCCTGCCTGTGTGCCATTTTTTCTGATGAATATATGGTGAGTCACTGATAACTCCAGAAGTTAAAGATTTCTATTCCTAACCACTTGTCACAGATACAGGAAATGGTAATCAAATGGTAACGCAACAAGTTTATCACCTATTTGAAACACTGAAGACTAGACTTTTCCCTCCCTCCCTCCCTCCTTTCCTTCCTTCCTCTCTCTTTCGCTTTCCCTCCCTCCCTCCTTCTTCCCTCCCTCCTTCTTCCTCCCTCTCTCTCTCCTCCGTCCCTTCCCTCCTTCCTTAATACAGCTGCAATGGCTCACACTCTTTACCAAGGTGGAAAGGATGGCTTTCTAGTTTTCCTTTCCAATTATCCCAGATCCAATGATCATTTTTACTTACCTTATATTTCTGTGGTATTTTCCCCATGTCTAACTTTGAACCTAACTTAGATTATTGAAATAGGTTTTTTGAATGTAGTTAATACAAGTTTATTAGGCTTTAAAAAAATGGCCCTGGGGGGCAGATGTGGCTCAAATGGTTGGGAGTCCATCTGCCATATGGAGGGACCTGGGTTCGATCCCCGGGACCTCCAGGTTTAAAATATATATATATATGGTGCATGGGCTGCCAGGATCTGTGTGCCGGTGAGCCGCTGGGCCCCGGGAGCCATGCAGCAAGATGATGACGTAACAGGGGAGAGACAAGACGAGATACTCCGAGGGCTCTGAAAACCAGGAACCGAGGTGGCGCAGGTGGCAGAACACCTCTCTCTTACATTGGAGGTCTCCAGGATCGAAGACTGGAGAAGGATGAAAGAGATGGCAGGAAACAGACACAGAGAATTGTCCAGCAAATGGACACAAAACAGCAAATGGGGAAGGGGGGGTTAAAATGGATAAAGTAAATAAATACATCTTTAAAAAAAAAATAGCCCATGATATATGAAAATCTAAAACTACAAAATGGATAAATTTGAGGTTATTTGCAAAACAAAAAGATGCTTAACTTTACAAAGAGGGTCAACGAAGAGTCTCTTTAAATAAAAGTTATTGACTCATCTTTCAATATAAAAATAAGAGATCCCAGATGGATTAGTGACAAATGCAACAAAATAAAACAATATGTGACCCAGTGAAAAAAATCTAAGGGAGGAAAAGGAGATCTTAATCAGAACTGAAAATTGAGAAGCTATAAAAGAAAAATAAATAGACATAATTGACTATACAAACCTTTGTATGGTACAGATACTATAAACAATTCAATAGACAATTAATACTCTTGGAAAAATATATGAATGAAGATGTTAATATAAAAAATAAGACAAGAAGTTAATTATTTGTAGTATTAATAAAGGTCTTAAAAATTGACAAAAAAGAGATTAAACAAACCAATAGAAAAATGGACGTACATGAATAGGCAAATCTAAATGGTCAACAAATGTGGAAAAATACTTAAACTTGTTAGGGAAATTCAAATTAAAGTACTTTAAACTTTTCATATTGGCAAAAATTAAAATAAAGTAGATTAAAACATTGAATGCTTTCTTACTTTCCTTAGATGATTTATTACTTTCCTCTGAAGACTTTTCTGAACAGAAAGGTATGCTTAATAGAAAATACACAGTTTTACTGTTTTTAAAAGTATCCCATTGAGCTACATTGGATAAAAGAGATTTGCATAAAAGTGAGAATGGTTCCAGCTGACTACTGACATATTGGCACTGCTTCCACCTAGATTCTGATAGCCATTGGAGATGTCGATTTTTATTTATTTCAAATATGCCTATAGAAAAGGGAAAATGATGATATTAGAAAAGATAAAAACTTTATCTTTCAGTTACTTGTTACAAAGTAGGTACTTAATAAATATTTGGCACTGAGGAAAAAGCCATTTTATATAAAAATAATTACATAAAAGATATTTTTTAAAAATTTAAGTTTCAAAAAGGCAATTTTTAAATTAAAACTAGAAATGATAAGATTAAAGACTCTTTCTTTGTTTTTCATTATAGTGGAAATCACTGAAGTGTCTAACTTAAGAGAGTGGTTAAATACATTTTGGTGCATCCAGAAACTGGAATATTAGGCAGACATTTTTAAAAAATCTAAGTTTGTTTATTTGTTTATTTATATTTTTAATTTTTTAATTTTAAAGAAGACATCTAGTCTTCAAACACTTGTCAAAGGCTAATCCAAGCCATCAATTTTCCCCTCTTAATGAGAGTGTCAGAATTCCTTTAAACATTATATTTTTATGCCTTAAAATGTACAATACAGAATCATTTGAAAAGATTCAGTAGTTAAATGATTTTGTCTAGCCTTTTTGGATAAGCATAATTTTTGTGGTTCACATTTTCAATGGATTTTTTTTTAAGAATGTGAAGGCAACTGTAGTTAGGAGGGGAAATGTTTAAGTCATGATAGTAAACAGGATAATATCTTTTGACTGCCATTAGATATTCTGCTTTATAAATTAGGATTATAATAATCATAGTACTTGTCATTTATTCATTCAAAAAATTATTGAGTACAAATTATGTGCTGCAAACCATAAGGAATTAAATAATGAATTAGAAATCACACTTGACCTCAACCTGCTTGTAGTCTAGTAAATTATAGAGGCATTACGTGGAGTGGCACTTTAGAGATCTTTTAGTATTTCACAGAGAAATGTGTTTTAATGGCTTTTTACTAAATCCTGAATAATTACTTTTACTTACTATTTTTTTAACCCTAACCCAAACCCTAACCCTAACCCTAACCGTAACCCTAACCCTAACCCTAACCCTATCTAACCCTAACCTAACCCTAACCCTAACCTTAACCCTTTTACTTACTATTAAGTTTAGGCTGTGGCATTACACCTTTAATATTTGTGAGTATGTCAGAGTATAAGAAGATGTTCCATTCTTCTTCTGATAGGGATCCAATGCCATCCTGCATTAGACTTTCATTAGCATTATTTTGCATTATTGCAGTGCAAAGGCGGAATGAGAAGCAAAGTTTATGTTGTTTAAATAGAGCTGAAGAGACCACCTGTAGAGAAAACATAACTATTAGACTACCTAAGCTAGATTAAATAAGTCTGCCAAATTCACATTAAAAAATATCTTACCTTAAAAATATTTCTTGTCAAGATATCTATTGCATTTTGAATATGCCTGCTTAAGGAAGTTTTCTCACTTTTTAAGTGGCATTTTGTTGAGAGATTTGCAAGTTTATCAACTCTTTTCATAGATATTTTCTCCCTTATTGTGTTAGAAGCTGCATGAAAGTGTTTTTGTTCTTTCCTTTTGGAAATTACTGATGAAACAAAAACCCGATGAAACCAGTCAAGGGAAAACTGGTACATGTAGTTGATTTGGGTAAGATCAGCCACTAGAAAGTAGAGCAGGGTGCCTCGAGTGGCAATGGGGAGATATTTTTTACGTGTTGCTTGAATTTCACTTTCTGCTTTTTCTGTTGCTTCAATGCGCTTTTTAATTTCATTTGAAGTCATTTTGGATTTGTTTAAGATGTCTATAATATCCTCATCATCCAATATGCATCCTAGAAACAAACCAAAAGTGAATTTAAATAAAACCATTATAATGATAAATGGCTGTTTCTTCATTCTGTGCAGTTTATGTAAGAGTTTTTACTGTTGGCTTTTTATTGATTTTATTTTGAAGATGGGCTCTTATATGGAGATAGGTGGCATACATGCCCCCTTCTTACTCCTTCATCCTTTGTTTATGTTACTTAAGTGTTTGTGGGTTGCATATAGTAAGTAACTGGCCCGTACATTTTACATTGTGACCCACTGTACATATAGAAAATTGAAATAAAATTTCAGAAAATAATAAGTACCATTATTACATGTGATATAGTCTGATATTTTGTATTCTATTGTATTGTACTCTATTTTATTAAAAAATAAGACTGATTATGACCAATGAAATTGATTTCTCAATCCATTAATTAGATGCAACTCATCTTTTGAAAAACACTATTCTAAATACACAGATACTAATTCTACTCTTTTAAAATATTTAAAATAGAATTCATATTTCAAGATAAAGTCTTCTATTTTATGGGCTAACATTCCCATTTTGCTCAACCATCCTTGATGTTTATATCTAGACACATTTTAGTTTGAAAATAGCCATCCTAAAACATAGCATCCAGAACTAATCACAATATTCCAGCCTGATATGACCATTGCAGGGCATAATGGAATTATTATATTCCATCATCTGGATACTATATTTTTATTGATGCAGATGAAGTTTTCTAAGTAACGGCTGGACCTAAGCTGTGGACCACCCTCTCCCAGCCTCTACCCTACCACATCAGGGATGGGGTAGGGGGTGGTGGGTGTGGGGTGGAGGGAGTTATGGTAAAGACAAAATATTTACAAAGAGTCAATAAGAATGATCTGTATTACTAAAACTTGGAAAGAAGGAGGAAAGATTATGTGCAGAGTCAAGAAGTCGTTTTATTTCTTTACAGTTTTTTCCCCAAGTATAATTTTTTTGTTAAAACCACTAGTAGTAAAAGGTCTTTAAAAAAAATTCCTGGAATCTACTGTGTGGATCAAATGGTAGGAAATAAACACCAAAGGCATAACAGAATATCATGTTCTGAGGTGTGCTATCTTAAACAACTTTTCATTTGTCTCATTCAATCCATTTTTTCTTCAAGTTAGGCAAATCTTACAGCAAAATATGATCATTGTTTTCTGAGTGGTTCATAAAACGGTAGTAGCTGTATTTTGAATCTTGTTAACTCAGTTGTGCCCCCTCTGTGTTATTGTTTAATACCTTGATGTCCTTGTTTTGCTTCCTAAATGTTTACAAGCTGGTGGTTCAAATATTATTAGACAAATAAAAAAAGGGAATCTCATCCACGTAAAATAACTAGTCCTGTCAATAGAAGATAAAGCTTGTTTATATGCTATAAAGAAGCAGATTATTATGTGTAATTAAAATAGAAAATGAATAAAGTCAGACTCTTCCAGACATAAATGTGCAAGTATGTAAAATTTCACAGCAAACAAATATACTTCTAAGTGAAGATTTGCCCATATTTCTAACATAAAATACAATGAGCTTGCAAGTTTGTTCTCTCTCTCTCTGCAAATATGGTTGCAAAAATTGAGTTATAGACTTCCTTTCTTTTTAAACATTCTCCCTTAACACAACTCTACTCAATTCTTTGGTCTGCTTCTCTCCAAATTGTAGGGCATTAATAAGAATGCAGAAGATTAAATTGTGTGTGTGTGTGTGGTTATTATTGTTCCTGGGATGTGGCTGCTCCATGACCTACCAAAACTTTGTTTCTTCTCATTTCAAAAATCATATTCTTGTTTATTGTTGTTGATAAATTGATAAAATCTACACCCCCCTCCCTTTTTAGGAGGTACGGGGGATTGAACCCAGGGCCTTATACATGGCACTCAACCACTGAGCTACATCCACTCCCCTAAAACATTGTTTTTTAATTTATTTTACTAAAGTATCAGAGTTGAGGGAAAGGCTTTAAACTAGGTGATACAAACTAGAGGACTGAGGGTCAACTCTGACCTCAATTAGCTTTGAACACTAAAAAAACTAGTGATTTCTTGTGAATGTCTGGATTTTCAGCTTTTATTGGAAAACAGAAAGATATGGCGACATTGGGCTTGCATCCCCAACCATGGGCCTTTTAGATTAGACAAATAATATTTAATCAGCAATGAATTATGTGTATTTTAAAATAAATATAATCCAAAACCCCATCTGCAGAAGTTCTGATTCAGTAAGTCTGTGGTGGTAATCACAAAGCATTTGTATTTAAAAAAAAGGAAAAAGCAACAAATTCCACAGTCAAGTATATCTATTTCCTAACATATAATTAATGGAGAACTAGTGTTTGAGAAACTAAAAAGTCCCAGTTAGTCAAAAGGTAAAATAGTCATTCTACTGTTAGAGTAACAGTATTTTATCACAGACGAGTTAGGGGCAGATAGATCAGTGTGCCCCAGGAGTTCATCTTCCTTTGAATTTAATTGTAAAAACTGTAGTTTGTTAGATATTTCTTGTGGTGAATAGGAAAATAATTTCTACTGCTATTTTAATGGAAGACATGTAAGTCAGTGGATTGTGTCCTATTATGAGATATACAGTTATTAATATGTGAAGAAACTTAATCATAATCCAACTTGATACAAATAACAAATGTCAGGTACCTGAAATACAGGCATAGAGCCGAGGAGGAGAATTAACCAGCCCCTACAATATTTTTCTTATAGTTTTAACCATTATATGATGGCAAATGTTCCACCATATAATGAACATAAGCAAAGGTCGAAATTGAGGAACATCAAAATTTACAATGTTTTAATTTTAGAAATGGGTGGTTCACCTTCATCAATTAGTTATCTGGTTGAAACAGGGATCTTGTATTTTTGGTACCAACTCAAAATATTGTCTTTATAACTTTTGGTTCTGTCCTTCACAAAAATATGTCAACCTCTCTTAATATCACAGAATATCTTGACTTACCTTCTGTTTTCTGCAGTAAATTTAATGTTTTTTCTTCCAGTTCTTCAAGAGTTAAAGCATCAGAGGAGATACTCTCCAATAATTGGAAATGTTGATTTTCTAAATGAGGGGCTTCCTGAGATACTACAGTAGATAAGAGTTGATCTTGCAAACCTTGGAATGTTACCGTGAAGTTGATCATAGTAACAAAGTTATAAACTGATGGAAGAAAATGGGGATTGGCTATTTCTGTAGATAGGTAAAACCTAAAACATGAGAAAGGCACCAGTTATTCAAAGAACATACAGAGGAAAATATGTGTGGCAGTTTGAGATTATTTTATGAATCCCCAAAAGAGAAAGATTATGTTTGTAAATTAATCAGTTCCTCTGGGTGTGGTGCCCTTTGTATTAAATTCAGCCGAGGGGCCTTTGATTAGATTACCTGTTATGAGTAGAGCTTTTTGATATGACCACATCAGTAAGGCGTGATCAGGTTGAATTCCTGCCCCACTGCTGCATCTGATATAAAGGGACCCACATGTGGAGACAGACACACAGGAAAGGAGAGCTCTGTCATTTTTTATTCTGCCACGTGACAGAAAGGAGAAGTCTCAAACAGCTGAGGCCCCAGTGAGTGTTGAGCCATTTTGCCTGATAGCTTAAGGCTGAATTTGGGAAGAAACCTGGACAGCCAAGAATGATATAGGAAGCTCTAAGAAACAAGCCCTATGCCAGCTTGCAGCTGAGATTGGGAAGAAAGCAGAGCAGCTGAGCCTGAGAGAGGAAGGTTAGAGGGGAAGGCTGAAACCTCACAGAGATTGGTGGCAATCTTGCTTCACCATGTGGCAACACGCTGGGATCAACAGTAGTTGACTTTGGTGAGAAAGCACCTTTTATGGTGACTTGGACTGGACTTTTAAGACCTTGGAGCTGTAAGCTTTTACCCCCAAATAAACCTCCATTATAAAAGCCAACAGATTTCTGGTACTTTGCTTCAGCACCCTTCTGGCACAATAATACAATATGAAGCTGATTTACTTTATAATGGAAAAAATATTTTTCCTGGAAGTAAACAGGGTTAATTTTTAATGTTATTCCACCTTGTACAAAAGGTAGGTTCTCAAAATTTATATTATGTGAATACATTTGCTCTTTAGGACTCTAAAAAATACAACCATAAATTATGTACACTTTATATTTCGTCTAAACATTAGGACAGAGTAAAGAAAAAATGCTAAATAGGGGGAGTTTTGTGACCTGTCACGAGGTCATTTTAAAGACTTTTACCCTGACTGAGTGGGAAGCCAAAGAAGATTTGAGTAGAGGAGCTACGTGATCTTATTTATTTATTTATTTATTTATTTATTTATTTATTTATTTATTTATTTTAACAGAGACTAGCCTGGGCACGTGGGCTTTGCTGGAGCAGGAGACCAGTGAAAATGTGAGAGATGATGGTGGCTTGGAGCAGGGTGGTGCCAGTGGCAGTGGTGAGGAGTGTTTAGATTTGGATCTTGTTTAGTCCTCATTGCAACCTGATAAAGCAGGGATAATTCTTGTCTCTTAAATTGTCAATATCACATTACCAGAAAGTGACAGAGTAGATATCTGCCCTCAAAATCTGTCCTCTAAGACAGTGTACTCCTCCACCTCCTCAGACACACATCTTTCAAACATGTGGACAAGGTTATCAGTTCAGGAGGATATAACCTCATTAGCATTTCTATAGCTGTTGCTTAATCAGTTATATTGACCAGTGAGAGAGGAAAAAAGAAAGGGTTAGCATGGTGTTTTCCCAAATGTATTATGTAAGACACAGTTTTCTGAAGAGAAAGTTTGGTAAATAAAGAGGTTTTTAAGTCCTGCTGGAGGAGAGAATTTTGTTTAACTTTGCTTAATCTAAAGCTTTTAAAAACCACAGGATTCCTTTTTAAATAGGTGACACCTATTAAATCCCTGGAAATGGTGTTTTGATGAACACTCTTTGAAAACTGTTTTATTCACAGAAGGAAGGACACTTGAAGAGAGAATTTTGAGGAGTAAGAATTTGGTGAGAGGCTGCAGACCTGTCCAGAGGAGAAGCAAAGACCAACAGATATAGGAGTGAGGACCACTGGGTAAGGAGTCAGTCTGTCATAGCCCTGCAATGAAGTTACATGCACCAGGCTAGGGACAGTAAAATTGTCTACTAATTCCCTTTGCTGGTTACCTGCTCACCCAGCAATTCTCTGATTATGAATTGACTTTCCCATAGCTTTTCTTTCAGGGGTAGAAAGCACATGTCTGGACAGCTTAACTGTCTTGTTCCTTTGGGAATTATATTTTTGTGGTAATTAAATTTGGCTATATAAAAGTGCTTTGAAATGTTGGTAGGAGTCAGTTTCCAGGAGGAAGGCTACTGCTAGGAATGTGTATACGTAGTGTTTTTCTCCCTAGGCAAAATCTCTCTTTTTTGCTACAGATATGTAGCAACAGAATTTTTTTTTTTTTTTTTTTTTAAGCAACAGAAACTTTTTCCTCCTCCAAATAAAATGTTAGGCAAACAGATCAAACAGAGACTATCTGGATAAAGTGGGGCCAGATATCCTGCTTGTCCCCCTCTCTGCCCCACTTCTGAAGACTTCCTGAAATCCACAGGTTTCCTCAGGCACAGTGTGAAAAATACTGGGTTGAAATGACTTGATGAATAAAAATCTGTTCTGTATACTAATGGATGCTACTGACAACATAAAAAGAAAAAGAACATGCAAAATGCAGTCTCCATTTTTCCTCCAGGTGGGAGCTTATCAGGATTGAAATACTGTAATGGAGATTTTTAAACATAGTAACACTGATGGAAGTTCCTAAGGCCCACAAAACCTGCTTAAAACAATACCCTGGATATGCATCCGTGCCTGGCCCATCACGCCACCAGGGAGATGGCAAAACCCACCCCTAGTAAAGATTAACCCAGACCCCCTTGACGCCGATGCTAATCGCAAAATTAGCTTCTGTAATATTGCTTGCTTGCTCTGCTGGATATGGACAATTGAAGCTGCCCCTCACCCTTTCTGGCGCAAGAAAAGTAATGCTTTGTTTTAATCAACTAATCTGATATCTGAACACAAAGAAAAGTTGCCTTATCATGCTGACCCTGCTAAAATTCCCTATAAAAACCCACTGCGGGAAGCCGGGGGTCGCTTCTCTCCATACTGCTGGAGGAGGCCCCGGTCGGCCGGAAATAAAGGTTCCTCTCCTAAACACATTGTCTGGGTGCTGAGTTTCTCTCTGGATGAAGTGTCCCACTTCAATATAACACCTTCAACAATATTTGTTTTTTAAAAATATAGACAATTTAAATGTGAGAATCATTACCTAAATTTGGAATTGTATTCAATCTCAGAATCATCAACCCTTATGAAATATTGTCCTCTTTTCTGAAAGATATCCTTCTTCAAAATTGCCTTTAAACATGGAGGTAATGTGTCAGGGACAATCTGAAAAACCCAATAGACATTAAGCAAAAAATCATCTTGTGACAAATAAATTAGTTGAAAAGACATAGCATTTAAAAAAATTTAAATCTTACTGAATATCTAGACACCAGTGAAGCCCAGCTTTGAGAGAATTTAACATTGAAAGCTCACATTATTTGTTCATTTATTGTATTTGCTCTTACAAAGTTACCTGTCACTTAAAGCTCAACCTTTATTCTGAGTACATAAAATATGTGTGAGCTGCATGGAATTAGGGAATTAGGCCATATTGTCCAAATACCTGCAAGAGGACACTCCCTCCTATTTTCATAGCATTTTCAATTTTTTGGGTATAACTGCTGTCCTTGATGGAGAGCTCCTGCAGCCTGGAACCTTCCATCTGCCGGATCCAGTTGTGTGCTTGCTTATGTGGATCGATCAGCAGTGGCCACTGCTGGCTATTCTTGATCAAGATGGCATTCTCTGCTGAAAACTGATCAAGAGGCAGCCCCTGATTATGCCATCGGCAGATCTGGAATGAAAACATACGTGCTTTCTAAACTTTTATTTCATAAACCTTTTCATAATGTTTAGTATCCTACAGGATCCTGAAGGATTCCTGCCTTTAGAAAATCAAATAATCTTTAAAAGAACTAAGGAAATTAACAATTTAAAGGAACTTGGATATGACATTTTTCGTAAGGTGAATCATCACTCACTAAATTATACTTTTCTGTTCATCAGGCAGGACATTTAGAAAGCTCATTACGAAGAAAGATGCTCTGGGAGACAGAAAATAAATATAAGATAGAGTTTTTTATTCTGTTTTTTTTTTTTTAGGTACCGGGGACTGGGGATTGAACCTGGGACCTCGTATGTGGGAATCCCATGCTCAACCACTGAGACATATCAGCTCCCCTGAGCTGTTTTTTTTGGTTTATTTGTTTGTTTTGCTTGTTTTTGCTTTCTTTGTTGTTGTTTTTAGAGGTATCAGGAACTGAACCTGGAAACTTCCATGTGGAAAGCCAGTGCTTAACTGCTTGAGCCACCTCTGCTCCATAAGATAGAGTATTTATTTACAAGGATTTTGGGCTTCTAATGGAAGGAATAAGAAATGCATATATGAAATGGCAATAATATGGAATTATACAAGAAAATAATCGCTATTCTATTGAGTGCCTACCACCTGACAAACACACACGTTACCTAGTTAAATTATCATCACAGTCTTCATTTCTCAGATGAAGGATCTGAGGCTAAGAGGGGTTGATATTTGCCTATGGTCATATTCTGTCAGAATAAGTGGCGGAGCCAGGATTTGACTCAGAGTTGACTCTAGGCCTGATTAGCATACATGGCCTCTCTTTGCCTGCTGTTCCTTTCTTCGATTGGGAAAAAAGGGCTGGAAGGCCATGGAGGCCAGAGAAGGGACAAGGCACCAGGGAGCCTTCCAACAAAAAGCAGTAGGGCCTCACCAGGAAAAGCCAAAGATACTTTTTAGATTTGATGTTTAAACCAGTGAGAAAGTATATGCTCTCAAATTCTACATAAAAGGAACTGTGAGAGAGGAGGATAAATCCTGGAAAGTAAAAGCATTTGTTGGTTGGAGTGTAGTTTGCATTTGAGTACAGTCAAAGAAGACAGGAGTAAAGGTAGTGTGGTGAGAGAAATAAACTCCAAGCTCATTAACAAATCAGAGTTATACATACATACAAAAACCTGTTGGGATTTTGATTGGGATTACACTGGAACTATAGATCAATTTGGAAAGAACTGGCAATTTTAGAATATTGAATCCTTCTGTGCATGAAAATTGTGTAACTCTTCATTTCTTTAGGTTTCTTAAATATATCCCAATAACATTTTACAGTTTTCTTTATGTAAGTTGTGCACATCTTTTGAGAGCTTCATTTTGATGCTATGATAAATGGTATTTAAAACATCTCACACCCCCTGCTGGTGTAGAGAAACGCAGTTGTTTTTTGTGTATTGATTTTAATTTCAGAAACTTTGCTAAACTTTTATTAATTCTCATAATATATCTGTAGATTATCTTGGATTTTCTAAGTACACAATATACCATCTGCATATAATAATAATTTTGTTTCTTTTATTCCAATCCTAATATGTTCCACTTTTTTTTTTTTTTTTTTGCCCTACTGCACTGTAGGATCTCCAGCATAATGTTAAATACAAGTGGAGATAGTGGACATTCCCTGTCATATTCCCAATTGCAAAGGAAGATCTTTTGCCAATGCATCATTTTATCGTGTTTGATTTCTTCTTTAACCTGTGATTAGTATAGGAGTATATTCCCTAATTTCTAAAAACATGGGAATTTTCAAAGTGTTTTAAATGATTGACTTTTAGCTTAATTTTGTTTTGGTTAGATGATATACTCTGTATAATTTCAGTCCTTTGACATTTGCTGAAACTTGATTTGTGGCCCATTTTATGGTAAATTTTGGTGATGTTTTCAAAGTAATTTGGAAAAATATCTAAACCAAAAAATGCACACACAATCCGAATCAACAACAATAGCCACTCCACTAGATAACAGAAATATGTTACTACCTCATGTTTTTGTGACATGACTTCAATTAAAGAAAAGTTGGAAGACAATGGAATGTTGTTTTCAGTGCAAAGATTCTCCCATTTATTCACAATCAACTGGCGAAATTCTGCTGTTAACACTCCACTGTAGACAATGCATGCTGCTGAAATAAGTATATCACCTAAAATTCCTGCTAACTTGTTGTCTATTTGGTTGATTGTTTCTTGCCATCGAGTCTAAATGTTAAAATAAAAAAAATGAGTTATTGGTATTTGATATAAAATATAATATTATGAGACATTTTAAAAATCAGTGGTTTCCACGTTGGATCTATTGTTGCTACTACTATTACTATTCTCAAGTTGTAGCTATATAAAAATTAATAATGAATAGTATTTAAAAATGAACTTTTTTGGAGGGGAACACTATTTCCTATTCCTGGACCTGTCAAATGTATCATATTTGCTAAGATAGACAGTCATTTCAAATCCTTTGTGGAATGAAGCAGGGTAATTATTTTAAAGGATCAATTCATTATAATATATTATTAATGGTCTTAATATATTATATAATGGTGTTAAATAATATATTATATAATATGCTATATAATAATTCAATTAACATTTATTGAATCCTTCCTATTAGCCAGACATGTTACTTTGAAAAATCTCATTTGACACTTTCAATAGCCTGTTAAGTAAATATTATTGACTTCATTTTAAGTTCATTTTAAGATGAAACTGAAGCTTAGAGAAGTCAAGCAACTTGCTCAAGATCACAAAGCTTCTGAGGGGTGTAGCTGGGATCTGAACCCATATTCTCTGACTCTAAAGCCCTGTTTAAGCCACTATGCTATATTGCCTCTCTCTTCAACCACCTATATGCTTGATCGCTCAGTGAAAAAAGCATGCTGAACAAGAACCCTTCTTCTGGAAGCTTAGAATCTGGGATAATGCTGATGTTCCATTGCCTTTCAACATATGCTTGGCTCTCAGGGACATCAATCAATTTTTGAGGGCGCAATCTCTCTTTGTTTTGATTCCATAACCTCCTTCTCCCTGCCCTATAAAAGACTGCACCATGATATATATTTATTTCAACAATTAAACTGAATTAAAATTCTCTTGAGAATTTCATAATGTTCCTTGAGTCAGCTGAGGTGAGGTGTGACTTTACCAAGATTCTAGTCTACTCGCTAGGGATTCAAATATAGAACAGGTGGATGAGTTACAGGAGAAATAAAAAGATGAGAAGATAAAAGAGGTCAGAAGATTGGCAGGGAAAATAAAATTTTCTTTTTTTTTCCTAATGACATTCTCTCCCTTTTGACTCCACTTATGCTTTATGCATTTAGCTTGATTCTGTGTTTGAAAGGAAAACTCAGAACATATTCATTGAAAGGTTTACTTTGGCCTCTTTCAGACAAAAGTGTGCTGACACCTTAAGAACAAGAGAAAATAACTTCTAATCTTGTGGTCTGTTACCTATAATTTAAGACCACTTGTTCAGGATTCCTTTATTTTATGTGAATAGGGTTGTCTACTGATCTCAAAACAAAATTGGGCAGTAAGATAGTTTTAGGAGGTATATGATATAGCTTGCAATAAAAATAACATCTTAGGGGTTGGTTTTCAAGCCCAGTAGAAATAAATGAAGTTGATATAAAACCCAGGAAAGTCCTGCCTTTTCATCTTCCAGGGCAGTTAGTAAAATAGATGCACACTGCAGACGCCTGGTAGCCAGATTTTTCCGATTTGCTAATAGTTCTTTTTCACCAACAATATCTTTGTAGGTTGTCTGCAAAGACAGTAGATGTTCTTCAATCTGAAAGACAATTAAGTTGTTATTGAGACAAAATATTACTCTCATTTTGCAGATAAATTCTGTAATTTATATAAATATAGTATGTAACCAATTCGTTTTTATATCCTGGAAAGATAGATAGTATTACCAATGAATATATATATAGTGTAGTAATTAAATGATTCCTTGATATGAAGCTTGTTCTTAAAATGTCATCTTCCTTCTTCAATAGGATTTCTTACAATCCTAACATTTGAAGATCCATCATGTTCTGAATTTTATATCATATCCAGATTCTTCCTCTAAGAAAATTTTTCACTCCTGATACACTGACCACACCAGAGTACCTAATGAGTTTTTGAAGTTAGGCTGTCTTAACTTTGTCAGGCTGCAATGACAAATATCGTACAGTAGGTTGGCTTAAACAAGAAGCATTTATTAGTTTGTGGTTTCAGAGGCTAGAAGACAAAAATCAAGGCAAATACAAGACTCCCCAAAGGCTGTAGGGTTCTGGTGCTGGCTTGCCACAATCCTTGGGTCCATCGGTTTACATCTCCTGTCACATGGTCATCTGTCCCTTGGGTTTGCACTTCTGGTTTCTGATGACTTCCCACTCCCCCCTGTGGCCCTCTCTCTAACTTCTGGCTTCCCATGTCTTCTCTTTATAAGGCTTCCAGTAATATGGATTAAGACCCAGCCTGATTCAGTTGGCCACACCTTCATTAATAATAATATCTTTAAAAGGTCCTATTTACAAATAAGTTCACACCCACAAGAATGTGGATTAAGACTAAGAACATGTCTTTCATTGGGGTACATAATTCAATTTACCACAGGCCTGCAGGATGAAGCAACTATTAAACTATTCTTAGCGTGTCAGTGGAAAATAATTTAATTTTTAAATTAAATTATTCCTAGCATGTCAGTGGAAAATAAAATAATTTCTTAAATCACCACTTATCCTGATATCACTCCTGCTCAAATGTGTTTAATTCTTGCAGAAATCATTGCCTAAGGATACAGTCCAAAGTCTCAGCCCAGTCAATAATCGCCTCCACAATTAGATGCCAACCTTCTCTCCAAAATTCATTTCCTTTCCAGTAATTTTATACTTCATCCAGATTGCTTTATTCCATATCTCCCAAAGACTACTTAAATTTTCTTGTGTTTGGGATTTGGTTCACGTCTTTCCCTTATGATTGGACTGAACCCTTCCCTTAAGAGATGAAAACCTGAGGCCTCTTTTAAAATCCTGATCAACTTCCACCTGTTATGAAGTCTCAGCCTTGTCAGATCTACACTGATGAACTTTTCCTAACAGCTGTTTGAAAAGCAATTAAAAATTGCCCAATATTGTCTCTTGTGTTGTAGTCTTTAGTCTTATTAACCTTTATATTGCTGTTTATATTTTGAAGGTTTTCATGTCTTCTCAAAATCTTTGCATACTGGACTACAAAGCATGGAGACTTGAACATGGTATAAACTTAACTGTATATGCAAAATTGTGCTGATTGAATATAGTTTGTGATTTGTTAATCTCTCATCCTATTTTTAAGATGTCCTGGTGTAAAATATTTATCTAAATTTTACCAAAAAAAAATACACATTAGCCACTTTTAGTGTGCTTACTCTAATGATCTGGTATTTATTTGTGGTTCACCCATAAAAATTATTCAGTTGTTTTCTCTTTTATATATTGTGTTGTTTTTATTTCCTTGCTCATTACCTTTGTTTTGATTCCTTTGAGAAACTCCTCCCTTGGCAGTCATGATCTTGTGAATTTTTTAAACCTTAAAGTGTATGGCCTAGTGATTTAAATAAACACATGAAATGTCTATTATATTAAACATTATCCAAGGTAACATTTTTGATGAATGATCATGCAATTTAATAAGTTCTGGTATTTTTATTTTCCCCAAAGTTCTCTAGGTTTTTTTAGAAATATTTTTTATATTAGGGCCCAGGTAAACAAAATGATCTATTTTTAAAATGGAAGTCAGTACATAGCTGAGAGAGGAGAAAACTTCCATAAAAGGCTTAAAATCAATGGATTAACTACTAAACTAAAAAAATATTAAGTGTAGAAGTATATACTGTAAATACTACTTTGAGTTCAATGATTTAAAATACTAGAAACTTCTCACAAAGTCTGTGGTTGAGAGCTGGAAGAGAATGTGGAGTATTAGGGAGTGAGGGTCTGGCTGGAATTTACTGTTCAACTTTCTCTGACCTACCATTTAATAATAAAAAAATTAACAATATTATACATAACCATTTATTGGATAAATTCATGAAAATACTTAAAACATATAAAAAAGCATTGTGGACATTAGAAGAATCAAGTAAACACCAAAATAAAAAAATTCAAGCAGAATCTCAGCCTCGCCGTTATCCAGAGACTGCTGAGCCTCGTCTGTCTGCTGCCACCTACTCCAGACACAGAACATCCAGTTATGGATAAAAATGAGCTGGTGCAGAAGGTCAAACTGGCCAGGCAGGCTGCACGATATGATGACATGGGAGCCTGCATGAAGTCTGTAACTAAGCAAGGAGCTGAATTATCCAATGAAGAGAGGAATCTTCTCTCAGTGGCTTATAAAAATGTTTTAAGAGCTTGTAGGTCATCTTGCAGGGTCGTCTCAAGTATTGCCCTAAAGACTGAAGGTGCTGAGAAAAAACAGCAGATGGCTTAAGAATACAGAGAGAAAACTGAGATGGATATCTGCAGTGATGTACTGTCTCTTTTGGAAAAATTCTTGATCCCCAGTGCCTCACACGCAGAGAGCAAAGTCTTCTATTTGAAAATGCAATGAGATTGCTATCATAACTTGGCCGAGATTACTGCTGGTGATGACAAGAAGGGGACTGTGGATCAGGCACAGCAAGCATACCAAGAGCATATGAAATCAGCAGAAAGGAAATGCAACCAACGCATCCTATCAGATTGGGTCTGGCCCTTAATTTTTCTGAGTTCTATTATGAGATTCTGAACTCCCCGGAGAAAGCCTGCTCTCTTGCAAAAACAGCTTTTGATGAAGCCATTGCTGAACTTGATACATTAAATGAAGAGTCATACAAAGACAGCACACTAATAATGCAATTACCGAGAGACAACTTGATATTGTGGACGGTGGATGCCCAAGGAGATGAAGCTGAAGCAGGAGAAGGAGGGGAAAATTAACTGACCTTCCAACTGAGTCTGCCTCATTCTAAAATTTACACAGAAGATCATTTGTCACCATGCTGTCCCACAAATCGTATTTTGTTTACTATTTATGACAGGTTTATGTTACCTATTGGGATTTCTGTATTTCCCATGTGGTTTTTATGTTTAATTAGGGGAACAGAGCCAGTTAACATTTAGGGAGTTATGTTTTCATCTTGAGGTGGCCAATATGGGGATGTGGAATTTTTATACAAGTAATAAATGTTTGGCTTAGTACTTTGGTACATTGCGGCTTCACAAGGGCCAGTGTTAAAACTGCTTCCATGTTCAAGCAAAGAAAACTGCCTACAAACTGGTTTTTCCTGGTGTGTGTGTGTGGGAGAGGGAGGGGTAAAAGGGATGACTGGTCCAGTCACAAGGTAGTTATTGTGGATACTTTAAGGTTTGTAGCACCTTCAAGGTTGTGGTAGAAATAGATATACCATGGATATTACATGTCGAACCATGTGTATCTGCAGAATACACAATCTCAATGTACACACCTTTGACTACAGCTGCAGAAGAGTTCCCTTAGACAAAGTTGTGACCCAGTTTACTCTGGAGAAGGGCAGAAATGGTTCAAGTTCCACTATTTGTAAAGTTACCTGCTGTTTACTTTTAATATTTTTGCTACACTCATTTTATTTGTATTTACATGTTTTAGGCAGTCTAAGGACAAACGTACCAGTAACGCAGTAAAAATGAGCTGCTTGATATCCATTACTTCATGTATATCAAGCACAGCAGTAAAACAAAAAAAACCTCATGTTTTTTGATTTTTTGCTTTTGTGATTTTTTTGGATACTTGGCTAACATGCATGTGCTATAAAAATAGTTAATAGTTAACTTGATGATGGCTAGCTTTGTTTAATGTCTTACAGAATTTTCATGAACAATCCAAGCATAATTGTTAAGAACATGGGTATAAAGTTGCTATAAGTGGAATAAAATTTTATGAATGGACTTTTAACTGCTTTCTCTACAGCTTTTCATATAAATTACTCCTTTGGTTCTGAAACTTCTCTGAAAGAAATTTTACATTTTTGGAAACTTATTTCTTATTCCCTTTTTGGCAGCTAATGGGCTTTTACCAAGCTTAAATGCAAAGTTTATCATAGAGACAAAAATACTAGTCATATAACTACTGTTTGCAACCATATTGCATTCTGCTTTGCCACTCTCCTTCCCTACCCCCCGCCCCCAATCAGTTTCCATTGGGGTGGTGCTGTCAATTGGCAAAAGTAATGTGTTCCATTAAAATTTTTGGTATATGTCATTTTCTAACTCGGGAAGCCACAAGCCACAATGTTCTTGGCCCATCATTATGGTTGGCAGCCTTAACTGTAAGTTTTGTGCTTCCACTTTTGGTTTTTAAGAATTTCTTGATACTCTGTGTATTAATCAGCCAAAGGGGTGCTGATGCAAAATAGCAGAAATCAGTTGGTTTTTATATAGGGTATTTATTTGGGGTAGAAGCCCACAGTTACCAGGCCATAAAGCATAAGTTACTTCCTTCACCAAAGTCTGTGGCCACATGTTGGAGTAAGAGGGCCGACGTCTGCCAAGCGCTCAGCCTTCCTGGGTTCCTCTCTTCCCTGCTCTGCTTTCTCCCTAAGGCCAGCTGTAGAATATCAGGCAAACGGCTCATCTCTCTTCCTGGGGCCTCTGCTGTGTCTAATCGAGCCTTCTCTCTGCTCCTCTGTGTCCTTACTTCTCAGGCTCTAGCATCCAAAACTCCAACCACCCTTCTCTGCAGTGCAGTTTCTCTGTCAGTTCCTGCCCCAACGTCCTACTGATGTGGCCCAGTCAAATCCCTAATCATAATTTAATCACGCCCAGAGGAACAGACCAGTTTATAAACATAATCCAATATCTATTTTTGGAATTCATAAACAATGCCAAACTGCCACACTCTGGTAGACTGCCTTTGATTTTGATCTTTCTATTTGTCAGGTGCACAGGATTACCTTCTTTCTTTAGCTTTTTTCTGTCTCGTCACCACTATTCCTACTTGGTGGCTATGTACTTGGAAAAAGGCCGCATGATCTTTCTGGCCTCACTCAATGTCCAAGATACCTCAGTGATGGATAAGGCCATTGCATATTTTGTCATAACCTACAAAATTGTGCGGGACAGAGTGTAAACTATAATGTGAACTGTAGTCCATGGTTAGTAGCAATGCTTCAGTCTCAGTGCATCAATTGTAACAAATGTACCACACTAATGAAAGATGCTGTTAATGTGGGAAAGTGTGGGAGGGGGAGGGCGTGGCGCATATGGGAATCCCTTATTTTATTTTATTTTTTTGGTATCAAGTAATACATATATTCATAGAACTAATTAATCCGTACAATCCCTATATAAAGCTTAAATGATTGATCATTTGATATGGTGTTGACATGGTTTTGTATTTATGCATACAACTGCTCTCACATTTAAAGTAAATTAGTTACTTATTGTGACTCTAGCAATGGAAGAAATTATATCATTGATGTGGACACAGTGGCCACTGGAGGTTCTGAGGGCAGGGAGAGGGAAAAATACATGAAATATGGGGGCATTTTGGGAACTTGGGAATTCTCCTGAATGACATTACAATGACAGATACAGGCCATTACATATCTTGCCATAACCTACAAAACTGTGCAGGAGAGAGTGTAAACTACAATGTAAACTGTAATCCATGCTTAGTGGCAATGCTTCAAAATGTTTTCGTCAATTGTAATGAATGTACCACACTGATGAAGGATGTTGTTAAGGTGGGAAAATGTGGGAGTTGTAGGGAGAGCAGGGCATATGGGAAGACCCTATATTTTTATGTAACATTTATGTAATCTAAATATTTTTTTAAAAAATAAAATATATATATATATAAAGTAAATCAGTTAAATTCAAAACCTGGGACATTGATCCAGGAGGAAAAAAAAAGACTTGTCTACAATTATTTATAAATGTACCTAAGGATGTGTCCATGGTACTGCTTTTTCAAATAGACACCTTTTTAAAAAGCCTGTTATCATTCCTATTTTACAATAAAGGAAGTAATTTTAATGGTTTGCAACTTCACTCATGGTTTTCATTGGAATGAAAGTCTAAAGATCAAAACTATTGGCTAATGCGAAGTTTTTCTATAAACATTGCTCCCAGTCACTCTCCTGCCACATTGCTTTGCCAGAGGAAACAATTGCCAGTTACTTTGATGCAGCCAGCACTGAATTTTGACAAGGAGGCAAATGATACAAAGCCAACAAATACCAGAAGAATAATGCAAGGAATTTCACCTCACACTGAGAGCACACAGTCAAGCAGTGGCAATTTAGAAGCTGACTGTAATCTTGATTTTGCTAATCTACCTTAGATTTCAAAGCATAACTAAAAATATATACATTCTTGTCCACAAACTAACATTATGAACAAGTTACACACATTACCACCTCTTTCTTCTTTTTAATGTTTTCCAAATAATTTCTAGGGCATCCCAAAGTGTTCAATTCTGCTTTTGTGTATGGGAATTATTGGCAAACAAGCTCTTCACTATTGCACAAAATTAAACAATCATGGTATTGATAATAAATATAAAATTGTAACTGTAAAATCTACCCCCCGCTCTGAGATGGCTCCCTCCTCTGTTTGCTCGTTGTTTGTGCTCATTGTCTGCTGGTTGTCAGTTTGTTTTTTCTTTAGGAGGCACCAGAAACTGAACTCGGGAACTCCCATGTGGGAGGTCGTCATTCAACTGCTTGAGCCACATCCACTTCCTGCTCATTTGTTTTTTTGCTCTTTGTCTGCTTGTTGTTTGCTCATTGTCTTGCTCGTTGTCTGCTCATTGTTTTTGCTCAGTGGCTGTTTGTTGTTTGTCTTCTTTAGGAGGCACTGGAAACTGAACTTGGGACCTCCCATGTAGGAGGTGGGTGTTCAACTGCTTGAGCCACATCTACACCCATGTAACAGTAAAATCTTTTTTTTTAATACTTAAAAAAAATTTTTTTAAATACTTTAGATTACATAAATGTTACATAAAAAACATAGGGGATTCCCATATGCCCCACTACCTACCTCTACCACATTTTCCCACATTAACAACATCCTTCATTAGTGTGGTACATTTGTTACAATTGATGAAAACACATTGGAGCATTGCTACTAAGCATGAATTATAGTTTACATTATAGTTCACACTATCTCCCACATAATTTTATAAATTTTGACAAAATATATAATAGTTTGTATCCATCATTGCAATGTCATTCAGGACAATTCCAATGTCCCAAAGATGCCCCCATACTACAGCTATTTTTCCCTTTCCCTCTCCTCAGAACTTTCGGTGCCACTGCCTCCACATCAGTGATATAAATTCTTCCATTGCTAGAATAATAAAAATAAGTCTATAGTAGAATAACCAGTCTACTCTAGTCCATCGTTCATTCCCCAATACTGAGGATTTTGGAATGGTAATGTCCACTTCACCTCTAATTAAGTGGGGGCTTAGATCCCATGGGGCAGATGGATGGAACTATCTTGCTTACAGTTGCAGACTCTCTCTGTTCCTTGGGATGGGCATTGTCCACCACCCCTTATATTTTTAATGTAACATTTATATAATCTAAAGCTCCTTTAAAAATTAAAAATAAAAATAAAAAAATTAATTAAATTAAAAAAAATGGAGAAAAAGATAATACCCTACTTCCCTTGCTTGCATCCCACAAACTATTTCCCTCATCTTATTTATTGCAGAAAATTTCTCTTTAGTTGATGAGATTTTGTTTCTCTCTCTGTAAGCCCTACCTTCTTGAACGGTCTGTTATTGTCTGCCTTTAAATCCTTCATCTTCCTTTTCTCTAAATAATGATGGGGCTAAGTTATACCCAGAGATCACCCTACAGACTATTTCCTCAATACCTTGCAGAAAACACCAAACAAAAACACCATTATAAAAGAGATGTATTTTTTTTTCTTTTGGAATGTAAGCTCCTCAAAAGCAAGGACAATGTTTTTTTGATATTCTATTGTGCCTATCACACTGAAAATGCTCAATAATTATTGATAATGAAAGGCAGTGAGTCTTAATGATAAGGGTGAGAAACTGAAATCCCAAATACTGTTTTGCTGATATTCTATTATAACCTCAGATTAAATTGGGAAACATTGGTCCTTTTGGAAAATTGTCCCAAATATTACATATAATCCAAGTAAGCCCAGTTAGATGCTTTACTTTGAGAGTTAGTCCTCAAAGTTAGTCCTGCTAAAACTGGGGCTCATGAGAATAAAAGAGAATATGAGAGCAGGTATACGACAGCACCTTGTCCCAGACAATCATATGAAATCCTGTTCATTTGAACTTGGAAGACTCCAGGGCTAAAGTCTTCACAATGTGTTCAAACAATTCATGATTCATTTGGGAAGTCACCTCTGAGAGAGATGAGGCTATATATCATCCCAAGAGTTAGTTTTCAGGAGTTTGGGGGTACAGACATGAGTTTTAGACTTGAGAAGTGAGTGCACAAAGGCCCAGATTGTCTTAGTACACCTGTCTGTTCTCTATAGAGATTACTGGGACTCCTAGGAAGTGGGGCCTGGGTAGAGGAAGAGATGGAGGGTCTTATGAATTTTTGTCACACACTGGATTCAGGCAAATTCACCTACCCCTTAACAGGAATCAGGCCTTGGACTGATTGCTATCCTATTCCCAATAAAATGACAGTCTGCTGCCTTCTTGTCTGATAACATTGCCAGGCAGGCAGGATACTTGATCGATGAGTATTTTCAGGCCATCCTGGCAAAGCTGACAGATGAATTACATGAAGGGTGAGGTTTTTTTCAGGTGTGCCTGGATTTAGAGTTTCCAAGTGAGAGAGACAATGGACCAGAGGTAACTTAGACAAGACCAGCCACTCAGTGTGTCTCCCAACTCCCCAACAATTTAGTGGGGTGCATTTGTGACCACCCATCAAATAGTAGGCCTGAGTTTTGCACTTGATGAGTAACTTGGGCTCTTTGACTAGAGTTTGGTCCACAAAGCTACTGGATGTCATGAGTCTATCACAGCAAGGATCTGAAGTTGGCCTCCTACTTCTTTTGGAGTAGAGATAAGGAGACTGTCTGACAGCATTACTCACTTGCCATCTGGCTCCTCTGGACCTCATTTGTTAAGTGGGAAGTTACAATAATACTTATCTTATATAATTGGTGTGAGGATTAAATTAATTAATATAGGTAAAATTCTTATAATAGTTACTGGCACATTTTAAGTGTTCAGGAGATTAGTTGTTATTGTGGGGGTTGATGTTATTGCTGTGGTGAAAGACAATGGCTGGGGCTTGGTGCAGGTCTACACTCAGCAGCTAGCATGCCCCTCACCACAAAAGCATACACAGCTGCCACACCTACTAGCAAGCCTTCTCTCTGGGTATGCACTGCATATTTTTTGATTATTTTCCCTGTTGAGCTGCTCATTATTTTGTTTGAGCACTTCATAAATTATGAAACTTTATCAGACATATGCATTGCAAATATTTTCCCTCATTTTTTTTTTTTTTTGGCTTTTTTCTTTGTCTATGTTTTACTTGGAAGTTTTAAATTTTTATTAAATTTATGTATTACATTTATAGCATTGTTTCGAAAAGTTCCAAAAAGAATCTGCTGGTATTTTAATGGTAATCATACCAAGTTTATGGATTAATTTAGGGGAATTGTCATCTTTAGAATATTGTTTTATTCAAGAAAATCTTTTATTTGATAATTTTCAAGTTTAAATTTATATTGCATATTTTGCAATAAACGTTATTCCTAGATATTTTATATCTTTAGTTGTTATAAGTTAGATAATGTCTTCCATTGTATTTTCTAACTGGTTACTGTTTGTATATGGGAAACAAATACATAAATCATACAGTATGTTATATGGCAATAGGTGCTATAGAAAAAATAGAGCAGCTATTGGGAGTGCTGGGGGTGGCAGTGGTGGGAAATTGCAATTTTAAATAGGGAGGTCAGGGTGTGCCTCACTGAGAAGAAGATCTTTGAGCCAAGAATTGAAGAAAGAAGACAGAGAAGGAGCCATTTGGCTCACTGGGGGAAAAAGGAGTACAAAGGGAGGGAGAACAGGCAGTGCAAAATCCCACAAGGGAGAATGTGCCTGGCCTGTGTGAAGAAGTATTTGCTTGCAGCAGAATGAGCCAGGGGAAGAATAGATGAGGCAAGACTGTTTAGGGGCTTTTAGGCCATTAAAACAACTTTGGCTTCTACTGTCACTAAAGTATAGATCTGACTTAAATTTCTAAAATATCACTCTGCTGTTTTGATAATAATTTGTAGGAGACACAGGTAAAACTTGGGAGACCAGTTAGGAGGCTCTTGCAATAGCCTGGTAGGAAATGGTGATGGCTTGATCCAGGGTGGTCGTAGCATCATGACAGGGATAATCAAAAGTGGTTGAAGGTCAAATCAACAGGATTTGATGATGAGTTGGATGGAGGGTGACTGTGAGAGAGAGATGAGTCAAGGATGATTCTAAGTTTTTGGGTCTCAGCAGGTATAAGAATAGTGTTACCATTAACTACAAAGAGAGAGACTCATTTGGGGGTGGGAGGAAGATCAGGAGTTCGTTTTGGACATGCTGGGTTTGAGATGTCTACTGGCTATCTAAGTGGATATACTGAGTAGATAGTTGGATATATGACTCTCAAGTTCAGGAGAGTGTTTGAGTTGGAGAAACACATAATCAGCATACATATAGTATTTAAAGTTATAATAGAGGATGGGATCACCAAGGTAATGAGTGTAGACAGAGAAGAGAAGAGGTCCAAAGACAGTCCTGGGGTGCTCCAGTAATAACAACCAGACCAGGCCATTATACATTTTGTCATAACCCATAAAATTGTGTGGGGCAGAATGTAAACTATAATGTAAACTATAGTGCATGGTTAGTAGCAATGCTTCAATATGTGTTCATCAATTTTAACAAACATACCATACTAATGAAGGATGTTGTTGATGTGGGAAAGTGTGGGAAGGGGAGGGGTGAGGCATATGGGAATCTTCTATAGTTTTCATGTAACAGTTAAGTAATCTAAAGCTTCCTTTAAAAAAAAAATTCAAAATTGAGGGAATACACCTATGAAAACAATTGCGACTGGTACTTTTTAGGAGACTGGAATGAGGTTAATTCTTCAATAATTTTTTTTAAAAGATTTATTTAATTAACTTATCCCCCCCTTGCTGTTTGTGCTGTGTCCATTTACTGTGAGTTTTTCTGTGTCTGCTTGTCTCCCTTTGTTGCATCATTTTGCTGTGCCAGCACCATGCCGCCCCGGCCATCAGCTCACCACACCGCGTGGGCCATCAGCTCATTGTGCCACGTGGGCTGGCTTGCCTTCACCAGGAGGCCCTGGGAATCAAACCCAGGGCCTCACAAATGATAAATGGGAGCCCAATCACTTGAGCCACATCCGCTTCCCTGATAATTTTAAAAAAAATAATTTTATTGAGATTATAATTCACACACCATAAAATTCATCCTTTTAAAGTGTACAATTAAATGGTTTTCAGGATATTCATAAAGTTGTGCAACCATCAAGTTACTAATTTTAGAATATTTTCGTCACTCCCAAAAGAAATCCTGTATCCATTAAAAGCCACTTCCCATTTCCCCCTCTTCCCTTAGCCCAAGAAGCCACTGATCTACTTTCTGTCTCTATGGATTTATCTATTTGGACATTTCATATAAACAGAATCATATGATAGGTTGTCCTCTGTGACTGACTTTCACTTATAATGTATCCATGCCGTAGCATGTTCAGCATTTCATTTTGTTTTATTGCTGAATAAAATTCCATTTTGTTAACTTTGTAAATCCATGATATTTGGTTTTATTTAGGCTTTTGAGTTTTTTGTTTTTTTTTTAATTATTGACTTTTAGTAACTTAGAATTTCCTGGAAAACCAGGTATATCACTCAGGTTTTCAAATTTATTTACACTGAGTTGCCAGCAACTGTTGCAAAAAAGAAATGAACACTTTAATTAAGTTATAAATGATTTGTCCCTGTTTTTCCAAGTTAAATAATGTTCAATTTATTTTCTTAAGTTCTAAGCAAACTTTTCTCCTTACCTGGGTCTATTCCATTCACTCACTTATGTGGGAGAAAGAAATAGGGTTTTGTATTCAGATGTGTACACTCATGCAGGCACAGCAGTTGTTAAAATATTGAAATATTTCTCTACTGGTTGCTAAATGGCTCTGCCCTGTGCCCCTGAGATCATCTCTGCCACCACTATACCCCCATCCTGGCCCCATACTCCCTCTTCCTAATCCAGCTGGAGGCCTCCAAGACCCTCCAAGACTCCAAGTACAGAAGCTTTGCTATAGTTTCTGAAAAAGAACTCCATTTTAAAACAAAAACAAAAGTAGGTTAACTGTTTCATATATAAGGAGGTCCTTCCCCGTGACCAGTGTCCATTCCGAGTGGTTGATGTTATGCCAAATTGGTCGCTGAGTATTTGAATATCACTCTAGGATAGCAGTATTTTATGGTTTAGGAGTCAAGCAAATGGGCTTTAGAGTTAGACAGACCTGTGTTAGAAAGGGTGGTCAGGGTGGGCCTCACTGAGAAGGAGATGTTTGAGCAAAGACTTACAGAAGAGGACAGGGAAGTAGCCATTTAGTAGCCACCACCACTTAGTAGTTCAAGATCTTGAGCAAATTACCAAATCATTCAAACTTAGTTTTCTCATTTGTAAACATCTACTTCTGAAGGGTGTTTTGAGGATTAAATGAGTTAATTATATAATGTACTAGCATATTGCCTGGAACATAGAAGTACTCAAAAAATATTAGTTATCATCGGCACATATATATCTAAATAAAAATATATAATAAGTTATGATAAAATATTGGCAATAAAATGACATATAATATAAAATAAATTTAGTTAAAGGTTGTTAATTGCCTTAGAAAGCATCCAATACTTTTTATGTAGCTGAGTTTATAAGAAATGCCTATGGGGCTAGGCAGGTAACATAAATGCTTGAAGTGGGTTAAGGGCCAGTGCTCCATTTAAAACAGGGGTTCTTAACCAGAGGTCTGTAAGCTTGCATTGAAATTCAAAAAGACCCACTATTCTTGCAGGGATGTGTTGGTGTGGGTGTGATATATTTATTAAATAATACACAGTATAGTGTGGACTTAGTAATGGGTCTGTGGTTTTTACCTGAATGGCAAAGGAGTCCATGGAACAAAAAAGGTTAAGAACCCCTGATTTTTTGACACAGATGGCTGAGCCCCACCTTCAGGGAAAAAGGTTGGTTTGAGCTGTGACTCCTGCTGGCAATCCGATGAGAGGGAGTGTTCTCCGAGAGTGGGAGGGTTCTGGCGGAGGGTCGAGAGGGGTTTCCTTTCTGCATATTTGGTTGCCTGGAACCCCTTGCAGCTTTGGGGAACAAAATACCTGGCTTGAGCAGCACCAGGCTGAGGGGAGTAGCGACTCTGCTGAGGAAGGCTGATTTACCTAGCTGCCCAGGGATATGCCCCAACTCCCGCCAGCAATCCGGGGAGAGGAAGCATTTTCCGAGAGTGGGAGGGTACTGACAGAAGGTGGAAAGGGGTTTTCTTTCTGTGGATTTGGCTGCCTGGACCCCCTCATAGCTTTGAGGAGCAGATAAGCTGCCTTGAAGCAGTGCCAGGCTGAGGGGAGAGACGAATCTACTGAGGAAGCCTGATTTACTCAACAGCCCAGTGACACTGAGGCCTGGCTCCAGAGGGGGTGGAGTCAGCAAATTTTATCATTCTGCACTGACAAGCATCAGAGCTTCAGCTCCCCTGGGGAGGCCAGGAAGTGGGAAGTGCTTGATTAGTTTCCACTAGCCTATTTAGGGTCCTCTCGGTGAAGGGGGTGGTCTAGAAGAGGACTTCTTTTGGGTCACTTATTTTGCCAAAAAAAAAAAAAAGACAGTCACTTTAAAAAATAAAAAAATAATTTTTTTAAAAACTTAGTTTAATCGCTAAAATCTGCCTCAAAACCTGCAGATAGAACCTTGCAGGGTAATTGATTGATGAACACAAGCAGGCTGAGAGGTTCCATAAGGGCCCAAGAAGGAACACTGTTCTTCCTTAGCTTTGTTTGCTGCTTGCTTGTGTGGTTGTTTGGTGTTTCTTTGTTTATTTGTTGTCTCTTGCTTTTCTTTCCTCTTTCTTCCCCCTCTTCTTTTTTCTTTCTTTCTTTTTTTTTTTTTTTAATTTAAATTAGGTGCTGCTACCTTGTCTCTTCTTTGCTGTGTTTCTTCTGTGATTTCCCATTCTCTGGCTATATTGATTTTGTCTCCCAACACTATCTCTTTTCCTTCCTTCATCTTTCTGCCTCCTGCTTTCTGTTGTGGTTCTTACATACCACATTTTTTCATTAGCCCACAACTTAAGGGTGCCAGTTTCTATTCTACCTATTCTGTTTTCTTATTATTAACTTTTTCCTTTCAGCCCTTTCTTTACTCTTTCTCTCTCTCCTCATCATTCTAGGCTTCTAGATCATTTTATATATTTTCCTCTATTTGGTTTCCCAGTCCATTGTAGGTGCTCCACTTTTTTTCCTATTACTCTACACTGCCTACATGAGTTAAATACTCATTTTACTAAATCTTATATGGCCCCTCTTCTAACTTTTATCAATATTACTATTATCTTTCTTCCTTTCTCACATCTTTTGATTCCTCTGGCCCTAAACTTTGCCTTCAAGGGAACATAGAAAGAAGCAAGGAAATAAAATAAGAAGAAAAAATGTCAAAGAGAAAACTTAACACACACACAGACCACCAGCTAAATAAAACTCTAGAGCAGAGAGAGAAGCTAATCAACTGAATAAACCCATCAAGATAAAATGATGACTAGAGGGCAACAAAAAATTACAAACCAGACTGAGAAACAGGAAGACATGGACCAGTCCAATGAACAAACTAAAAACCAGGAAGAGATGCAGAACATCGAACAACTAATCAAAGCTTTCCAAACAAATATCATGGACCAACTTAATGAAGTGAAGGAAGAGATTAAGGATATTAAGAAGACACTGGAAGAACATACTGAAGAAATTGTAAACATACATGAAAAGATAACAGATATGATGGTGATCAATGGTATAATCCAAGAAGTAAAAAAGACGCTGAATTCACATAACAGCAGATTTGAACAGGCAGAAGAAATAATTACTGATGTGGAGACAATACATCTGAAATCAAACAGATAGGAGAACAGCTAGATAAAAAGATAGAAAAATTCCAGCAGGGACTGAGGGATTTAACCGACAATGCAAAATGCACCAACATATGCATGATAGGCATCCCAGAAGAAGAAGAGAAGGGAAATGGAACAGAAGGAGTGTTGAAGAAAATAATAGCTGAAAACTTCCAACCCTATTGAGAGAGATGGATGTACAAGTCCAGGAAGCACAGCACACCCCAAACAGTATAAATCCCAACAGGCCAACTCCAAGACATATACTTGTCAAAATGTCCAATGCCCAAGACAAAGAGAAAATACTCAATGCAGCAAGAGAAAAGAGAACCATCACATAAAAGGGAAACACAATAAGATTAAGTGCTGATTTCTCATCTGAAACCATGGAGGCAAGAAGAAAGTGGTATGACATAGTCAAAGTACTAAAAGAAAAAAACTTCTAGCCATGAATTCTCTATCCAGCAAAACTGGCATTCAAAAATGATGGAGAGTTCAAAATATTTACAGATAAACAGAAATTAAGAGAGCATGCCAATAAGAAACCAGCACTTCAAGAAATACTAAAGGAAGTTCTACAAGTTGAAAGGAAAAAAACAAGGGAGAGAGAGTTGGAGGAGAGGGTAAAAACAACTAAAAAGGCAAAAATAGAAATAGAAACAACATATGATATACATTAACCCAAAGAAAATATGGCTGAAGTAAGAAATTCGTTGTGCTGCGAATATTATCACTGTCCTGATTTTGTGATAATCAGGGTAGGCTAAACATTCGCTATATTAGAAACCATGCATGTGTCCCCAGACCTCGTTTTCCTCCCTAGGTCTGGTTTTTAGAATGCTGGTGATAAACTAAGCCTGATTTATTATATGACTATCCTGTATGGGAAAAAACTGTAACTCTAGGTATCTCTGTTCAACCTTAAGAGATATAGCAGGGGGCTATATCTGGTTGGCGTCCATCTCCCATATGGAGGGACCTGGGTTCGATCCCTGGGACCTCCTGGTAAAAATTTTAAAAATATATAGAAGGTGCGTGGGCCACCAGGCCCTGTGCGTGGGCGCACCACCAGTTCCCGCGAGCCACACAGCAAGATGATGACATAATAGGAGAGTGACACAAGGGAGAGGCAAGATGAGACGCACCGATAAACCAGCACCTAAGGTGGCGCAGGCAGGATGCCTCTCTCCTACATCAGAGATTCCAAGGATTGAATCCCAGTGAAGACAGGAGGAGAAGGATGAGAAGAGAGGGCAGAAAATGGACACAGAGTTGCCCAGCCAATGGACACAGAAACAGCAAAAACGGGGGGGGGGGAGGGAAGGGGTGTAAAAATGGATAAAAGTAAGTAAATAAATAAATCCTTAAAAAAGAAAAAAAGAAAAAAAAAAAAAAAGAAATTCGTTGTGAGTAATAACGCTGAATGTTAATGGATTAAATTCACCACTCAAGAGACACAGATTGGCAGAACGGATAAGGAAATATGATCCATCTATATGCTGTCTACAAGAAACCCACCTTCGACCCAGGGATTCAAGGAGGCTGAAAGTGAATGGCTGGAAAACAAGTTTACAAGCAAACAATAGCGAAAAAAGGGCAGGAGTAACTATCCTAATATCAGACAAAATAGACTTTAAATGCAGAACTATTGTAAGAGACAAAGATGGACATTATTTATTAGTAAAAGGGGTAATCTTTCAAGAAGAGAGAATAATCATAAACATTTATGCACCTAATCAGGGTGCCTCAAAATACATGAGGCAAACTCTAGAACAACTAAGTGGAGAAATAAATGCCTCTACAATTATACTGGGGGACTTTAATACACCATTATTACCATTTAGACAGAATATCTAGATAGAGAATCAATAAAGAAACAAAGACTCTGAACAATACATTAGAGGACCTGGACCTAATATACATAACAGAACACTATACCCAAATACAGCAGGATTTACATTCTTCTCGAATGCACATGGATTATACTCCAAGATAGACCACATGCTAGGCCACAGAACAACTCTCAATGAATTCAGAAAGATTGAGATTATACAAAGTAATTTCTCTGACCACAATGGAATGAAATTGGAAATCACTAAGGGCCAGAGAAACAAATTAGGCACAAGGATATGGAAGTTAAACAACACACTCTTAGACAAACAGTGGGTCAAGGAGGAAATCTCAAAAGAAATCAGTAACTACCTTGAAACAAATGAAAATGACAACACAACATATCGAAACCTACGGGATGCAGCCAAAGCTGTCCTGAGAGAAGTTCATAGCCATAAATACCTATATTAAAAAAGGAAAAAAGAGCTAAAACTGAAGACCTAACTGCACACCTGGAGTAATTGGAAAAACGGCAACAAACTAAGCCTAAAGGAAGTAGAAAGAAGGAAATAACAAAGATTAGAGCCAAACTAAATGAAATAGAGAATAAGAAAGCACTAGAAAAAAATAAAGAAAACCAAAAGCTGGTTCTTCGAGAAGATCAATAAAATTGACAAACCCTTAGCCAGACTAACAAAGAAAAAGAGAGAACAGATGCAAATACACAAAATAAGGAATGAGAAAGGGGATATCACTACTGACCCCACAGAAATAAAGAGTACCATAAGAGGATACTTTGAAAAATTATATGCCAACAAGAATGATAATTTAGAGGAAATGGACAAATTTCTAGAAACTCACAAACAGCCTACATTGACTAAAGAAGAAATTGATGAACTCAACAATCCAATTACAAGTAAAGAGATAGACTCAGTCATCAAAAACCTCCCAACTAAGAAGAGCCCAGGACCAGATGGCTTCACAGCTGAATTCTACCAAACCTTCCAGAAAGAGCTAACACCAATCCTGCTTAAGCTCTTCCAGAAAATAGAAATAGAAGGGATATTGCCTAACTCATTCTATGATGCCAACATTACCCTAACACCAAAGCCAAACAAAGATAACACAAGAAAGGAAAATTACAGACCAATTTCTCTAATGAAACTAGATGCTAAAATCCTCAACAAAATACTTGCTAATTACATTCAACAACATATCAAAAGGATTATACACCATGACCAATTGGGTTTCATCCTGGGTATGCAAGGATGGTTCAATATAAGAAAATCAATCAATGTAATACACCACATAAACAGATTGAAAGAAAAAAATCACATGATCATCTCTATAGATGCAGAAAAAGCATTCAACAAAATACAGCACTCTTTCCTGATAAAAACACTGCAAAAGATAGGAATATAAGGAAACATTCTGAACATGATAAAGGGAATATATGAAAAACCCAAAGCTAACATCATCTTCAATGGTGAAATCCTAAAAGCCTTCCCTCTGAGATCGGGAATAAGACAAGGATGCCCACTATCATCACTCTTATTTAACATTGTCTTAGAAGTACTTGCTCAAGTACTGAGGCAAGAAAGAGATATAAAAGGCATCCAAATTGGAAAAGAAGAAGTAACAATTTCATTATTTGCAGTTGACATGATCCTATATGTAGAAAGCCCTGAGAAATCCACAACAAAACTTTTAGAACTTTTAAAGGAGTTCAGTAATGTCACAGGCTATAAGATCACTGTACACCAATAACGAGCAATCTGAGGAGGAAATCAAGCATAAAATATCATTTACAATAGTAACTAAAAGAATCAAATACTTAGGAATAAATTTAACTAAAGATGCAAAGGACTTATATACAGAAAACTACATAACACTGCTAAAGGAAATCAAAGAAGTCTTAAATAAATGGAAGAATATTCCCTGTTCATGGATAGGAAGACTAAACATCATCAAGATGTCTATCCTACCCAAACTAATCTACAGATTTAATGCAATCCCAATAAAAATCAACACTGTATTTTTTAAGGAACTGGAAAAACAAACTACAAAATATATTTGGTAATATGTGATTATTTTGAAAGAATATAATAGCAACCATTATAAGGCCATCCTCCTAAAATAATCATGTTGGTTATTTTTATCCATTCTTTTCTTTGTAATATACTGTATTATATATTATTGAGATTGTACTATATAACCCATTTCATGTTCTCCTTTTCTCTATTAACAGTAGTCATTAAAAAACCCTAGAAATATTTTGATGACTATATATTCCTGCAAATGGATGTTCCATAATATGTGAACGATCATCCTATTACCTTTTTTGAGTTTTCCTTTGTATTCCCCCATTTTTTTACTTTTGGAAGTGGAATTATGAAATCAAAAGGTATACATTTTTTCAAATGTCCTGGTTACTATTTGTTTTCCAAAAAAGAATATATCAATTTGCACACCTATTAGCATTATGAGAATGCATATCTGAGGGCACCCTAATCACCATTGAGTATTCTCATCTTAAACATGCTTGCCCTTTTTATGTGCATGTATTTGATTTTTTTACAATTGAACATTTATTAGTAATTAGTATCTCGGCTTGCTCATTTATCTTTAGTGGTCTTGGTGTTTTTAATTGAATTGTATGACTTCTTTATATATAAAAGATATTAATCATTTATCTCTTGTATTTGGGTAAAGGGCTTCCATGCCTATTTGTTTTTCTTTTAGTATTGTGTGTATTTTTTAAGATTAAGAAGTTTTAATTTTTATGTAATAAAAACTCTTTATTTTGACTAAATATATATATATATATTTGGAAAGATAAGAGGCCCCGAAATGCCAAAGACATTGAAAAAAGAAAAATGAAGTTGGAGGTATCACACTACCTGAATTTAAAATATACTACAAAGCTACAGTGCTCAAAACTGCATGGTACTGGCGAAGGATAGACATACTGACCAATGGAACCGAATTGAAAGTTCTGATATAGATCCTCATATATACAGTCATTCTGATATTTGACAAGGCCACCAAGCCCACTCAGTTGGGTGAGAATGGCCTCTTTAACAAGTGGTGCTTGGAGAAATGGATATCCATATCCAAAAGAATGAGAGAGGAATACTATCTCACACCTTATACCAAAATTAACTCAAGATGGATCGAAGATCTAAATATAAGAGCCAAAACCATAAAGACCTTGAAAGATAATGTAGAGAAGCATCTACAGGACCTTGTAATAGGAAATGGTTTCATGAACTTGACACTCAAAGCATGAGCAACAAAAGAAAAAATAGATAAATGGGATCTCCTCAAAATTAAAAATTTCTGCACCTCAAAGGATGTTATTAAGAAAATAAAAAGGCAGCCTACCAATGGGAGAAAATATTTGGCAACCATATATCTGATAGGAGCCTAATATCCTGCATTTATAAAGAAATCCTATACTTCGAAAATAAAAAAACAAATAATCCATTTAAAAAATGGGCAAGTGAACTGAAAAGACACTTCTCCAAGGAAGAAATACAAATGGCTAAAAAGCACATGAAAAAAAATGCTTGAATTCGCTAGCTATTAGGGTAATACAAATCAAAACTTCAATGAGATACCATCTTACACCCATCAGAATGGCAGCTATTAAAAAAACAGCAGACTATAAGTGTTGGAGAGGATGTGGAGGAATAGGAACCCTCATCCACAGCTGGTGGGATTTTGGCATTGTCCAGTCACTGTGGAGGACAGTTTGGCGGTTCCTCAGAAAACTAACAATAGATCTTCCGTATGATCCAGCAATTCCGCTGCTGGGTATATACCCAGAAGAATTGAAAGCAAAGACACAAACAGATATATGCACACCAATGTTCAATAGTGGCATTGTTCAGTATTGCCAAAAGTTGGAATCAGCCATGGTGCCCATCAACAGATGAATGGATAAACAAAATGTGGTACATACATCCAATGGAATATTACTCAGCTGGAAAAAGGAACAAAGTGCTAACACATGGAATAATATGGATGAATCTTGAAGACCTTATGTTGAGTGAAGCAAGCCAGG
The DNA here is from genome assembly GCA_026826555.1 of Tolypeutes matacus. Lineage (NCBI taxonomy): Eukaryota > Metazoa > Chordata > Mammalia > Cingulata > Chlamyphoridae > Tolypeutes > Tolypeutes matacus. Next base: position 423,166 of record JAKSZT010054263.1, read on the forward strand.
CATTGAAGGATGAACAGTACATGACCTCACTGATTTGAATTGAGGGAAGTGAGCAGTCTCTGAGAACCATTGTCTGAAAGATAGGTTAACAAGGGAGAGAAAGAGAAGAGAAGGTTGTGAGACATCACCCATACAGACATAATCTATGGTAAAGTGATAGAGTATAGTTGCATATTGAAGGATAGGACAGGTGGGTAGTGATATTACTGGGTTTGGTGGTGCAGGGTTGATAGGTGGGTATATTAGAAAGGGTGGGTTAGAATACCCAGGATACTTGGGGGGAGAGATGGGAGAGAGACCAGGTGAACACGGGATTTGTGGGTATGAGGTTGAAAGTGCAGGAGTGGGAATGCTGTTATGGCAATATGACAAAGTAGTGTTACTGGTTTAGGGTGTAGGTAGGGGGGGCATCAGGATGGGGCACATCTGGAGTAGGCTCCTGGGGATTGTGTGAGTGTTCATCCCTGTCATAATGTATTGTGTCGGCAAGTGGAGACCCACATGTTGAATGGGAAGGAGATGGACCTTCATCTTTAGGAAGACCGAGACAGAAACAGGTGGGTATGTCTTAGGAGCAAGGGTGGATCCTAATATGGGAGGACAATCAGCGTATCAAGACCTCTTGTTGCATGTAACTATGAATCTTGTTATCCAATGAGTCAAGACAGGGGTCTGTCATGTGCCTCAGGGGGATGGGGAGGAAGGTACAGAAAAGATTAAACAGGGGGTATTTAGTGGTCAGGGGAAATGTTTTTCATTACCTTACAGTGATGGACCCAGGACATGGTAAATATCATCAAAAATTATCAAACTGTACTGTCTAATTTGTAAACTATATTGTAAACCATTGACAATGTTTGGTAGTTATTTTTACTATCTGTATAACAGTTATAACAATGCTACCATCCGCATGCAAAAAGGTTTTAATATGGGGTGAGGAAAGGGGGAGGAGGTTGGGTATATGAGAGTCTCTAGTATTCTGTGTGTGACTTTGCTGCAACTTAAAATTTCTTTGAAAATTAAATGAAAATTTGGAAGACTGGGGAGTGAGAGGGGAACAGTGCCACGGTACAGACTAGACCATCCGATAATGCAGTGATAAAAGGAAAAATAATTTTTTAAAAAATTATTTTTAAAAATTTTTTGTTTTTTCCCATTTTTTGAATATCCCAATCCATTAATTTTATTTTATTTTTAGTGTTTTTTTTTAAGTTTCCATGTATTTTATCTCTTACATTTAAACTTATCATTATTATTTCATTTTCCTACTAATTGTATTTGGCTAATATATGGGCTTCATCTTCAAGGAAGGTTTAGATCACAGAAAGGTTACAACGGGAGAAGGAGAGGATCATTGGTGGGGGGTGTCTGGGATGGGGGTTTCATGGGAGGAAGTTCACCTGAATATACATGAAAGATATATAAAATTGTTCAAATGATCAAGGGGTGGGGCATGGTCACAGTGAGTGGAGAATCACTCAATAAATGAGAGAATATTGAATTCCCAGCCTGGAGAGCTCTGCCACATTCTCCAAGGGAGCAGTAACAGCCCCCGAGTGCAGGGGCAGAGTCTGGCAAAGGAGGATGGTCCACTGATGGGTTCTTGTTATTGATGACTAGACTTTACGAGTCTTTGCCCTTGTAATTGAAACTTAGCCTACTGTTATGGGGTGCCTAAGGGTTGCTACCTGAGAGCCTCCTTGTTGCTCAAATGTGGCCTCTCTCTAAGCCAAACTCAGCATATGAATGCATTACCTTCCCCCCAGCGTGGGACATGATTCCTGGGGATGAGCCTCCCTGGTAATGAGGGATTAATACCAAATGCCAACTGGAAATATGACTAGAAAAAGACCTTGAATGAAAGGGGGAAAAGGTAAAGACAAATGAGTTCATATGGCTGAGACTTCAAAGGGAGTCAGGAGGTCATTCCAGAAGTGACGCTTATGTGCACCTCAGTAGGATCTCATAGAACACCAAAGTGGATAACACCCCAAACAGAGGGGCTCCTGAGGGCTCTGGAGACACCCAGGTCCTATATAAGGGGGGATAGCTCCAGAGATTGATGCCTCACCAGTGGGGCTCTACTTTGAGATCTGTGCTCCTGAGAGTGACAGAGTTGAACTCAAATAAGTCCTCCCTGCACATGGTCCATGAGTCCTTTCTATTCAAACCTATATGTGATGCTGGAGTTTGTAGGTGTACTTCCAGAGACTGGAGCCTTTGGCCTGCCCATGTGCCAGCTATGCCTGGAATCTCGGTGGAGCTGCAGCTCCCACTCTACAGCTCAATGGACTCACCCAAGTCACCTGGCAAGGAGATGATGATGGACAATGGCCATCCCAGGGAATGGAGAGAGTCTGCAGCTGCAGGCAGGATAATCCCATCCATCTTATCCATGGGATATAAGCCCCCTCTCACTTGGAGGTGGAGTGGACATCACCATCCCAGACTCCTCAGGATTGGGGGAAGAGCTATGGACTAGAGTGGACTTGCTGGTATTCTGTTGTAGACATATTGTGATTCAAGCAATGGAAGAAATTACAACAGTGAGGTGGAGCCAGTGGCCACTGGACGCTTTTGGGGCAGGGAGAGGGAAGAGCAGTTGTAATACAGGGGCTTTTTCGGGACTTGGGAATTGTCCTGAGTCACACTGCAATGACAGATATAGGCCATTTTACATCAGCATATAACATGCTGAACTGTGTGGGAGAGAGTGAGATCTACAATGTGAACTATGTTCCATGCTTAGTGGCAAAGCCCCATAATGTGTATATCTATTGCAGGTGATGTGCCACACTAATGAAAGATGTTTATGTGGGAGGTTGTGTGAGGTATGGGAGGTGGGGAACATGGGAATCCCTGTAATTTTTGTGTAACATTTATATAATCTAAGCATCTTTTAAAATATTTAAAAAAAAAAAAAAAGAAAGATTTTAAAGTCTTTCTCCATTAAAAAAAAAAAAAAAAAAAAAGATCCCCTGATTTAAAAGGACAATACCAACTGATTATAGCCAAGTGAGAATGCTATCCCATGGTTGCCAGACCTTCTGATTTTTCAAGACAAGATAGAAATTCAGATTTTAAATGAAATCCCCACATTTTTAAATGCTGATAACTATATCAAAATCTAAGGGAAAAAAGAGAAAACTATAAAGGGCCAACAAAAGATGTCAATGGGCTGAATGTGCCTGCTAGTTTGCTATCTCTGAAGTATATTATTTTACCCACTCTCAAAATGTATGTGGGTTAAATATGTGACTGGGATTAATGATCACAATGGAAATTCTATTTCTCATAATGATAGTCTAGTATAATTTACAATCAAGACATTTAAGGAATAATATGCCTTTACAAAGCAATGGAGTAGTTGATAGAAACAGATTAAGTGCAGTTGTTAAGAACACAAATTGATTGATTGATTATGTGGCAGGCCCTGACTGAGATACATTCCCTCCATTATTTTACTTAATCCCCACAGCTAATCTCTTTAGTAGCTATATTATCATCCCCATTTCATCTTTAACTGAAAAGCTCTATTGCGATAATGATTTTTTTCCTGATAGTTTCTTTGAATTCATAAAGGTATTGACAGCTTAAGAAAAAAAAAATTACATTTCTTACCAGCATTAAATCTTTTTGTTTTTCGGCCAACCTCTGCCGTGTAATTTTGAGGACACTCTGAGCTTCAGCTACTTGGATTTGTTTAGGGCCAACAATCTTAAAAAGAATGTAATAGCATTAAACTATTTTTAAAAAAATCAGATTTACTATTAAAAATGTTTGAAAGATATTTATAGGTGTCAACTCTTAAAGTTTCCTGAAATTATGGGTACAAAAGGGTTTAGAGTAACCTATTATGATAAAACATATTAAAACAAACAAAATAATAGTAGAGTTGTCAAAAATAAAATAATTTAATAGAATCACATCATATATGTGTGAGTTATGATACATTTTTATTAAAATGGTTTTCATTTGTATTCTTTCCATAGAAGTTCTATTGAACATTGTTAAATATAAGTTATTTCTGGGACTTCGAGTGTCTTTTTCAAATCATTACAGATATTTAGGAGGAAAAAGCATACCTTCTGTACTTCATGGTAGTTATTCAAAGCTATGATCCACTGGCACATAGAGCAGCAAGCAACAGAAACTAGAGCAATCTTGTTTGGGTTGAAATCAGGTAAGCTTATAATTTTTTTAAGCTTTATAAAGGTCTAGAAAGAATACAGATCATGTATTACATGAGAAATATTATATAGATTTGAAGTTTTCCTTCATCACATTAGAGTGAAATTTTATTTCATATAAGAAATATTCAAATCCTCTTCATAATGGTAGAATCAAAGACACATACCTGTATATAAAACAATATCAGTACAAATACTTTTTTTAAGAGGAGAAGAGAAGACTCTCTTATAAACATCCTGTTATTGCTGTTGGTGTAAAGTAGCTTTGCTATAGTTTCTAAGAAGGAACTCCATTTTAAAACAAAAACAGGCCAACTTTCTCCAGCTTTGGGGAATTTGATGTAGAAGGAAGCCTGGAGTCTCCTTGCATACTTTAGGTGTGAGATGACTAAGAAAACCACTTGCAAACCTCCCGCCCCTATCTCCCCTTCTGAAGAGGCATCCTGGCAGGGCATATTCCCTATTCAAAGGTCTGTCTAGTCAATGATGGTGGTGTGGCCTGGGGTTGTAGAGGGGCCCACTGAAGATGTTCTCCCTTAGCTGTGCCACATGCCCATGGACCCACCTCATCTAAATGGTACAACCAAGTTTAGAGTCAGATGTACAGGATGTACAATATTGTGTATCTACTTTTGGGACCCATAGTCAGAATGACGTTTTTCTCAGACTTAGTTTCCCTATCCCTCTCCAACCAAGCATCTTCCCCCTTGCCTGGAAGGAAAGAACTATTTTGCCCAATAATTTAGATGGCAGGTGGTCCGTTTTCAATTTATCATTGGTGTTCTTTTTTTATCATTTTAAGTGCTGCTATGCTTTCCATAATTTCTTTAGATGAGCTATTAGTTATTTCTAGCTTGAGAGATCTGTTTAAACAAAATGGCAGGGAATCATATTTGCCAAGAATGCTTCAGAGAATGAGTAGTTACATTAATTCATGAAAAATATGAACATCAATACTAACATTCGGTTAAAAAATTCATCTGATTCATATACGACCCTATACTTCCTAATAGCACAGATTGTCATTGCAATTAATCCATTGATTATATAATTTGTTACTCAGTATCTATCTTTCCTGTCACAATGTAAGCTTCATAACGTGGAGTATTTTGTTGGTTTTGTAAGCTACTCTATCCCTAGGACATCCCATAATGTATCTTACAAGGAAGTGTTTCACAAATATTTATTGAATGAATTAATGGCTACTCACCCCTTTAGCCTAGAACAATGCAATTTATATGCCTAGAAATCTATTCGCCTATCCCTGAGCTTAGCTCTCAGCTCAGTGTCTATATAATATCTCAGTTTGGATATTCTTCCATTATCAAATTCCAAAGCCACTTTCACATTTTTAGGTGTTTGTTACAGCAGCACCCACTTTCTGACACCAACATTTGTATTAGTTTCCGGTGGCTGCTGTAACAAATTATCACAAACTCGGTGATTTAAAACAAAGATATGTATTCTCTCACAGTTCTGGAGGCCAGAAGTGAAAAATCAAGGTATTGCCAGGACAGTCTTCCCTCTGGTGGCTCTAGAGAAGAATCTGTTCTTGTCTCATCCAGGTCTTGAAACTGCTTGCCTATCCCGCCATGCCCTTTTCTTCTTTTTACAAGGCTCAGCTCTCTAGCATGGCCGGCTCCACTCTACTGGTGTCCTCAACTCTTCTGCTTACCCAGGATTTTGCCCTGCTCTCTTCCTCCTTGAAATCCTACAGCAAATCCAGAGTCTTCTGAACTACATCTGCTCCAGCAAAACCCTTTAATAAGGTGTCCAGTCTACATTATTTCCTATAATCTTTTCCATGCTCCACTCTATGCGCCCCCCCCCCAATCTCTTCCAACATGTATTAATATTTGTAAAGTGCTCAGAACAGTGCCTGGCACATGCTGATATATGAATATTTGTTAAATAAATAGAAATAAATCATTGACACATTTTTTCACTAGTCACATTTTCCTAGCATAATGCAATCCACCTAGAAAGACTCCCCTCCTGCTGCCCCAACATTTGTCCTCTTACTTCTCTCTTCATTATTTAAGAAGAATCTGAGATACAGCATTTTCATATGTTGCTTTTCCTTGACCCTTTCAGGAACTATTAAGTTTGGATAATTAACTTGCTCTCTGATTTTTTAATCTTAGAATCTTCCAATTCTAAAACAGATTATACTCCTATTTTGCTCCTATAGTTTATACATACCAAATGCATCAATTATGCATCAAGTAGGGATCCACATTTTACCTTCTCAGGTATGCTGTCCTTGTCAAGGTTAATCAATTTTTTTAGGAAACCAGTTTCTGAAAGAAGTAACTTTGCTGTAGCCCAGTTAGGTTTCTTCTGCAGAAGAATGCAGACTGCATTCATGACAGTCAGTACAAGGAAGGGAGGTCGTGTATATACTCTGTAATAGATGATGAAAAATATAACCAACTTCACAATTGGAAATCAAATGCATCTTTTACAACTATCTCAGAAGACAATATACACAACATTTTAAAAGCATTTTGATAAGATGAACTATTTGTCAACCTATAGCTATTTCACTATTGGGTACTTTATAAACTTGAATGTCATTATTATATGAGTATCTGCTTTCAAGAAGAAATGTGTAAAATCTAAATATTTAGAACACCTGAGTTAGAGGCTACCCTTTCTATTATAAAGTTAATCACGACAGAATTCTTTTTTTAAGGGTAAAACCAAATTTAAGTATTTTGAGTGTTAAAACTAGGCATTAGAAAACTGATACAGCTAGTGAAAATATGTTGAAATAGAGATGCTTAGGGGGAAAGGTTGACTAAATTACATCTTACATTGAAGAAACTTTATTGGCTGAATCCTCTGTAGTAGATATTTAGAATAATATACACATTCAGGATTTCATATTTTCATATTTGTAATTTAGTTCATAGTCATGTTAGATTACAGTGCTTAACATGCATAGGAGAGAAAATAGTCCTTACATTGTTTAATATGCTTTATTAACCACATTTGTAAAAGATGATAAACTTTCACTTCCAGTTACTACGATTTCCTCCATTAAATGAACACCAAATGAACAAACACCACAGCATTTACCTACTTTAAATAATGGACACTGTATATAGCTATCCTGTGCTCTAAAATTACTTGCATTATTAAAGACATTAATTTTGGCATTTAAAAAGGGAATTCTATTACACCCACAGAAAATTTGGAAATCTTTGACAAGTTGTGATGAAGTTAGGTGGGGGGAGCTCCCTTTCAAAGAAGTCGTGGTGACCTGAACCTATTCCCTAAAGGAAGTCAGCATGGATGTAGGACAAATGTATGCAGCTCATCTGCCACTCTCACTGCCTGGCGACTGAGGCGCTTTCTTTGCATCTTTGGAAAATACAGGCTGTTGCTTACAAGATCAGCATTCTTCTTCTTCTTTTTTTTTTTTTTAAAGCAATTTTATATCATACAATCCATCCAAAGTGTGCATTCAATGTTTTTTGGTATAATCACACAGAGTTGTGCATTCATCACCACAATCAATATTAGAATGCACTTTCCTGACTCCAACAAATGTGCTTTTTCCCTCCACTGCACTCCCCCTCATGAGGTGAGACAATTAGGACCTGTTAACTTCCCCCATCCTTCTCTGATTTCCTAGTCTTAGATTTTGCTGAAGTAGCTTTAGATGTTTCCCTTGAGGTATGATCTTTTCTTACAAGTTCCCTTATTTGCCACTTACATATTTCCAAGAACTTTCTCAGTTTTATTTAGATTTAACCTTAAGAGTCAAGATTCATTGATCTTTCTTTTCTTTTGCACGTTTTTCTATTTCTGTCTGAATATATGTGTGTTTGGCTAGAGTCCTTTTTGAAAGTTTCCCCCAGGAATAAGAACATGGATGTTAAGGTCCCAGAATTACTGGGTATATCAGTACACCAAAGAGCTGCTGATGCAAAGTACCAGAAAGCTGTTGGGTATTTATTTAGGATAAAAGCTTACAGTTACAAGGTTGTAAAAATTCCAACTCAAGACTGCTTTCTCACCAAAGTCAGTTGCAACGTGTTGAAGCAAGATAGTTGCCAGTCTCTGGCTGGTCTCTGCCTTCCCTTCTGGACTTCCTCTTCCTCTTGAGGCTCCATGGGCCCAGCCTCTTGAGGCTTCGTGCTTAAGTGAAGGCCTCTCTCTCCTGTATCTCAGGGCTTCCTATATCAGTATTGGCTCTCTTCCCAAGGGCAGCTATAAGCTATCAGGCAAAATGGTTCATCTCTCCCCGGGGGCTTTAGCTGTTTGAGCCTTCTCCTTTCTGTCATGTGGCTGGATCACAAATGACAGAGATCTCTCTTCTGGTGTGTCTGTCTGTCTGAGTGTCCGTTTACATCAGACCCACCAAGGGGACAGGGACTCAACCTGAGTCACACCTTACTGACATGGTCAAATCAAAAAAGCCCTCAAAGCAATCTTAACAGGCAATCTAATCAAGGGCCCCTTAACTGAATTTAATATAATCAAAGGGTATCACACCCAGAGGAATAGATTAGTTTACAAACATAATCTTTCTCTTTTTGGAATTCATAAAATAATCTCAAACTGCCACATTAGGCATCCACAAATATCATTTTATTGTTTTGCCAGGTGGATAGATGTCATTCTGTCCTGAAATAGGATCCTGGGTTGCAAATGATAAACTATCCTGAGTGGGTGAGAAAGAGGCAGAGTGGAAATATGCTAATTCTGAGGATGCCCATGCATTTGTGCTGGGCACAGAAACGTCATATGTCAATGAATTGCTTCAGGAAACACTGTTGAAAACTTTACACTTTAGATTGTTAGGCCATGGACCTCATATTTCCAAACTCTGGCTCTTACCATTTCCATTTATCTACTGTGTGCCAGATACAGGCCTAAGCACTTCAGAGACAGCTAATTTAATCTTTATATGATCTCATGACGGAGGCCTCATTATGACTCTTCTCACTCTAAAAATGAGGAAACTGAGGCTTGGAGAGGTGAAAAGTTGTGCCCAAAACTACACAGCTGGTGTGTGGCAGAGCCAAAGTTTCTGCCATTGATGGATGTGGCTCGGGCTACAGTTCGAGGAGCTGTAAGCCCAGAACCTCAAACTTGTACCTAGCTGGTGGTGTGGGCCCACAGACGAGTATTCTTTTAGGTTCTGAGCAAGTCACTCAGAGGGTAAGAAATGGTAGAAAATAAACTGCTGGAGGGAGAGCAGCCAATTGATGTGAAAGGAGAAGCAGTGATGAGAGCATAAACAATCAAAGTCCAATCTTGGATTTTAGGAATTATGAAGATCATGGCTACTGCCAGTAAAGCCTGTCAACATCAGCTAGCACCAGGTATGCAAATACAGTGATCTGCAGGCCCACAGGGACAAGCAAACACGTTGACAACAACGAAATGACATAAGTCAAACTAAGACTGAAGTGAGAAAAAGGGTGCTGAAAAAAAGTGCTTAATGTTTACCACTGTGAAAAATAAAAATTAGGCAGCAAAATACAAAGTTAATTCATGGATATATGGACAACAAATAATCTGTCATATTTTATCCAGACAACAAATTTTTTCAAAAGCCCACTTGAATGAGGAGATGTACAACCATTTGAATGAGAAAGTTTTTCAGTGCAGCTGTATGATTTAGAACAGTTAAAGTCTAAAAGGCGTCTAAATATAACAACTTTCCAAATCTCTTCTTATCAATCTGTCCATGTGTTTTGGAAGCTGCTAATACTAAAAATCCAATAGAGGAGACACGGAGAAGTTCTTTGTCACAGCACACTTTGTCTCAAAAACACTCCTTGAGAGAGGTTCTGAGGGGAGGGAGAGGGAGGAATAGGTATAACATGGTGGCATTTTGGGGACATTGGAATTGTCCTGCATGACATTGCAATGACAGATACAGGTCATTATACATTTTGTCATAACCTATAAAATTGTGCAGGGCAGAGTGTAAACTAGAGCAAACTATAGTAGAAATGCTTCAATATGTGTTCATCAATTGTAACAAATGTACCACACTAATGAGGGTTGTCATTGATGTGGTAAAGTGTGTGTGTGTGAGATGGGGCATATTGGAATCCCTTACATTTTTTGGTAACATTTATGTAATCTAAGCTTCTTTAAAAAACAAAAAACAAAAAAACACCCCCTGAGAAAGTGACCCTTCCTGCATTAGACTCCACATGACAGAGTGCCAAGAACTAATACTTTGTAAGAGGTCTCACAAATAGTCATGTAGGACCTAATCCAATAGAGGTGATTTCAAATAAGGTCTTTTTGGTTAAAAGAAAACAATGCCAACACTTTTTTAAGCTACCAATCAAAAAGAAAAAAAAAAAAAAAAAGAAAAAGAAAAAAAAAAAAAAACAATTGCAAACCCAAGGCTTTATGCACCAAATACTTTTAGGGGATTTAAGAAAGTTAATAGTTTTATTATGTTTTGTCTTTCCAGACTGCCCTTATTTTGCAGAGTTTTATGTTTTCATCATGGTTGAAGAAGCAGCCTGGAAGCAGGTGAGTTGCAAGTGCATACTGCTCTTGAAGTTGTTCAGAAGCTCCTCCACTGGCTTTTTGTCTGCTCCATTTGAGAGCTGAGGCAGGGCTTCCAAAGCTGTTTAAAACTAGACTTGCTTTCAGGCGTCAGGTAACTGGCCACTGTATCTTAATGTACAGACTTCAAGCCTTGCCTATGATGCTCCAATTTTGCTAAGTGATGAAACACACTGCATCAGTTGACTTATAGCTTCAGAAACAGCTTCCACCATCTTGGGTAGTATCTGAGGCACTGATTCTTTGGAAATAGTAAACATTTCTGTACGCACTACCAGTATATTCACCAATGCTTCTTTTTTTTTTTTTTTTTTTTTATTATGGGTAAAAATCAAAATTCTCACAATACATACAAACATTTGCATAATGATATATAAATATATGTGCATATATGTGTATTTGCTTACAAAAATGTTATTTATATATATATACATATACATATATTTTAAGAGGTGCTTAGATTACCTAAAATATTACACGGAATGCTTCTTTTAAATAGTTTCTGACACCTTTAGGAGGTAGGCAGTCTTCCAGCTCAAGGTAATTTTCAAAGAGACTGTGGTCTGATTCTTTCAATGAGACTCTGCTAATCCGAGTTATTTTTTCAATTCACTGGAATCTGTGCTTTTCAAACTGTTCTGCTGTGTTTAGGAAGATGTGGCATTCTAAATAGCAGCAGTTATTTAGGACTATCAAAAGGACTTTGCTGTTCAAAAGTCAAACTGCAGTCTTTAAGGATTCTTCCAAACAAGTCAGAAGAAACATCAACAGAAAGAAGTGTAGCATCTATATCCACATGAGGCTTGGTGCTCAACTGTTCTAGACAGTGCATGATACTGATGCCTAGATGGCAAACTTCCTTTGCTTTAGGCTGTTGAAAGACACTGGCTTCTCCAGGCTTGCACTCTAGAATGACTTTCGGGGACTGCAGGGAAAGTACAACACACTGTCTAAACTGACGTGGTAGAGAAGTCAGTCCTTCATTATAAACAATCCAGTCTGCCTTTTTAGCTACTCTCTTTATTTCTTCCACTGTGTGCTACAGTGTGACCATCACACAGCGATATAGGAAATCCAGAACGAGGTCCTAGGTGGTCTGCAGCACATCATTAAGGATTTCAAGGGCAGCCTGCAATTCAAGCCTTCCTGTCTGGACGACATGGGCAAGCCACTCTCCATGGAGGTCAGCCTTCGCCTCCCAGGCCCATACTGCCTTGCTTCTGCGTCTCTGATGCTGAGTGGGAGCAAGGCTTCATGTACAGCTTCAACATGGAGAGCATTAGTTCCTGAATCATTTTCTTAAAATCATTTTATCTTTGCCTGGCATTCTTTCAATCTGGCTTAACATCTCAGCAGTCTCACTTCCATTAACTTATGGAATCCAAAGCTTCCAGAAGTTAGGTGGTTGGCTTAAAACAAGCTTGGGCAGTTTTTTCAACAAATGCCAGCTGGTTGGAATGTTGTATCTTCATGTGTCACCTCGATCTGACTGAAAGCTGCTGCCTTTCTTCAGTGACGCTATCTGGCTGTATTAGTCAGGGTTCTCTAGGTAAACAGAACCAACAGAAGATATATTTAAATATTAAGAGATTTTATAAAATTCTCTCATGTGATTGTGGGGATGCACAAGTCCAAATTCTGCAAGGCAGGCTGCAAACCAGGGCTCTGATGAAGGTCCTTGATGAGTTCCCAGGAGACGCTGGCTATCTGGAGTAGAGATGGGATTTCTCTCTCTCAATGCTGAAATCACTCCCCTTTTAAGGCCTTCACCTGATTGGATGAGAAGTCACTCATTGCTGGCAGCAATCTCCTTAGTTGACTGTAGATGTAACCAGTCATCTATGCAATCAACTCACTGATGACTAAAGTCCATGAAATGTCCTTGTATTACAATTAGCCCAGTGCTTGCTTGACCAAACAACTGGGCATCATAACCTGGCTGAGTTGACACATTAGCCTAAACATCACAGTCTACCTCTTATCAACTTGGCAGCTAAACACATCACCTTAAACCATACTTAGTCTCTAAATAAAAACAATAACATATATATATGTATTTCTGCCTAACAATATTCAACCGTCCTGCATACAACCAGAACTATACTAATTCCTTCCAGAATCAAGTGCAAGTCCTTGGGTAATATTCACTCTTAAACTTGACATTCTTAAATACTATGACATGAAACTAATACAACTTATGTCATATGATAAGAGAAAAGGTTAGGGAAGAAAACAAAAATATTCATTTTATGTACATATACAAACATACTCATAACAAAACAAAGAAGAAATATTCACGACCATTACAGTTCTCATTTCTGTAACTGGTCATATAGTCAAAGTCCATATTTATCACTATCTTCTTCCACCACCCACCCCATGCTCCCTTTAGCAAACATCTCAGCAGGCATGTTTCTTTGCCTGGTGGGGTGACCAAAACTTTCATTCCTGAAGATTCTGGGCCATTGTTAGTCCTGCTTGGATTGGGTTGTTGCAATTTTCCATTGACTTTAATCATTGGGTATTGTAGCACTAAGAGATGCCCTAGGAGATCTCCTGTATTCCAGGCAAACTCTTCTTTACTTCCATTATTTAGGTGCAGTCCTATTTCCCCTTGATAGTCAGGATCAATCACTCCAGCCAGTACCATAATTCCCTTCTTTGCCTATTGATTCAGATGCATGAAGAGCCCAAAGTGGTCAGGTGGCAGTTTTAACTCTCAGTTCAATGGAAACATTGTTGTTTCCCTGGTGGAAGCACTTCTCCTTTTGGAACTAAGACCTGTAGACCAGCAGAGCTTAAGGTTTCAGAGACAGGAAGCAAAATTTTCTTAATGGATCACTAGGGGTAATAGGGAGTGGTGCCACTCCCATTTCCACCCCTTGATTCCTGGACCCATGAATCCTGGCTATGGGAGAAACAGTACCAAAGAGTGGATGCCACTGGTTGGTGCCATAACTGAGTCTTCAAAAGGCCATTCCACCGTTGTATCAATCCAGCTGCTTCAGGATGATGGAGAACACGGTAAGACCAGTGAATTCCATGAGCATGTACCCATTCCTGCACATGATTTGCTGTGAAGCAGGTTCCTTGATCAGAAGCAATGCTGGGTAGAATGCCATGGCAGTGGATAAGACATTCAGTAACTCATAGGTGGTAATTTTGGAAAAAGCATTGCATGCAGGGAAGGCAGACCTATATCTGGAGTATGTGTCTATTCCAGTTAGAACAAATTGCTGCCCTTTCCATGATGGAAGTGTTCCAATGTAATCAATCTGGCATCAGGTAGCAGGCTGATCACCTCAGGGAATGGTGCCATATTGGGGACTGAGTGTGGGTCTCTGCTGCTGGCAGATTGGGCACTCAGCAGTGGCTGTAGCGAAGTTGGCCTTGGTGAGGGAAAGTCCATATTGCTGAGCCCATGCATGACCTCCATCCTTTCCACTATGGCCACTTTGTTCATGAACCCATTAGGCAATGATGGGAGTGACTGGGGAAAGAGGTTGAGTGCTAGCTACAGAGCTGGTCATCTTATCCACTTGATTATTAAGACCTTCCTCTGCTGAAGTCACCCTCTGGTGAGCATTTACATGGAACACAAACATTTTCATTTTTTTGCCCATTCAGAAAGGCCTATCCACGTAACTCTTTCCCAGACCTCTTTGTCACCAATTTTCCAATCATGTTCCTTTGAAGCCCCTGACCATCCAGCCAAACCATTGGCAAAAGCCCATGAATCAGTGTACAAATGCACCTCTGACCATTTCTCCTTCAAACAAAATGAACAACCAGGTGCATTGCTCAAGGTTCTGCCCACTTGGAGGATTTGCCTTCACCACTGTCCTTCAGGAACATCCAAGAAAGGGGCTGAAGTGCTGCAAGTGGCCACTTTCCGGTGATACCTGCATATCGTGCAGAATCATCTGTAAACCAGGCCTGAGTTTTCTCTTAGTCAACTGATTGTAGCCATAGCTGTGGGTTGGGAAAGAGAAGGTAATGTGGCAGGAGTGGTGACCATGGGCATTTGGGATTCTTCCTCATGTAACTTACTTGTGCCTTCAGGACCTGCTCGAGCCCTATCTTGTATATACCACTTCCACTTTATGATGGAGTGCTGCTGTGTTTACCCAACTTTATGGTTGGGTGGCTAAGACAATACCCATCTCATGATAGGCAACTCAGGTCTCATGGTACTTGGTGGTCCATGGTTAAGTATTCAGTCTCTACTAAGGCCCAGTAGCAGGCCAAAAGCTGTTTCTCAAAAGGAGAGTAGTTATCTGCAGAGGCTGGCAGGGCTTTGTTCGGAAATCGTAAAGGTCTGCATTATGATTATCCTATAGGGGCCTGCCAAAGGCTCCAGACAGCATCTCTATTTGCCACTGAAACTTCCAGCACCATTGGATCTGCTGGATCATGTGGCCCAAATGGCAGTGCAGTTTGCACAGCAGCCTGTGCCTATCACAGGACCTCTTTTTGTTCTGGTCCCCACTCAAATGTTCTGGTCACTCTGTAAATGGGCTGGAGTAGCACACCCAAATGAAGAATATATTGTCTCCAAAATCTGAAGAGACCACTTAAGCATTGTGCCTCTTTTTTGGTCATAGGAGTGGCCAGATGAACAGCTTATCCTTCACTTTAGAAGGGATATCTCAACTTGCTTCATACCACAGGACACCTAGAAATTTCTCTGAAGTGGAAGGCCCCTGTATTTTTGTTGGATTTATCTCCTTTGTTCTCTCACACAAATGCCTTACCAATAAGTCTGGAGTCATCGCTACTTCTTGCTTACTAGGTCCAATCAGCATGATATCACCAATATAATGGACCAGTGTGTTGTCTTATGGGAGGAATAGAGAATCAAGGTCCCTATGGACAATATTATGATATAGGGCTGGACAGTTGACATACCCCTGAGGCAAGACAGTGAAGGAATATTGCTGGCTTTGCCAGCTGAAAGCAAACTGTTTCTGGTGGTCCTTACTAATGGCAATTGAGGAAAAAGCATTTGCCAGATAATTAGCTGCACACCAGGTACCAGGGGATGTGTTGATTTGCTCAAGCAATCATATCACATCTGGAACAACAGCTGCAATTGAAGTCATCACCTGATTAAGTTTACTATAATCTACTGTCATCCTCCAAGATCCATCGGTTTTCTGCACAGGCCAAATAGTAGGATGAATGAGAATGTGGTGGGAATCACCACCCTTGCATCCTTCAAATCCTTGATGGTGGTACTGATCTCTGCAATCCCTCCAGAAATTCAGTATTGCTTTTGATTTACTATTTTGTTAGGTAGGGCCAGTTCTAGTGGCTTTCATTTGGCCTTTCCCACCATAATAGTCCTTATTCCACAAGTCAGGGATCCAATGTGGTGACTCTGCCAGTTATTGAGTGTATCTATTCCATTTATGCATTCTGGAACTGGGGAAATAACTGCAGATAGGTCTGGGGACCAAATGGATCCACTGTGAGATGGACCTGAGCTAAAACTCCATTGATCACCTGATCTCCATAAGCCCTTACCTGACTGGTGGACCACAGTGACATTTTGGGTCTCCTAGAATTAATGTTACTCTTTGAGCCAGTGCCTAATAATCCCGAAATGTCTGATCATTTCCTTTTCCTCAATGCACAGTTACCCTGGTAAAAGGTTGTAGGTCTCTTTGAGAAAGGCTGGGAGGAAAATTAACAGTATAAATTTATGGCTGTATAACAGGATACTTCCCCAAGGGGTTCTGGTATTCCCCTCATTCAAGGGGCTCTGAGTCCATAAACTGTCTCAAGTCTGGGAATTGATTAAGGGGCTGTGATTCTGTTTCTGAATTCAAGAAAGGGTCTTGTTCACTTGACCTAGACCTCTTCTGCTTATACAGATCAAGTAGGAATTTAGTAGACTGCCCATCTATTTCACTTCTAGGTACCCCATTATCTATTAGCCAACACTATACTCTATGTGACTCAGACTCTTTGGATTGCTGCTTTGAGTCTGCCTTTCATTGTGGTAGCCACACCCACTGTGTCTTTGGCGATTAAGTGCTGCTACTTGGCTTCTACCAGCCCAAGTTCCCATCATCCCTATACTGTTTAAGGATTCTTGTTCCATGACAGCAGTTCCCATAGTAATATCTGGTCTACAGAGAAGAGCAACTACAGAACTCTTCAGGGAAGATGGATTTAGTTTTACAAATTTATTCCTCACAGTCCTGGTTAAAGGTGTGTCCTCTGGGCATTCCTCGGGTGGTGGGTAGGCCTTAAATGGTGAATCCATTCTAGTATTTCCATCTCTCTAAGCCTATAGGTATACTCATCTACAGTATACCAGAGTAGGTCGAGCATCTTGACCTCAGACATTCCAGGCCACCTTTTGGTCCATGTTTCAGCCAGACACCCAAACTGTTAGAGCTCTTTTTAAGCTCTCAAAGTATAGCATTGAATTGAGTATCTCTGCTTAGTGGGCCCATATCAATAAATTCAGCCTGATCCAACTCATATTCCTTCCACCATTATCCCATACTCTTAATATCCATTCCCACACATATTCCCCTGATTTCTGTCTATATAAATTGGAAAATTCATGCAGTTCTTTTAGGGTATAGCATACTTCCTCACGGGTCACTCTTTATACTTCGCCTTTGGGGATCTGTTGTGATTTCAGTCTAGTAATAGGTTTTGAAGAGAAGAGGGATGGTGGGGATGGATAAGGAGAAGTATTAGAAATGCCTTGCAAGCTACTGACCTCAGGGTACATTCCTTTCTATTTTTGTCTGGTGAGACAGGATTAATCTCTTCAGGCAGGGGTTGGATGGCAGACTCCTCAAGGTAGGGTGGAGGTTGGGTGATGGTTTTTTCAGGGCATGGAGGAGGTGGAGACACCTTGGGCCATCTTGAGACTAGGTAGTGCAGGCTTGAGGTGGGGTGATACCCACCTCAGGGCAGGGAGGAGGTCTCCACTCCCTGGGACAGGCTGGAGGTTGGGTGATACAAGCTTGACATTGTGTGGTCTCCACAGGGCAGACCATTACAAGTATATCTGGCAAAGTCTCAGCAGAATTTAGGGTTTCAATGTTCCCACCCATATCATCATCAACCCATATGTCTCCATCCCAATTCTCAGGGTTCCACACTTCCAATCAAAGCTTTCACTTTAACAGCAGATACCCGGCAAGGTTGAGATTTAATTTCCGTTGTAATTCTGCTGCTCCTACAATGAGATTCTGAGTCTAGTTTTCAGACCTCTCAAGACTGCAGCTCCATGAAACAAGATTTTCTTTCTGAGCACACATATAAACTTTCAAATCATTCATGCAGCACATAGTTGCAAATGTGAAGCCTTTAGCTCATCCCTGTCTTACATAACTGTATCCAGCATATTTAGGAATAGCCAGCCAGCATCATTGTACCTTTTAACTCCACAAAACTCTGTTAAGGTGTTAAAAACACTCTCACCCAGATGCTTGCCTCTTATAAGCATGGAAGTAGTCGTATCCAGTGGTGATATTATGCGTATCTCTCTTGCCAATTCATGCCATAGACTGTCAGTGGTCTCTTGATTATTGGAAAGAGAGTCAGTGCCCTTGAATCTAATCAGAGTAGCAAGTCTTAATTGCAAAAAATCCCCACAACCAATTTAGAAATCCCATTTTTAATATTCTGTTTCTCAAGAACCACTCCATATACCAAGCTGTATTAGTCAGGTTCTCTAGGGAAACAGAACTAACAGGATATATCTTTAAATACTATAAGATTTTATAAAATTCTTTCATGTGACTGTGGGGATGCAGAAGTTCAAATTCTGCAAGGCAGGCTGCAAACCAGGTTCTGATGAAGGTCCTTGATTAGTTCCCAGAAGACACTGGTTATCTAGAATAGAGATGGAAATTCTCTCTCAATGTTGAAATCACTTCCCCTTTTAAGGCCTTCAACTGATTGGATGAGAAGTCACTCATTGCAGGCAGCAATCTCCTTAGCTGATTGTAGATGTAATCAGTCATTTATGCAATCAACTCAGTGATGATTAAAGTCCATAAAATGTCCTTATATTATAATTATCCCATGAATTAATCTCTAATTAAGGTAGAAGAGTCTTCTCAGTAACTCAGGTAGATAAGGTCATACATATAAAGTTATCTTCATTGCCTTCCTTCTTTTGAGAAGTCTGTTAAGATTTTCATTTTGGGAGACACATTACCCTGGACAGACCCGTTTCTGAATGTTATTCTGAGCCTTGGCTTGCTCAGCCAATGGTGCAGTGGCATAAGTCAGTTTGTTAGAACACAACCACAAGACAGCTTCCAATGTTTCAGCTGACCTCATTGATTTGACAACTTGTGGACATGATTGCCTCCTGACTTTGGAATGGGTGTCTACAAGTAAAATTGTGTGTTAACTAGGACAAGTCAAAAATGATAAAAGGGGCATTATTGTCACACCCAAGTCAGGTGGCAGAGGAATCTGCCTTTCAAGCTACTCAAACCTGAAAAAAAAAAAATAGGTATCTTGGATCAGTCTGCTCTCTGGATTAATGAAATGAATTATTATGATATGTGTACTGATAGGAAAAAAGAAATTCTTCCCTTGTCCCTACATCCTGCTAATCCACTTGACATTGAGATCAGGAAAGCAAATTTCCCCAGAAGGACTTGATAAATGCTTTTCCATGGAATAAGTGTTGATTTTACAGGTGAGAATATTCAGCTGGTTGTATTACTATAGAGAATAACTCACCAGTTCTGAAAAGCGCAAACTGGCAGTCATCACCCTGAAGAAGCAGGCTACTAAGAAGAATGAAGGCAGCTTAGTATATGTGAAAGGAGGTCTGAGAACTTTTTTTGAGGCACAGAATGCCCCCTCAGCTATCCAATAAAAATTGGTAACAGATGGAATAGAAAAAGTAGAAGGATCCATGACACAAAATCTGGAGAATGTTCTGAACAGAGCAAGATATACTGCAACACATTATTTTAAGAAGTGTTAGGTCAAAAGGACAAGGCAGATTCCACTAGAATGCACTAAACGTGCTTCAGTTATGTAAGTTTCTTTTCAACCTTCCTCCAAATATTGAAAGGAATATTCAAAAGGGTGGTTACAATGGTTATTGACTATGAATCTTTCTTTGAGAAAATGGAGGTGCAAGTTTTCAAGGAATATTATGCTGAAGTAGAAACACGAATTGAAGCTTTAAGATAATTACTTCTGGAAAAATTGCTTGAAACAACATCCACCTCACATGACCAAAAATGTTATACAAGGTATCTGTCTGACCTTCATGAACCTGGAAACCCCACATGGAAATGTATTGGAGCCCAAAAAAGTGGATCCTTCAGTTCATGCACAACTGCAAAGAAGGTTACTTCAAAGACCTAAAAGGTAATCCAGGTCTTCACAGTCCTATGTTGGATCTCAATAATGATGCGCATCCCTTGGAACTGGGTCATTTTAGTCTGTGTGATGGTTAGGCTAATGCAAGGGTTCTTAACAAGGGGTCTGTGAGCTTGAATTGAAATAAAAAAAAAAACATTATTCTTGTGGGAACATGTTGGGGTGGGTGTGATATATTTATTAAATAATAAACAATATAGTGTGGACTTAGTAAGGGTCTATGGTTTTCACCTGACTGGCAAAGTGGTCCATGGAACAAAAAAGGTTAAGAACCCCTGGGCTAATGTGTCAACTCTTGCCAGGTAATGGTGTCCAGTTGTTTGGTCAAGAAGACTCTTCTACCTTAAATTCATAATTAGAAATTAGTTCATTTGGATATATTCTTTTTAACAGTCTGCTTTTTAATTGAAGGTTTTTTTCAGAATAAGTAAACAAAATCATTAACACCTTATTTTGAGCTAATTTATCAGGCTGCTCTCCTAAAATTATCAGGCTGGCTTTTTTGACATAATGAGAAAGGCAACAATAAAGAAACAAGGAAAAGAAAGAAGGTTCACAAAAGAGAATGAGAGCTCCCAAAACAAAGTTATCCTCAATTTTACCTAGGTTTGATTCTATTTAAAGCAAAAGTGATGGAAATATAGACAAATTAAGATGAAATATAATATCTATGTAATCTAAATATAAATTAATGGAAAATAGGATTCAATTGACTATAATTCAATCTATGTGTCACTTTCTGGGGTTCAAAGTGGGACTTGTCTAACCTGGAAATCTGCTTTAAAGGCCGCTATTACTACATAGAAGTAGTCTGCCTGGTTTACCCCAATCTGCACTTTCTATTATCTTTTTCCTTCTTCTTGTTATAAATGTTGCAAAGTGACAAAGGATTGAACTGTCATGGGGCAATCTTCTGCATTCTGATGATGGAAACATCAGCCAGGAAAGAGAATGGACTAAGTTACACATTTGCTAGATGTTTCTGCTGGAATAGGAACAAAGATCATATTATAGGCCATCCCCATTGATGTGACATTTTGAAGTAAAGTGAAATGCACATTAGTGTCACAGGGGAAAGTCTTTATAAAAAACAAGGCTGGGGAGTGGGTGTAGCTCAGTGGTTTGAGCGTCTGCTTCTCATGTATGAGGTCCCAGTTTCAATCCCTGGCACCACCTAAAACAAAAAAAAACACACAAAAAACAACAAAAACAAAGGCTAATTTTTGTTAGCTTTTGGTAGTACAAGGAGAGGGAAAAGGGTCTGTTTGATCAGAGGAATCCTCTTAGTATTTAAGGTAATTAACTTTTATTGAGCACTTGCCTTATTCCAGACTTTGTTCTAAGCATTTTACATATATAACTCATTCAATCCTTTTAACAACTGTAATTAACTCTGATAAGTAAAAAGGAAGGCACAGCGATGTTATATAGACAAAATGTTGCAATGCCAGGCTTCCAACCCAAGAAGTTTGGTACCAGAGCCCATGTGCTTAACCATTACCATTAGGGTAAAGGAGATTTATACTGATCATCCTGTCTTTGGAATATCTGACAGAGAAAAGGTAAGAGAACAGAATCTTCTGGAACAAAGTCATGAGGCTAGGGATGACCTGGCCCTGCTGCTTCTCTGACCTTATCTCCTGACCCCACTCCTTGTTCACTGAGCTTCAGCCATCCTGGTCTTTTGCAATTCCTGAAACTTACCAAGCACATTTCTGCTATAAGACTTTTTGTACTTTCCATTTCCTCTGCCTGGAACGCTCTTCCTCCAGATACCTGTCTGGTTTATTTCCAAACTTCATTCAATTCTTTGCTCCAGGGTCACCTCATCAGAGAGGACTTACACAACCAAGGGGCAGAAGCTTTGTCCATCCTCTCTTTTTTTTTTTTACTTTGTTTTGTACATTTAATAATTGAAAATATAAACAATTGAAAACTAAAAAGTAAACACAGATGAATAAATACATACATTTCTCAATTAAATGTACTAGATACATATAATTTTTTAAAAATCAAACAATATGTTACACAATATATTTGGTTCATAGTAACACAATCATACTGTCCATCTTCTTTACTGTTGTATCCTCAGTCCCTGGAAAGAGGCCTGACACATAGTTTGCACTCAATATATTTGCTGAATAAATGAAGGCATAAAATGAATGCATGTAAATGAGGCAAAAAAGGAAAAAAAAGTCAAGAATTCATTCTCCTCTCGCTTGTATCTTTCTGTGCATTTAGATGGATCAACTTCAGTATTGTGATGTGCTCTGTTCTTCCTCGTAAAATCATATCTGATTTTTAAAAAAAAATTCTGCTATTTTCCAAAGAGTTAAAAATGTGTTATTAATATCAAGGTAGATTTGTTCTATATTACCCCATCTCTAGTTGAAATACCATTTTCTGTAAATAATGGAAAATTCAACACAATCTAAGATGTAATAGGTGAATTCCCATTGTTTGTTGAGATAATGATTATCTCACTCAGAGATTCAAATTAGAAACAACAGGTTCAGACGTTTGTACCTTGAAGTACTGTATTTCATTTCTTCCCATATTTTCTTGTACATTTCTCTTTAGTCATTTTTCCCTACACTGGGGAGGTTGAGTTTGAAACGAGCACAGCAAGAGGAAGCATTTCCCATTGTGATATCTTGTGGTAATGGCCAACTTTGCAGCCTCAAATACGCATTAGCACATTCCTGTAGATCTCAGATGCTCTACAGCTGAACTGGCATAAGCAAAAGTGGCATAAACATCATTCCTTCATTTCTAGAGCTGTATGTCAGGTGGTTTTATAATGGCTGATTAATTATCTTTCTAGTTTAGTTAACATTATAGTTTATCAATTTTAAGGTGTATATTTTTACAGCTCCAAGATTGGGATTCAGTTTATAAGCAACCAATTAACCACATCATAGCTTAATTGGCAGTGAGTTTTCTTTCTTAAGGGTACATAAAATATTGATGTGCCTTACAATCGATAGCATCATAAAATTGATAGGATCTAATATATATCACACATAATAAAAAATTTAAAGTAACCAATATGCAGAGAAATGATTTAATGTGGCATTCTAGTCAATCAAGATAGTGGTGTAAGATGCTTCAGGGTACCATCCCCCAACAGAATCTTTGAACAACTACAAAACTGGCAGAGCCATCTTCCTCAAAACTCCATAAAACAGTTAAAAAGTTGCAGTAATTGGTCAACTGCCAAATCAAGAAAAAGAAGCTTGAAAACAGTAGGCAAAATTCATGGTGAACTTGCTAGCCCTTCCCCCACCCTTCCCTCCATAGTATGGAGACAGCAAACCGATTTTTACAAGAGAGCCAAGTCTACTCAATTGGGAAAAAATAGTCTTTTCAATAAATGATGCTGGGACAAGTGGGTGTCCTAATGCAAAAGAACGCAGGCAGATCATTACCTCACATCACATACAAAAATCAACTCAAAATGGATTAAAAACCTACAACTTAAAACTAGAGCTATAATACTTCCAGAAGAAATTAGAGAGAAGCAACTCCAGGACCTTGTGTTAGGCAATAGTTTCTTAGACTTTATACCCAAAGAATAAGCAACAAAAGAAAAAATAGATAATGGGACTTCATCAAAATTAAAAAACCTTTGTGCATCAAAGGACTTTATCATGAAATTAAAAGGACAACCTACAGAATGGGAGAAAATATTTGGAAACCACATATCCCATAAGGGTTTAATATCAGGAATATATAAAGAAGTCCTATGGCTCAACAACAAAAAAACAAACAACTCAATTAAAAAATGGGCAAAATATTTGAACAGATATTTCTCCAATGAAGATATACAAATGGCCAAAAAGCACATGAAAAGATGCTTAACATCACTGGCCATTATGGGGTTGCAAATAAAAACCACTGTGAGATACCATTTCATACCCACTAGAATGACTACAATTCAAAAAACAGAAAATAACAAGTGTTAGAGAGGATGTGGAGAAATAGGAACATTCATTCATTGTTGGTGGAAATATAAATTGGTGCAGCCACTGTGGAAGACAGTTTGGCAGTTCCTCAGAAAGTTAAGTATAGAAATGTCATATGACCCAGGAATCCCACTTCTAGGTATATACCCAAAACAATTGAAAGCAGGGACTCAAACAGATATTTGTACACCAGTGCTCATATCAGCATTATTCAAATTGTTAAAAAATGGAAGCAATACAATTGTCCATCAACAATGAACAGATAAATAAAATGTAGTGTATATATATACAATGGAATATTAGTCAGCCATGGTAAGGAATGAAGGTCTGATATATGCTACAACATGGAGAACCCTCAAAATATCATGCTGAGTGAAAAAAGCTAGACAGAACAGGACATATATTGTATGATTTCACTGATATAAAATAATTAGAGTAAGCAAACTCATAGAGTCATAAACTAGAAATCAGGTTAACAGGGGCCGGGATGTGGGTAGGGAAGGTGGAGTTAATGCTTAAATTGTACAGAGTTTCTATTTGGGGTAATAGAAAAGTTTTGGTAATGTTTAGTGATAATGGAAGCACAACATTGTGAATGTAATTAATTGCATTGGATTATATATTTGAATGTGACTAAAAGGGGAAATTTTAGGTTGTATATATATCACCAGAAGAAAATTTAAAAAAACAAAAACAAAACCATAATAATTGTAAAACACAAACAGTGAACCCTAATGTAAACTATGGACTATAATTAATAGTACAATTATAGTAATATTCTTTAATTAATTGTAACAAATGTACCACACTGTTTCAAAATATTAATAATGGGCGATACATAAGAACTCTATTTTCTGCTGGATTATTTTAATAAACCTACAACTTCTATAATTATAATAAAGAAACAACCTACTGTAAAAATGGAGTACAGACTTAGTAACTTTTATCATGCATTTATATTTTATTCTGAGCTTTTGCTACTCAAAAGAAACTTAGGTAAATTGATTACCTTAATTCAGCGACATCGGCTTTGTCCAAGGCATTTAGACTCACAAGTGACTTGTTTAAAGCTGGCATTACACTCTTTAGTTCATTAGCAGTTTTCTGCAATAGAGAGTATACAGTGAAAAACTGTAGGAAAAAGTATGACAAGGGTATATAAGGCAGTTAATTACTAAACAATATTATGTTATTTTTCTGGATTTTGTGATGTTCATGATCATTGTCAACTTATAAAATTTGTATTTTGTTGTGATTTCTTTACTTATTCTAAATATTCACTTAAATAACTAATTTTGTATTTTTTTAAAAATATGGCCTCAAAATTGTACAATTTTCAGAGGAAATAAAACGTCATCCTTTGTGGTACCGCAAGTAAAACTTTAATTCCTTTATATTCGTTTTCTTTTGGTCTAAAAAAAAGGCCAAAATTAAGCTGCACTAATATTCACTATATTGATTAGCAGTGGCACCTTCATGTGGTTGGCATAAAAGAGGTTAGGGTCACTCCTAGTGAGACTCATGCGGCATAAAGAGTTGAATTGTGTCCCTCCAAAAAACATGTTCAACACCAAACCCCTGGTCCTGTTAATGCAATCTCATTTGGAAACAGGATCTTTGAAGATATTATCAGTTGAGATAATAGAGTGGGGCCTAATCCACTATGACTGGTGTCTTTATAAGAAGGGAAGAATTGAATGCTGATATACAGACATAGGGGAGAACACCATATGATGGCCAGGAGCAAATGTCACTGATTCCTGGCAAGCCACTGCCAGAAGCCAGGAGCGGGCATAGAGCAGACTCTTCCCTCCAGCCTTCAGAGGGCACGGCCCTGCCAACACCTTGATTTCAGACTTCTACCCTCCAGAGCTGTGAGGTGATGCATTTCTGTTGTTCTATGCCACCCAGTTTGTGGTTCTTTTTTAAAAAGCAACCCTAGGAAACCAAGACGTTTGGGTTTCTTTTTTTTTTTTTTTTTTTTTTTTTGAGGGACCAGGGGAAGAGCTGGGACAGTGTCTACCACTGTTCCTTAATGCTCAGCACATTAGAAGGCTCTGCAGTTTAGGTAAGGGGATTTACCTAGTACATCACCTAGCTTGAAGTAAATTAGCCCTTAAAACATGGGCAAGTAGCTTACAAAGGTTTCTGAAAGAAACCTCTGATTGAAGATAATGCTAATAACAGCAGTACAAGTGAATAAGAAAAAGGCAAACCACTTTGCTTATTCCTGGTATAAACACTTCTTCAGCCATGTTATAGGATAGAACCAATGATGACTTAGTTAGATTTGACAAGAAGCTGGCCAAAATAATTTGAAATTAAAATATGTATTTGTATTGCTATTGTTCATAATAAAGCTTGCCCTAAGTATTTATTGTACCTTGAGATATTAGCTAATGATAGTAGTTCATGTATAAAATTTATAAATAAATAATTGCACATATATTGGAGGTATAGGCTCATTTTTTAAAAAATTGATGGAAGAGTTTGATCAATAACCTTTATATGTGGACACTAGGTGAAATTCTACCCTGGTGTGGCTACTAATTACACTAGGGCTGGGCATTTGCTACAACACACCAGCTCATGCTGGCATTCTTACTAGAAACTATGGAGGGGAATTGGCAAATTTAAAAAGAGGATTATGCAGTCAACTAGAGGATTATAAGTCAAAACACACCAAGTAGCCAGTCCCTAGAGATGCCTAGTTTCCTGCACATATTCCTCTTGGAGGCAACATGCATTTGTGATTTGGCCTGAATGAGTTGCTGTTTATTGTAACCAGAAGAGCCAACCTATCTGTCTCCTCTCAGGGCTGGAGGTTCCTCAAGAACATGGACCATGCACCTTTGCACTCCCTACTTTCATTTAGTAGTGTCTCGTGTAATAGATACTCAATAATGTTTGTTGAGATAAAAATAAAGAGTATCAAAATTGGAGCACTATGTTATATTTAAGATGTCAACCTGACCTTTAAATTTGGAGGTTAGGGAATAATTTTGCAAAAATCTCGAAATGATTTTTATTGATTGTATTTTAACTTTACCTGAGCATATTCTTCTACAATTCTTACTTCTTCTGCCACAATTTCTTCATCTTGTTTAACAAGTATCTGAACTTTCTCAACCACTTGTGAATCTCTCTGTAGTTTTTCCATTAGGACTTCTATTTCCTAATGAACCAAACAAATCTTAGAATGAATTTTAAGAGGTCATATATTCAAGTAGCTCATTCCATTATTATAAAAATTTTAAAAACCAGCCCAATATATATTTTTGAATAGGCTAATTATGATGACTTCCATAAATACCAGTTTACATAATGCACATAAGGAATGATGATGAGTAATGATTTTTAAAATATTTGACAGACTGCAGGTTACCACAGCACATTTCAGATGATTTAACTAAGCAGGAAACCTTTCTGTGTGAAATTCTACAATTAGTTATATACCTATCACATTCAATTTTTTAAATGTAATAATGTAACTATTTTGTTGCTATTTTTTATTGTTTTCTTCATTTTAGAGATAAGAAAATTGAAACTAAAAGAAGTTAAGTGATTTCTTCAAGATTACATAGCTTCACCATGACAAATCTGGAATTCTAACCCATATTTATTATATATCAGAGCCTTCACTTTCAAACACGGTTCTCTTTTAAACCATATAATCTTTAAGAGATTTCAAGCCAAGTATACCTTTGATTTTTTTTCTATTTGAGGACCAAGAATCAAGAGTTCCTCCTGCATGTCTGTAACCAGTGTGGTTGCTTCCAGGATCTTGGATAAACTTATATAAAAACGATCCCTGAAGGGAAAAAAGTATTAAGAAGTTAAGAAATATAATAAAATATTATCAAATAGAATTCGGCAATATATAAAAAGAATGATGCACCATGGACAAGTGGGGTTTATACCAGGGATGCAAGGTTAGTTCAATATTTTAAAGTTAATGTAATATACCATATAAATAGGTTAAGGAAGAAAAATCACATGATCATATCAATTGATGCAGAAAAATAATTTGACAAAATTCATGATAAAAACTCTTAAAAAACTAGGAATAGAGGGGAATTTCCTCAAATGGATAAAGAGCTGAGAGTTAACATAACACTTGATTGTGAAAGACTGTATGTTTTCTCCCTAAGATCAGGAACAAGGAAAGAATGTCTGATTTTCCAATTCTTTCTCAACAAAGTACTAAAGGAATGAGCCAGTGCAATAAGGCAAGAAAAGGAAATAAAAGTACATAGCTTGTGGTGGTTACACAAATCTACACATGTGATCAAATGGCATAGAACTACAGACACACACTGTACTAATTTCAAATTCCTGGTTTTGCTATTTTACTGTAGTTATGTAAAATGTGACCATTTGGAGAAACTGAGTGAAGGGTACACTGCATGTCTCTGTGTTTTTGTAACTTTCTGTGAAATTATACTTTTTTCAAAATAAATTGTTAAAGTTAGGAAGCTTTAAAGTAGGGTTC
Source organism: Tolypeutes matacus (assembly GCA_026826555.1). Lineage (NCBI taxonomy): Eukaryota > Metazoa > Chordata > Mammalia > Cingulata > Chlamyphoridae > Tolypeutes > Tolypeutes matacus. Next base: position 451,740 of record JAKSZT010054263.1, read on the forward strand.
AAAAATTTCATTTACCTACTCTCTAGACTAAAAAGATGAAAATACCTCATTTGTATGGGAAAAAAAACTAACAAATAGAAGACTATAGATCTATCAGTCAACAAACCTTTAGTCCAATTCTTCCAAGAAAGAGAATAAGTGCTGTGGAGCATTTAAGAAGAAATGGAAGTTATAGTTTCTATTTCTTGGGCGTCCATAATCTAAAAGAACACAGTCACCAATGCTCTTTAAATTGTCGGTTTACATAGATGCATTTCAGTATTTTTTTTCTTTAATTCACTCTAGGATAGGCCTTCAAAATTTCTTATCTGGATTAGTATAATAGCTTTCTAAGTCTTCTTTGTTTCTATCCTTGTATCTCTTCAATCTATCCTCCATTCTAATACTAGAGTGATCTTTCTAAAATATGTCTATATTTCTCCACTATTTAAAGTTATTATTTGTTGTGTGTGTTGTAGGGGTCAGCATGTAATCCTTAAACCAACCAACAAATAAACCAACAAAAAATCTTTGAAGTATGTAATATAATCACCATTTTGCAAATGAGGAAACTGAGGCTTTAGAGATGAAGTAATTTGACAAATTTCACAAAGCTAGTAAGTAATAGAGATAGGCTGTTAACCAAATGTACACAAAGCACACAGAATTTCTCCTCTAATCTTTAAAAGCCTACATCTTAAAAGCTACTACTTTATTTTTATAATTTTCTGACATTTAAAAATTTGCAGTTAGAAACTTTTGGTTAAAAATGTTGATGAAAAGGATGGTACACATTCTATGATGTTTTTTATCTCCTACCAGCCTCAATTTGATTCTTCCATTTCTCAAAAGAGCAATTTTCTTACTGCCTTCCGTAGAGACAAACTTCTTTTTAGTCTTGGTAACTGTCTTTCCCAAATGAAATGACACCCCCCTTCTTCTACCAATACAAATTCTATACCTCAGTGCCTACGCCAATTTCTTTTTCTTTTTCTTATTTTACCCCATCTTGGCTTTGATTTTAAATTTTTACACAGTACTTGTTTTTTGTTATTGATGAAGGGGGAATATTTACCACAATAAGAGCTGTTTGAATTTATTCATATATCTTGATGAGTCATTTGGATTGAAAAGATAGCCCTCAAGCTCTAGCTCGGATAAGCTAAATTTAGTCATAAAAGAAGAAACTGAGTTTCCTTAAGAGATGGGAAAAAAGTCCAAATGGCTGAGAGAGAGGAGAGAAGTTTCATGATGATAGACTACAGCTTTATTTGAGGGTTAATAAGCAGAAATTCCCTGAAGGCAGCAAGACTGGTAGAATTGGTGTGTTTAATATTGATCTTTAAATAGTCTGCTACTCTATCCTGTTATGTAATCCTCATACCTACTGCCCCCTGCTCCAGGTTGATAGTGCCTTGGGGTGGTGTCCACCAGGTAGGCTTCCACAATGACTGCACACATGAGAGGAAACATGTAGGGAGCAGATGGAGAATTTCCAAGAAGTAGATACTCAGAATCAGAGGCAACAAGAAGAAACCTGTAGTCCCCAAGAACCACCAGAGACATTGGGGTGCATCGATTAGGGCCCTATTTTATTCAAAGCTATTGGGGGCTCTGCCATGGCACCCTTGCATATCTCCACCCAGGCCATGGATGTAAATCTTGTGGGAGCATTCTATGATCTTCCCAGAACATGATAGCATGGGAGGCTTGTGAGCAGATTCTACAAGGCCTTCTCCCTCTCACGTTACTATCTTCCTGGGGAGCTGTCAAGAGACAGTTTCTTATTAAGTCCTGAGTTCTGATGATATATGAGACTTTCTGTCTTGCCTCCTCACAATTTTATAGTTGCAGGCTATAAAACTGCTTAGGTGAAGCATGGCATGGGCTCCTCAGCAACGGGGTGTCCCACTAACCCTGTTGCAGTCATATGTCCCCTTTTGGGAGTGGGGGACATGGTGAGGTGGTAACTTTGGCTACTCTTGCTTTCTTTGCTATATTGTAATAAAACAGTCTGACTCTAACAAGGGCTTATTGTTTCTTTACTGGTCTAGACTGACAGCTTTGCTTTGCCAAATTTAGTGCGCAATATATGGCTGGTAAATCACAATGCCCTTTTGGAAAAAAGATGGGGCCATGTGTTTAAGGGATAAGATAAAACTCCCTGGGATCTGGTAGTGCATACTCTTGCCCAACAGTAACTGAGGGATAGGAGTAAGGGTTTCCCCACGTCTTGCTAAGGGATTGCATGGGCCAGATTAGGGGAAATTATAAACCTGGGATTTGGTAGAGCATGTTCTCAGCTAAGTGGGGGGCAAGAGGTGAAGGAATGAGGGTCCTTCCTTTGCCTTACCTCTTCAGAGATTGTGTGGGCTGGGTTAGGAGACATGAAAAGACTTCCCAGGCCCAATTGTGTGTGCTACCTATTGATGAACATTTGGAGATTAAGGGGCAAGGGGTAGGGTTGAAACTAGATTTCTGTTTGGGATTGGTGCCTTAGCTATTGTCAAAAGTTCATTTGTTGAGGCCAAGTGGATGGCCACTTAAAACCAAAAGTAATTGCACTCCTGGGTTACTGGGGCAGAGTTTCTCCCTCTATGCTCTCTTATCCTGACCTCAGTGGCTTTAAGGAAAAATTCATAGCTTCTCTAGCTGACCTTGTACGCAGGCCCTAGTCAAAGAGATAATATATTCTCCTGGCAGTTGCTGTTGAAGCATATGCGTTATACTCCTTTATCTGTGTTCCTGTAAAAAAATGTCTAACTTCAGCTAAAAGAATCTGGGCAAAACTTGCAGTAAAATAAAAACATATAAGGTGACTTTATGAGTGAGTGAGACCTTTGGGCCAATTCTTTGTACTACTGTATAAGTATTATTGATTTATTGGTTTGTATTATAAATGCTGTTGGAAAAAATGTCTCTACTGTCCAAAGGTCTCACTATATAAATCACACCTTGTTGGCTGACAAATTCAAAGTTTTAATCTCGATGGCCTTGTTTGAAGTATTATTAGACATTTACTTGGAGGTATATATACCGCAATAAAATTTGGGGGGTTCTTGCCAGTAAATTTCTTGAAACAATGTGGTGGGAAAGGAAAACCTTCCTGGAAGGTCAGGGGTGGGAGGAGAACCATTAATTTCTCTTTACTCTTGTTTGCAGGACATCTTGCCATCTTGGTTAAAAATGCCACTGTCACCCTCAATTTAACTACTGAACAATAAAAGTCTTAACCTAAAGACTTTCAGAAACCTTCCAGGAGCTATGGAATCCAAAAGTCAACAGCCTCTACTTGAGACAACAGAATAAGATTAACTTTCTAAACACTGATATGTATTCACAGACTATAGCAATTTCTCTAAATTTAACTGATGCTGAGTCTGTCATATCTGACACAACCCTGTTAATGAAAACTTAATAAAATTAGAGCCTGATCCCATGTTAGTAAAATGCTGCTATCAAGGTTGCAATCATTTCTTTTTTTTTTTTTTTTTGAGATTTTCTACATGCTTCTGCTTTATTAAGGGAGGTGGTGATATATATATCATTGCAATCATTTCTTTTGTAAACGTGAGGCCTATGTTTTTCTACCACACACAAACTAGTTTAATCTCTTTAGCACATGTGGTAATGAGAAGTTACATTGTCTTAGACTTCTTGCTGGCCAGTTGAGGTGGAGTATATGCTTTTGCCAACAGTTCTTGATGCACTTGGATTAATGACATTTTTAATGGCTTTAATTAAATGACATTAAGTGGCTTGGCTCCAGACAGGAGTCTGGCTGTGGTCTATCCTCCGAGTGAGTCTGATCACCCAATTGGAGTCATAGTCATGGTCACTCTCATCCAATGCTGCCTAAGACATATAGAATGGACTTGGCCCAAGACCGTATCAGTACAATTAGAATATCTGATGGGGTGGTATATGTCTTTAAAAAGAATTCTTGGTGGGTGGATGTGGCTCAAATGGTTGGGTGTCATCTCCTATATGGAGGGATCTGGGTTCGATCCCTGGGACCTCCCGGTAAAATAAAGAAAAATATAGAAGGCATGCCATCAGGCCCCATGGTGCGCTGCCAGGCCCTGTGCGTGTGTGCACCGCACGCAGCAAGATGATGACATAACAGGAGAGTGACACAAGGGAGAGCCAAGACGAGACTCACCAAAAAACCAGGAACTAAGGTGGCGCAGGTGGCAGAACTCCTCTCACCCACATCGGAGGTTCCCAGGATCAAATCCCGGTGAAGACAGGAGGAGAAGGATGAGAAGAGAGGGCAGGAAATGGACACAGAGAATTTCCCAGCGAATGGACACCAAAACAGCAGAAACGTGTGTGTGTGTGTGTGTTAAAAATGGATAAAAAAGTAAATAAATAAATAAATCTTTTTTTAAAAAAAAGAATTCTTAACTGGTTACATGAAAGGTCAGGGGATGGAGGTGTAGAGGAATGGCTACACCATGGTGTCCTGGTGACCTTGCACATTTCCGTGTAGGTCATGCAGGAAATGCTTAACTGCAATTGATCCAAGTTTTGTCAGAACACCCTGTGATCCCAGATGGTGAGATCATAGGATGCTTGTGAGCAGATGCTACAAGGTCATTTTTAACTCATTTTCCTATCTTTCTGGGAGACTGTTATGAAACAGTTTCCCATTGTTGCCCAAATACTGATAAGGTGTTCTGCCTCCACCCCAGCCTGCCTTCGGGTACAGCTGCAGGCTGTAGAACTGTAGGTAAACCATGGCTTGGACCTCTCAACAAGCAGGTATCCCACTATCTGTTTTGTAGTCCTCTGGCCTCTGTCCTGGGGGGACAAAGGACATGGGGTTGGCACATTTGCCTTCATTGTGTGCATAAGTGATTAACTGTCTGCACATAACAAGGGCTCATTGTTTCTTTAGTTTAGTGGCTGAATCTGAGAGCCTTGCCTTGACAGGGTAGCCTTTGAGTGCAAACAGGGGAGACATCCACCTTATCTCTTTCAAAGTCTCCTGTGGATTTTTGGCTTTTTTCTCCACTGAAAAGGCAGATTTGGTCTCACTATTTTGTACTTTTTTACTAATAAAAGCACCAGTGTAAAATACATATTTCTAATTTGGTCTTGAAGTCTTACCTCTTCATTTGCATCTCTTTCTCTCGTGACCTCAAAATGTGTGCAAATGTATCCATGAATTGCAAATAGTTCCTGGGAGTGATATAATATTGCCTTCTAGTTTCTTGAAAGTATTTTGTGCTCAAGTCTGTTATACTTTTATGGATTTGGACACATGTTGGGGCAAGTTTTTCTTTTATATTCTGAAAAAGAATTTTTTAAGAATTAAGAGAAAGTAATCCAAATATATATTTAAAAGGAGACAACACTGTGAGTAACTTGAAGTAGTCATTTCTGAGATGTGGAGAGGAAGAGAAAAATCCTGGATTAATGGGACTAAGAACTAGTGAGTTTTAATGATTTGGCTGGTGGTGGGCTGGATGGTGGTAGGGTGGAAGAGGTAAATACATGGCTAATGATTAATGATACGCTACATGCATCTTCCTAGATTTTACCCTCAATTCTACCTCAGTCATGTAAGAACTTAGGGTACCAGGGTCAATGGCCAAGGGTTATGGTGCTTTCTTTATCACCCATTTTCCTTTATGAATATAGATTATTATTAGCAAGATTAACAAGATCATTAGATACTCAAGAGAGTTTCCTTGAGTAAAACTAAGCTATAAATATGTAAGGGATCAAGGATATATAGGTGGGGAAAAAACAGAGTAAAGAGTGTCCCCTTTGTTTAGTTTGGGAGAGAATTCTGATTTAGACATAACCTAGTCCTGGTTACCCATCTTCCAGCCCATTAAGCCTAGCTTAATCACCTGGTCACTTTTAACCCAGCTGCATTTTCTTCATGGATCCATTCTGTCTCTATGTTTCTTAGCCTTTAGTTTTCTTGGACATTTGGACAAATAAGGATATAATCCCCTTTCTAGGTCCCACACTGAGGTTCAGGCCTCTATGCATTTACAGCTTTTTTTAGCAAGACCCCATATCTCTTTTCTGTTAGCTGAGTCCTATGGGATCTTCAATCAAACTACTTTAGATATATTCTTATGTATTTGTGGTTCATAAATTCTAACTAATTGTGTGGTGTGGCTTGTGCTTTCATGTCTTTGAGTTTTGCTGTTGCAGCCAAGCCAGAGCACTTTACAAGTATTACTCACCATAGTGAAGCAGGCTAGTAAAATAGGGAATCAACAGATGGATCTGGAACCTGGCAAGAAGTTCACGTGGACATTAATACCTCCAAGATGGCTGCTGGAAGACCCTCGTGAGAATCCCATCCAGAATGGGATTTCATCTGGAAGCCAGGAAAAGCCCTGGATATTCTCCAGGGGCCTTATAATTGGGCCCTTCTGGGGGATTGTTGGGTGGGGTAATCAATCAAAAGAGCAAACAGCTGGGCCTCCTCCCATGTCACTAACAAAGGGGCAGAATAATTAATGGTTCAAAAAGTCGGCACAAAGGGGCAAATCGCTCTTGCCTTTGGACCCCTGTTCTGGCCTTCTTCACCCCCACCTGGATCAATACGCAAGTAAAACCTGGGCATTTATAATCTATAATGGTAAATTGTAGTCTATAAACCAGCCTTCTTCATCACTCTTTAGCCCCTTCCTCTCTCTGGGACCCATGATCTGTTATTTTCTCCTATTTCTTCTCCCTCCTTACCTTAATAAATTACTGGCCTAACTAATGTGATGTGCTCTTGAAATTCATTTCTGCAGCATAGTCAAGAACCTAGACAAAATCTGGTAACAATACTATCTTGTATGTAAAATGGAGGTCATTTTCCTTCATGGAAATCTGCTGTTCAGCACGGGGGTAGGATAGTGAAGATGCCCAAGCGATGAAGAAGCTGGGCATCTTTGAAACAGGGTGAATTAGGGGACAAAAGAGATGGGGGGAGGGAGTTTCATGGAATTGATAAGACAAATACTTGACCTATTTCATTATTTGGCCTATGACTGTATGTTTTTGCCCATCCAGGGTTCACTGCTATTTAGAGCATAACATAGCACTGCAGTTCTGTAATAAATTGAAACGTTCACTTGCACGAGATTTTTCAAAGTGGTTGTATTTACCTCTCTGTTCTCCAAATTCAGTTTTTCTCTTAAGAAAGAGTTGGCTACAATAAGGAGGGCTTCTTCTGGCCACTTCTCATACCAGTCGATTGTGCAGGAGCAGATCATAGAAGGATATACTCTACAACAATGGCGTAAGTTAGGTCCTATAGGACTCACAGTCATAAAAATATGAAGATTTTTATATATTCTCTGAAAATTCATGAAAATATAAATAGTTAAAATATAACCCACTAAAAAAACTGAAAAAAAAAAAAGAAAAAAATATAACCCACTAATTTGAAAAAATGTATTGAAAATTCCATTTAAAAGTTGTTTTTTCCTTAATGGGTAGGCTAAGACTTGTCAATTGTATATGAGTGCCTGCCATAATCTGAGCCCCTCTGAGAGAAACTACCCCATCCTACGGTCCTTCTGAGGAAAGCAACTGTGTTTTGCTCCATGACTCCACCCTCTTGGCTTCAGCTGGTAGGGGAGGGAGGTACTGAGCCCTGAACATCCCTTCTATAAATCCACTCTAATGAGAGAGTCTGGTGCTCTACAGAGCTCTCTTCAGTAGGAGACTTTTTACCAGACAGTGACAGGTCTATTTAGATATTTCCTCTAGGATAGTGTGCATTTAAGACCCTCAGAAACACAAAGTGAGGAAATGGTAGGATGAATCAGAACTGAAAGACTGAGAGAAGCAGAGATGGATGATATGAGTAGAGTACTGGAGGAGTTAAAGTCCTACAGCTGAAGAAGTATAGCTAAGCAAGTCCTAAGCTAGGTGCTGATTTCTCTGAAGTTTACCCAAAATCCCTTTCCTCATAAGACCTGGCTATGCCGCTGCTGTTGCTGATTCTTTGCAGGGCTGGCCATAGGGCACAGATTTCCTCTTTATCTCCATGTGTTACTGTATAACAAACCCAGATTACTGAAAATAGTCTTAGTGAGTCAGGAGTCCAATTTGTACAAAGTGATAATATCTTTGAGTATCAAACAACCTATTTTGTCAAATAAGTATGGTAAAGCTGAATAAAGATTAAAGAGAGATTTTTTCTTTTTCCTCCTTTTCATTTTTTAAAAATTATTAAAGCAATATCGCTCATTAAAAAATTCTTACAATATGGAAGTGTATAAAGTAAACATAAAACTCTTTTGCTTTGCACATCTCCAAACCCTCACCTGGAGATATTAAATGTTAACAGTTTAAAGTGTGCCTTTATTATTTATTATTATAATAGAAAACTTCAAATAATTTTTGGAAATATGGTGTAAATTATTTATAAATAATGAAAAAAATTTAAATTTGATTTCTAACTGAGATTCTTTTGTTGTTTTTTTTTTTTTATTTCTTAAATGTACTGTTTTCCATTCTCCAAATCATAATTTCTTTGCTCTTTCTTACCACTTCTAATCTGTTAGATAAACCAATTCCAGTAACAAGGCCAACAAGAATGCCCCAAATAATCAAGACAAGTGATATTTAACATGACATTTAAGAAAATAACATAATCCATGTGTCCATTCATATCACATAGTTCTCTATCAATTGTATATTCCAGTTCCAGAATATTTTACATCTTTTTCTTGTGCCATATTACGAAATATCTGTTGAGGAATGGAGGGTGGCCCAGTTCAATATTCAAATGAACCTACATAGTCAGAAACTGGTACCACAAATAAGTTGACCTGTGGCACTCCTCCAGTGAAGGAAACCCCATATTGGTTTGGGTAATCATGTCTATCTTTTCAATAAGCCACTGTTCAGCTATCGAACCACAAAGACACAGAAAAGCTAGTTCAGTGGTTCAGCCTATTATCTCTCATTAAAGTAGTTCTTTCATAACTACCCCACTGCTAAGTTCATTCTGAATATCACCTATTCTATATGGCTGAATTCTTTCTGCATTCATCATCTCTTGGTCAAGACTAGATCATTCAAAGGGATGAAATAATTCCTGTTTCTTGCTTTTCCAGGCTGAAATGATAACTTCATTAGCTAAGAAGGGATCTCAGTGTAAGAAGTAATCTTGGGATTATATTTCTCATTTCATTGTCTGCAACTTCTCTTTTAAATCATTGATAGCTGATCAGGCTCAGATCTTTGTTAATCTTTGGGCCTGTCTAACAGAGTGGCATATCTGTGTGTAAAGGTGGTCATCATTTTTCTCGCATTAAAAACTAATTTAAAGAATTAGAGAAATTAGTTCCAATTTAAAAATCATGTACAGAATTGTAAATATGGTCTACTTTTAATTTAACATCACAATTTGATAAAGCCAATCCACAAGAAAGTACCTTTTGGAAGAATGAAAGTACGTTGTGTCTAATATACACATAACCAGCCTGTTCAGCAAGAGGTCTAATCTTTAATGCAATAGAGTCCAGCTCCTCATTTTCAAACAAGTTAGGTATTTTTCTTGAATTGAGAATCCAGTTCAAATCTTCCAAAAATAACTCCTTAGGTAAAACACATATTTAATCCAGAATGAGAAATTATTTTTATATTCTACTCTAAAAACTCCAAATGGAGAAAGAAATAGTTATAAAGCAGAACTAAGGAAATTTTTTTTAAAAAGCTAACCTCTCAATTCAAACCCATCAAAAATATTTCTTTCTGAGAAAAAAATGAGCTTCATTCATCCATCCATTCATTCAAACATTAGACAAAGATATACTTGATACTGATAGTATGCTAAACACTGTGTTAGACACTAGGTCAAGAGATATGGAGAGGTGGGTACACTCTTGAATTGGACAGGGATGTTACTTTCAAGAAATTTATAGATATTCTCAAATATGTGCTTTTGTGTTTGAAGAGTAGACAAACTAAAAATAACACAGCTGAAGATGATCCTAATTTAGCTAAATTCATCTCTTTAACAGGTTCCAATTCTAATGAGAAATGGAATAGAAAAGAAAGAGTGGTGAAAGAAACTCAACCAGAGGAATTATAATAAAGGTATGAGCACCATGCTTTTGAGAGTAAATCCAAGCTTTCTAAAAAAAAATAAAAAATGCAGCAGTAGTGTTTCCTTCTGCTCAGGACACTCTTCAAATACTCACAGGTTGATGATATTTGAGTCTATGAAGGAGAAAGGCAGAGAGGTGGGCAAGCTCCAGAAGAAACCAACAGAGATGACATGAGACTAGCTGATTTCCTTTCTCATCTAAGACATGATGGAGAGCTGCCAAAGGTTATCAAAACCCCAATAATTACCCACTCTTTTGGATTCACATGGAAAGGAATGATATGGCCAGAAGAATCCTGGGAAGTGTGGGAAGCAGATCAAATGACCTTGAAGTCCTGAATGATATGGGAATGGAGGAGCCATGTTCATTTCAGCTTTGGTCTTATAGTGGTTTTCTGAAAAATGATTTATTAAATTAGAACAATGGGCTCCTGGTGTGGGAGAAATTCCATCTTCTGAAATCCGAAAGAATGTGTCTGACAAAAGTGTCAACTTGATTATAGAGCAGGATATTTAAATTTGAAGAGGGGAGAATATAAAGATAGCATAGAAAAACTGCATATTATGGAATACAGCAGATATGACATGACACTTGGATTTACTATTAAAATATGATGAGTAAGAAATATATAACTCTAGGGAGAAAGTCCCAGTATTAGGAGGAAAAAAACAGGATGAAGATAAGAAACAATACTTCTAACTATACATGCCTATAAACATATCTAGATGATAGATAAATGTGTAATTAAAATGAAAATTAGGAAGACATGTAGAGTGCTAATGGTGTAATGTTTATGCAAAACTATCTACAGGATGATTACAAATATATAAACTCTGGACTAAGACTGGATGAAGACAGAGAACAAGAAAACAATTGAAATGCTAGGTTGGTAGGATTCTAGATAAATATTTATCCTACTTATTTACTTTTCAAATATTACATTTATTTCAAGCTACTTAAATATAATACTTTAGCAAATAACAAAGACAAAAAAGTGCTTACTTGATCTAGGTTTGAATTAGCAATCATCAAAACAGTAGGGTTTCCTTCTAATCCTGTTTGAATGAACACTTTTTTTAAGTCTTCTTTGAATTCTGAGTAGGTGTAACTGTGAGATACAGGCATTCTGTAAAGTTTGTGTTCTGCTAAATAACAGGCCAAGGTTGCACATATTTCTTTTCCACATCCATCGATTCCAATCTTGGAAGAAAAAAAATCCAACATATGATTCCTAAACATGCTCTGGGAATCTTTCAACATATTTTTTTCTAATTATTTATCCTAGAAGTTTAGACAGTAAAAACACCACAGATTATTTTTTATAACCTTTCTGGGAGGTATGATAAACATAATTTAAGCACTTTATCAAAGTTTCATAAGGTACTCCACATTCAATATTTTCACCTTTTCTTTTTATAGCTCCTTGAAATCTGTGAGATCATTTCACTAGAAAGAAAACATAATCTGGAAAAATAGCATATATAGGCACAGAAATCACCAGTATGTCACTGTTGACACATGATTTTTTTTAAGAACTTAAATAGGTCTTTCCTATTTAATTTAAGCAATAAGCACTTAATAAATGCTCTTTGGTAATGATGACAACGTATTACCATTTTTTAAAAGTTTATTGAGATATAATCTACAGACTATATCTGATTTAAATGTACAATTCAATGATTTTTAGTAGATTTATAGAGTTAAACAGTCAAAACCACAATCCAGTTTTAGAACATTTCCTTCACCATCTGCCCCCAAATCCCTTATGTTGGTTTTCACCCTCAGTCCTAGGCTAAGGATATATGCTTTCTTTAAATATATATTTTTGCCTTTGTGAACATGTCATATAAATAGAATCATACAATATGAAATATTTTGCATCTGACTTCTTTCAGTTAGCATGATGTTTCTGAGGCACTTCCAAGTTGTTGATGGTATTAGTAACTCATTTCTTTTTATAGATAGAATAGTATTCTATTGCATGGATATACTACATTTTGTTTATCCATTAACCGGTTGATGGACATTTGAATTGTTTCCACTTTTTGGTTTTTATGAATAATGTTGCTATGAACATTTGCATAGAAGTCTCTGAGTGGACTTAAATACATACATGTGAAATTGCTCAGTTGTATGTTAAATCTATATAAGAAACAGCCAAACCATTTTCCAAGGCAGCTTTACTATTTTACATTCCTGCCAGAATGTTTGAAACTTCCAGTTTCTCCACATTTTTGTCAACAGTTATTGACAATCTTTTTTATTATAGCCACCTAAGTGGGCACAAAGTTGCATTTCATTGTGGTTTTAATTTGTATTTCCCTACTGACCAGTGATGTTAAGCACTTTTCATGGGCTTATTAGCAATTAGAAATATATCTCCTGTGGTGAAACAGCTATTCAAATATTTTACCCATTTTTTTACAATAAACTTTTAATTTTGAAACAATTTTAGATTTATAGAAAAATTACTAAGATAGAAAATTTTCATATACACACATCCTGCTTCTCCTATAATTAACACCCAACATTGGCATGATACATTCACTACAATTAATGAACCAATATTGATACATTACTATTAACTAAAGTCCACACTTCATTCAGATTTCCTTAGTTTTTTATCTAGTATCCTTCTTCTGTTCCAAGATCTGATCCAGGACACCACATTACATTTAGCAGTCAAGTCTCCTTAGACTCTTCTTGGCTGTGATGGTTTATCAGACTTTTCCTTGTTTCTGGTGACCTTGACTGTTTTTGGGGGGCACTACTCAGATATTTTGTAGAATGTCCATCAATTGGGATTTGTCTGGTATTTTTCTCATGCTTAGACTGTGGTTCTATGTTCTTGAGACGAAAACCATAGTGGTAAAGTGCCATTTTCATCACACCATATTAAAGGGAACATTCTAACTTTGATTACCTGGCTGAGGTAGCATGTCAGGTTTCTCTACTGTAACATTACTCTCTCCCCTCCCCACCCCTTTCCTTTCTCTTTGGAGAAATGTGATACCTTAAATGGCAAAAGAAACTGCAGACTTGATTAAGTATAAACACCTTGAAATGGGAAGAGTAACCTATGTAGACCAGGTGGGCCCAATCCAATCACACCTGTCTTTAAACGTGGATAACGTCCTGCTGTGGTCAGAGAGAGATGTGACAATGGATAAAGGGTCACAGAGATGCGAAGTTGCTGGCTTTGATGATGGAGAAAGGGGTCCCTGAACCAACGGATGTGTAGATTAATGTTTCTCATCACATTTGGGATGTTTTTTTACTTGTATTTCCACAAAAATTTCCTGTCCCTTTCTCTCTGTCCCCTACCTTGCTGGAACTCCAGTTATGCATGTTTTGGCACACTTGATGGTTTCCCACAGGTCTTTGAGACTATTATAATTTTTCATTCTTTTTTATTTTCTTTTTCAAATTGGATGCTTTTTATTGATCTATCTTCAAGTTTTCTGTTTCTTTTGACAACTCAAATCTGCTTTCAAGCCCCCCAAGTGCAGTTTTCAACTCCAGAAATTCCAATATTAAAAATAATTTCTCTTATTGATATTCCAAATTTGTTGAGTCATTGTTGAATACTTTCCTTTATTTAAATATGGTTTCCTTAGTTCTTTGACTATATTTATAAAAGCTGCTTTGAGTTGTTTTCCCAAGTCTAACATCTGGATCCTCTCAGGGAGTTTCTATTGACTGCTTTCCCTCCTGTATATGGTCCACACATCCTTATTTCTTTTCATGTCTTGTAATTTTTTGTTGAACACTGGACATTTAAGATAATATATTGTAATAACACTTGATTATGATCTCCCCTGGTGTTGTTATTTTGTTTATTTGTCTAGGGATCTACCTGGACTAATTCTGTAGGGCCTATCTCCCTCACAATTTGCAGTTGCTCATGTCTCTGATCATTTTTTATCCTGTCTTAAAGTCTGGTTTTCCAGGAGTTTCCCTGAGTCAGGAAAGGTTAATGACTAGACAGAGGTTGAACTTTTAACCTTAAGTCAATAAGGCTTACACTTTGCTAATGGATCTGCATCTGGGTGCCTTAATTTGCCAGAGGGTTGCCAATGCAAAGTACCAAAAATGGGTTGGCTTTTATAACAGGAAATTTATTAGAGTAAAAGCTTAAAGTTCTGAGGTTGTGAAAATGTCCAAATCAAGGCATCATCAGAGATGCTTTCTCACCATGATGAGGGAAGCGCTGGGATCCCAACCCCTCCCTCAGCAGACAGCTTTAAAAATAAACTCCCCTCAGTCCCTGGTCCCTCTCTCCCCTCCTTTCTCCCCTTTTCTCCACGGAATCCATGTCAGGAAGATAAGCACCCCAGGCTGCCCCTTTGAATTGAAATATACAACTCTATACAGATAATGACTCTTTTTCCTCCCTAATGGCCTTCTGCTTTTAGAAAGATAAGCTAACCTTGCTTCTCTGCCTTTGTAACCCTGCCTGCCCACTTGCTCAGGAATTTGCCTGCTTAGTGTACCTATATAACTTATAAAAATCAGAAAACGGCGCTCAGAATTTGGAGAGTGAACTCTCCTCTGGGTCCAATGCATAATAAAACTTTGTTCATCCGTGCTCCCAAGAGTGTCATTTGGGTTATTTCTGGCTGGCCGCAACAACCAAAGTCAGCTGCTGGTGTCCTACCATGTGGCAAGGAGAGATGGCAGCCAATCTCTGCCTAGGTCCTGCCTTCTCCTCAAGGCTCACCATCTCCTCGGGCCTAGCTGTGGGTGATCAGGCATATGGCTCGTCTCTTCAGCCTTGAGCTGCTCCATGGGCCCAGCCTCTTGGGGACTTAGTGCTTTAGCTTTGGCTGCTAGCGATCTTCAAGTCCTCTCTCATAGGTGGCTTCCTTTTTCTGTGTCTCTCTGTATGTTCTCAATTTATATAAGAGCCAGAAAGAGGGCGGAGACTCAACCCATGTCTTGCCTCACTGATGTAATCCAATCAAAAGCAATCTAATCAAGTGATCAAATCAAGGTCCCTTAACTGAATCTAATCAAAAGGCCCCATCTACACAGCATTTACAGGCACAAGAACAGGGTAGCTTAAGAACATAATTTTCTGGTGTCCACAAAAGATGAACCTGGACAGTGGGTTTGGGGACCTTCAAAGTTCAGGTAATTTTCAATTCTACTCCCACTTTTACTTTCTGCTGGCTTTCTCATGTCTTCTCTGGGTGTGCTTCATGGACAAGGTTGACACCTAAGGCCCTCTCCAGTCTTTCATTAGCATATACACATTCTTGTGCTTGTGTGCAGTCATCTAGACCATCAGGAATATGTGGGAGCTTGTCAAGACTCAGTATGGCACTCTTATTTCCTGAATCTCCCTGTTAAATTTCTGGTTAGTTTGCTCTCTGTTGCTTGCCCTAACCTCTATACCACAATCACATGCTGTCTTTCAAACTTGACTTTCTCCAATTGTTTGTCATTGAGATTACCATTGCTTTTGGTAACACCTCTAGGTATGGGGTTTTACTGTGCTTCTCTCTAAATCAAATTGGCCTCTTCTGTCAGTACAGCTGCTGGTTTTCCTAGCCTGCCTTGTTCTGCTAGAACGTCTGTGCCATGGAGCTAGAAGAGGGTTAATAGGAACATCCCTAGACTAAAATGCTACAAAGACCCACTTTTTCCTGCCCTAAATTCAGTAATTTTTCTTAAATTAAATCTTCTCAATTTGTTGTGTGACTTTGATTTCCAGAACCCTGGAATCATTATGGTTGTTTTTTTTTGAAAATTTTGTTTAGTTTTATCATTCTTCTGTGGGGAGAGGATTTGTGAAGCTCTTCATTCCACCTTTCTGGAAGTCCCACCCAAATTAGTTACTTTTTTTTTTTTTTTTCATATTTTAAATATATTTAACTTCAATTCAAAGATGAGGATTTCGATAAAATAGCTTCAGAGTTCCTTGTCAGCATCAATTATTATAAATTATAATTTGTGATTAGTATGCATGTATAAAACTCATTTTATGTATTCTCATACATATCATTTTAGAAACAGATAAAGTAATTTCCAGATCGAGATGTGGACAAAAACTCCCTTAACTCTTTTTTTTTTTTATTAATCAGAACTTTATTATAATTTTATACTTTCCCCCTATGCTACAGTAACTTTTTAGAGTGGCATTATACATACACAACTACAGAGTTCAGATTTTCTCAGGAACATAGTTACATGAAAAATAAATACCTTTCTAGCTCTTTCATAGTTTGACTCTTAAATATTTTCAGAGGAGGGGAATCCCAAGCATTTGTGTTCTTTAATAATCCCACCCACCAAATCCATGGGATATAAGTCCTCTCTCACTTGGAGGTGGAGTGGACATCACCATCCCAGTCCCCTCAGGATTGGGGGAAGAACTATGGACTAGAGTGGACTTGATGATATTCTCTTGTTCACATATGGTGATTCTAGCAATGCAAGAAATTATAACCATGAGGTGGAGCCAGTGGCCACTTGACACTTTTGGGGTAGGGAGGGGATGAGCAGTTGAAATACAGGCTTGAGCCACATCCACTTCCCCCTCCTTTACTCTTGAGATCTTGAGATGCAGACATCTCTCTCTTAGGATCTGGTGCTCAGCACTGACAGCAAGACCTGTAACCCTGAACATCCATTCTTACGATGAAATATATTCAGATTTTGTATGATTGAATATAATTACATTTTATTCTTAATAACTTAAGAATGAATTTAAGTTTAAATAATGATAAAAACAGAAGAACAAAACTGGAGTTTGGAAAAGAAAAATAATCTAAAAAGAAAAAAGAAATGGAAAAATTTCTAGGCATGTCTAAACTTTTAAGACTGGAGACAATGAAAGTAAGCAAACTTCTGGAGAGTATAAACAACGTAAAATTCTCAAGCATTATCTTACAAATTCTTTATTTAGTGACGATCTAAATCCTGATCAAAGCAATGACTATGAGCATGAATATTATTCTCAACTAATCCACAACTTGAATAATTTAGAAGAATTCCTGGCAACTTGCTACACATTACTAAATGAAAATTTAATTATTAATCAAAACAACATGAGTGAAGAAGAGAATTACTTGTGTCAAATTCACAACAGAAACAAATATTATTAGGTGAAGAAAATTATATTCATGAAGTCAGAAACTTGGATGACAAGATGAAACTTTGAGAATTTTACTATTTTATTAGATAATGATCCTAGATTCTTCATATATGTAGAACATTTCAAATTATGATTATGATTTTCCATTGCTTGGACATGACAAACATTTATTTTTTATTTTACATCACAATTTTTCAAATAGAAAAATAAGCTATGGAAATTTGTTTTTATATTCTAAGTTCAATTACAAAATTTTGTTTCTACCATTACATGTTTCACAACTAATCTTCAAGATCAGCTTTGGCCAATGAATGAAAGTACTTAGGCTTTTTATTAAAAGAACAGGAAATATATTAGTCTTTTAAAAGCACATACAGATTATTAGGATAAAAATAGCTAAAAACAGCAAACAATTGATAGAGTTCAACAAAGACAACTAAATGCTGACCTAGATCTTTAGTACAATGTTCTTTAAAAACTAATTAAATAAAAAATAGGCATTTCTCCAAAGACGATATACAAATGGTCAATAAACACATGAAGAAATGATCAACGTCATTAGCCCTTAAGGAAATAAAAATTAAAACTACATTGATAAGGGGGTGGATGTTGCTCAGTGGTTGAGTGCCTGCCTCCTACTTACGAGGTTCCGGGTTCTATCCCCAGTACTTCCTTAAACAAACAAACAAACAAACAAACAAAAACACTACACTGAGATACCACTTCATAATCACAAGGATGGCTAAATGGTACACCCCCCCATTTACAAGAGAGTGTTGGAGAGGATGTGTTGAAATTGGTACTCTACTGCATCGTTTGTAGGAATGTAAAATGGTGCAACCACTGTGGAAAGCAATATGGAAGTTCCTCAAAAAGTTAAATATAGAATTGCCATTTGACCTGGTAATCCCGTTTCTAAGTATATGCCCAAAGGAAGTAAAAAAGGGGTTGCAAGTAGACACCTGTACACCAATATTTTCTTAGCTGACTTATTTACAAATAGCCCAAATCTGGAAACAATCCAAGTTGCCATCAACAAATGAATGGATAAACAACATGTGGTATATATACACAATTAAATATTATTCAGCCATAAGAAAAAATGAAGTATGAGATATGCTGCAATATGGAATAATATTAAAAACATACTCAGTGACATAAGCAAGACACATAAGGGCAAAAATGGTATGATACCACTTATAAGAGATAGAAATAGCATATTCACAGAGATAGCAGATTAGAAGTTCCTGGGGGTGGTGGGGATGATGTAGGGGAGAGTGTAAAAATAAAAAATAAGAAAATAGCTTATGCTAAATTCATTTAAATTTACATGGGGTGGTGCAGAAATAAAAGAAAGAGACCACTGGAACAGAATAAAGGACACAGCTACAAAGCCACTCACACAGAAACACTTAAGATATGACAGAGGTATATGTGGTAATACAGTATCAATGATATGTATTTTTTAGCAAAGGGTGCTTGGACAGTTGGATAATCAAATGGATAAAATGAAATTTCATGCCTACCTCTCACTATTGACAAACTATGTAAAGGGCAAAATATGAAAGTCAAAACTCTACTTATTTTAGAGACTAACAAAGTAGATTGTCTTCAGATCATCAGTGTAGGAAAGGATTTTTTATACAACAAACAAAACACAAACCAAAATGAAAAGTATTGATAAATTTAATTATATTAACATGGAGATTTGCTCTTCCTCAAAGGATATGGAAGAGCACAAAATTCTACATAAGAAACTGAGTGAATGGACCTGTTACACATAATGTAGATAGGAATTACACAAAAGAGGAACTCCATACTAACATTAAAATTCATTAAAACTTAAAATAACAATCAGGTTTACACACAGCACACTAAAAAATTTTTAAATATCTTACAATATAAAGTACTGATGAGCAATTTGAACAAAAAGAACAATATAAAGTATTGATGAGCAATTTGAGCAAAAAGAACATTGCTGATGTATTAACTGGCACAAGCGGTTTAGAAAATAGCATAGCATTGTATCAATTTTTGAAGGCTATGTTATACTTGAGTGAACCCTCAATTCTCACTGTAGATTTAGTTGTCAATCATGATAAATACACATTGTTGGCTTCAGCTATTCACTCTGCAACCAAAGCTAATTGTACAACCTCTATCCAAGTGTGAAAGAAAGAAAAGTTTTTGGCTAAATAAGTAAATACTAATATTATGTATCCAATATTTAGACAAACATAATGATGCTTTCTGTGACATTTACAGAACAGTATTTACAGAAAACAATGGAAAGTTTCTAAGTTTTATAGAAATAATTTCAAATTTTGATGCAAAACATGAGTAGTTCATTGATTTTACACTTATTACAAAGACCAGGTTTTTATGTAAGTGAAAAACTAAAAAATGGACCTATTTTTATTACCACTCCTGTCAGTGCCATTGTCTGCAACACAAAAAGGACCAACACCTTAGATGTAATTTTCCTGTGTATCACCATATTCTTAACACTTTGTAAAGGAAGAATATTCTTATACTATTAACCACAATCTTCATCTACCACCGAAATCACTATGTTATGCAGTCCCTAGATTATTCTCTAGCTTGCTTTTAATTGACATTTACACCCACAGACTACCCCTTTCAGCCACAGTCACATTTATAAATCAGCAGTGTTAGTTATACTCACTATAAAATATTCTATTCATTTCCACACATTTACAATAAACCTTATTAAAAATTCTATATACAGTAAGCATCAGCTCTGATTCTCAACCCATATTCTTATGGATGATAGTTAACAGTAATACTGGAATATTTTTGCAGCAATGGCAAAGAAGATATATCAATTTTAAAGGACAAAAATGGGGGGGGTAAGGAAAGTATGGGATTTTTCCTTTTGGAGTAATAAAAACATTCTAAAATTGACTGGGGTGATAACAGCACAGCTCTGTGATGAAAATGAGAGCCACTGAGTGTATACTTTGAATGGATTATACAAAGCATGGGACTATATAACACAATGAATCCTGTGGTGGAAGATGGACTTTGGTTAACAGAACAAATATGAGAACAAGTATATAATATTAATGCAGGGTGTTTATAATTGGGTGAGTTGGGAGAAAATACACCAAATAAAAGATATGGGCTATAGTTAGTAACAATATTTTGATGATGCTCTTTCATAGTTTGTAACAACTGTTTTACAATAATGGAAGGTGGTGGTGGGCTGATGTATGGGAGCCCTGTATAATGATATGCATGTTTGTTTTGTAAGTTTACAACTTTTTACTATACACTTATTGTACTATAAGTGTACTATAACATATACACTATATGTTCATGTATGAATGATAAGCTTCAATAAAAAATGTTTAAAAAAGACCAACACCTTAAACTGAAATACTCATTAATATCAGCTTTCTTGGTTTCTTCTGGTAGTATCCAGCTGAAATAAGTAATATTTATTTTTCAAAATGCCATGATTTCTTTTTCTTAATTCCTTACCTATTAAACTAATAATATTATTTATTTATTTATTTATTTATTTATTTATTTATTTATTTATTTACCGGAAGATCCCGGGGATCGAACCCAGGTTCCTCCATATGGGAGACGGACGCCCAACCATTTGAGCCACATGCATCCCCCTAATAATGTTATTTTAAATCCTCTAATCCAGTGATCATTAATTTTGATCTGTCTTACATATTCTTCACCAATTTATTAGACTCTCTCCAGCTGCTGCTCTCTGCAGAAGCCCATGTGCTCAGTCAGCCTCTAGTTAGATTACTGTTTTGAACCCTAGTGTTAGCGTGAGCCAAGGAAGATCTAGCTATGATGTTTAATTGGGCAAAATAGTTGTAGGGTCAGAGAGGAAGCAGGGAGTTGCCATGTTTTACCTTGTATCTTTAATAGGCAGTTCTGAGAGGACAGAGATAAGCATAGGTTCATGAGAAAACATCTTGTGGAATTTTAAGAAGGCAAGATTCTAGTTTAGTGTTAGGCTTTAAAAAATTCTTATCTTTGCATTCTCAGGAATTTAAGAATTGTGAACTTATTAACTTACTCATTTACAAGTCAAATGGTTGACTTGATAAAGAAAAGAGTCATTTTGTGGTGAAAGAAGTAAACTGAATATATATGAACTTCAGGAATTAAAAATCAATTAGTAATTGAATGAAGACAGACAAATTCACATCCCTTCTAGGGTTTATGTTCTAAATGTGGACACAGACAATAAATAGATGACAAATTAATACTTCTATAAGATTAAGTAATGCTAAGAGCTAAGAAGAGAAATAAAGCAGACTAAGGAGAAAAAGGGACAGTGACTGTGGGGAGTGAAAAGGGTGAGCTATTTTACTAGGCAGTTGGCGGGGAAGCTGGGGTGACAGAAGGCTGTTGCGGTGGTCCAGGCAGAGATGATGGTGGTTTGGACTAAGGAATTGGAATGAGGGGAGTGAGGGAAAAGTGTCAAGAATGAGTGACTCCTGGGTTTCTGGCTAGATCAGTGGATACATGGTAGTGCTGTTTATAAGATGGGAAAGGCTGGTAAAGTAGTTTCAGTGGTATAAAGATTTGTTTTTGTACTTTCTCTTGATTCTATGTTCCAATTTTTAATTGCTTTTGTTGTATATGTCTATTGTAAGCATTCTCAAGTTCATTTTTTGGAAAAAAAGAAAGTTGTAAATTAAATAGCCAAATAGTTACAAATAATTAAAGTATTAATAGAACTGATAAATACTAAACATATACAATAAATTAAAAATAGTCATAAATAATATGCTTCATGTAATTGGCTAAATTTCTTGTATTTTAGTAAGCTCTATAAAAGTTTTCTCCATTAGAAGTACTTGAGAATTTTCCAGGAATTTAGCTCCCAATTTGTTCTCATGAGAAGTAAAAGTGTGCAAAGGCTCATAGTTCTAAATCAAGATTTGGGTAAGTGTACTATTTTTGAAGGCAGGATCCACCTACCTTCTCTACTATATTATGCCTTGTATTCCCACTATATTAATGCTGAGGATACACTAAAGATGGTGCCAGATTAATCAATCTTATTCACTTCAAATGCCATCATTTGAAACATTTTTTGAAACAGTATTTTTATGTGCTGGCAAATTTATGCAAATTGTAGACAGGGAAAAGATCCTGTTCTGTGACTCAATGATTGTGATTTTCACAAATGGAAAGTCTGGATGATTAAAACTTCTGTAACTGAAATAGATTTTATTGAGTATTCTTAATTTTTATTTTGTAAACTTAAAAACATTGAAAAGTTTAAATTCCTACCAGTAACATGTGAGTCCCTAGTTGGCGAAGGACCCTTGTAGCTCTTGTGATGTGTTCTATGGCTTCTTTGAAGAACACCATGGAATGAGAAATCTAGCAGAGGAAATGGGACAAGTAAACTGATACAGACCTGAGAAAATCAGATGTGCATTGTACATTTACATGCAAGGATAAAGAAATGAGAATGACTATTCTAGTAATATATTAATCTAGATCCAGTAAACTGGTTTAAATTTACAAATAGGGAAAGTAAACGTGCCCAATGAAGTTTGTCCTTATGCCAATAATCTGGTGAGCAATATTAGGGGGTCATAGGGTAGAGAGAAGAAAATGAAGAGAAAAAAAGCATCCAGGCTGCTTTTCTATCTCTCTGTCTTGGGCAGGTAGGATGAATGTGGGAAGAAAAGACTTGGGAAACTGATTTATAATATCCATGAGTATATTATTATTGTATTATGATGATTGAATAATATTACTACTATCATATATGAGCCATGAGGGTCTATTTCTCTCATCTCTAATTATGATAATGATGGAAAGGAGTAAAAGAGCCACACCCATTTTTCTGTCCCTGTTGCTAATATGGACCATGTTGTCACACTCTGTCTTGCATTTCTTAATTCTTTTTCTTAACTCCATTAACCATTTTCATTCAGCTTCCTACAGACTCAGTTGTGCACCTTGTCTTTAATATAATACCCTATTAAAATGCAAATCAAAACCACAATGAGATACTATTCATTACCACCAGGATGGGTATTATTTAAAAAAAAAAAACAGTAAATAACAAGTGTTGGAAAAGATGTGGAAAAATAGGAAACCTCGTGCAAGTTGGTGGGAATATAAAATTGTGCAGTGCTGTGGAAAACAGTTTGGTGGTTCCTCAAAATGTTGAATATAGAATTACCACATGATGTGGCAATCCCACATCTAGGTATGTACTCAAAAGAATTGAAAGCAGGAACTCCAACAGATTTCTGTACCCCAATGTTCCTAATAGCAATATTCATAATAGCCAAAAGGTGGAAGCTACCCATATGCTCATATAAATAGATAAGCAAAATGTGGTATATCCATACAATGAAATATTATTCAGCTGTAAAAAGGAATGAAGTTCTGATACATGCTACAACATGTATGAACCTTGAAGGCATCATGTTGAATAAAATAAGTCAGACACAAAAGGACAAATTTTGTATGATCTTACTTAAATAAAATACCTAAAATAAGAAATTTCATAGGGACAGAAGTAGATAGCAGGTTTCCAGGGGTGGGGGTAGAGGTGAGGATGAAGAGTTAATGCTTATTGGGTAGTATCTGTTTGAGGTGATGGAAATGTTTTAAATGTTTTAGTAATGGATAGTGGTGATGATAGCACAATATTGTAAGTATAATTAATACCACTGAATTGTATAATTTAAAGTGGTTAAAATGGGAAATATGTTGTACATATGTCACCACAATAAAACATTTTTTAAAAGTTTACCCTATTAAATGAGACAACATGAAATAATATAAATCTGTATTTATAATGGTCTGCATTGAAATCTGAGGATATGTTCTATTTTCCTCTGATCAATTTCTTTCTTTCTTTCTTTCTTTCTTTCTTCTTTCTTTCTTTCTTTCTTTCTTTCTTTCTTTCTTTCTTTCTTTCTTTCTTTCTTTCTTTCTTTCTTTCATCTATCTATCTATTTTTCTTCTATTTACCTATCAGTTATAAAATATTTGATTGGCTATATGTGTGTGTAAATAAATAAATAAAATAAAATAAATATTACTCCTCATACTTTTATATAGTATGTGTCTTTACCTCCAAAGATGTTGAACCCAACCTCCTCTGGAATTCATTCAGTATATTGGCAAGTTTATTGTAGTCATTGGTATTCTGATAGGTCTTTTTTTTAAGAGCCTTGTTTATATCCAAGAAATCCACAAATACAGTTGAATCACTCATCAGTTTTTCTTTAGTCCATAGAATCTATTGTAAGAGAATAATTTATTAATATCTGCTAATAGCACAATTCTACTTGTTATAAGGATTCACATAATGTCTGTGTCAGTAGATCTAGGACTCAGAGGTTCTAAAACTTTGTAATGCCATGGACCCCTTTTGGCAGAGAAGGCTGTGGACCCCTTCTCAGAACAATGTTTAAAAGGCATAAAGTAGAGAGAGCGGCAAGATGGCGTTGGTGTAGGAGGGCGCACACTGCAAGCTCCCAGAGCGAGGCGGATTGTGGACGGGGTCCTGCCCGGGGGTCTGTGCTGTGCACGCGTGGAGTGAGAAGCTTGGGACATCTATCTGCGCGGATTGGCGGCGTGGACCGAACGGTGGAGATTCGTGAGTTTTGAGGCTGCCGGTGGAGGTTGGCACAGGCGGCTGGGCCCTGGGGTTAGGGAAAAAAAAATAAAACGGCCATTTGGAGCCACGGGCGGGGCGAAAAAGTTTTATTTTCTGGGGAGCTGGCTGCCTGGCGCCCCTTGGACCTTGTGTGAACATAGCAAACGAGCTAGTCAGCACCCGGTGAACCGGAGGGGGGATTTTGGTTGGGGAACGCAGCTGATTTCCCTAGCCACCCAGGGATAAGACCCGGGCCGCTGCGGAGCCAGGAGGAAGGGACACTTCCCAAAAAAGGGAGAGTTCGGTTGGAAGACAGGGAAGGTTATTTTATATTTTTAGACATTGATCTGGCTGCCTGCACCGCCCCGTGGCTTTGGGGAGCAGATAAGCCAAACTGAAGCAGCACCAGGCTGAGAGCAGACGCGAATCTGCACTCAAACTGATTTACTGAGCAGCCCAGTGACGCTGGAGCTCGGCGCCAAAGGGGCGGAATCTGCCATCTTTAGCACTCCTCACTGACTAACATCAGAGTTTCAGCTAACCTGGGGAGTCCGGAAAGTGGGACGTGCTTGATTAATTTCCACGGGCCCAGCTAGGGTCCCTTCCGTAAGGGGGTTGGTCTAGAAGAGGAATTATTTGGGTCCTGCATTTGGCTAAAAAAAAAAAAAAAGTGAGGTCACCTCAACAAATGAAAAATAAATTCTTTTTAATTTAGTTTAATAGCTAAAAGCTGCTTCAGGACCTGCATATAGAACCCTGTGGGGAAATTCATTGATAAACACAAGTAGGCAGGAAGGATCCACGTGGACCCTAGGGGAATCATTGACCCCCCTTAGCTCTGTTTGACTGCTTGCCTGTGTGGATCTTTGGTTTCTCTCTGTTACTTTCTGGTCTATTGCTATTATTCCCATTTTCCTCCCCCCTTCCTTTTTCCTTCTATTTTTTTTTTTAAATAAGTGCTGCCAGCTGGTCGCTTCTTTGCTGGGCTTCTTATTCAGTAATTTCCCACTCGCTGTATATATTGATTCTGTATTACAAACTATCGCTTATCCTTCCTGCATGTTTCTGCCTTCTGTTTTCTGTTGTGGCTCTTAGAGACAACATTTTTTCATAGGTCCACAACTTAAGGGTGTCAATTTCTATCCCATCTATTTTGTTTTCTTCTTCTTCTTTTTTTTTTATTAGTATTAACTTTTTCCTTTCAGACCTTTCTCTACTATTTCTCTCCCTCCTCATAATTCTAGCCTTCTAAATCACTATATATATATATTCTTCCATTTGTTTCCCCAGTCCATTGTAGGAACTCCATATTTTTTCCTAGTACTCTACACTGCCTACACAAGTTAAATATTCATCTCATTAAGTCTCATTTTGCCCCTCTTCTAACTTTTATCAATATTTCTATTATCCTTCTGCCTTCCTTACATCTTTTGATTCCTCTGGCCCTAACCTTTTGCCTTCAAGGGAACATAGAAATAAGCAAGGAAATAAAATAAGAAGAAAAACTGCCAAAGAGAAAACTTAACTCACACACAGAACCAACAGCTAAATAAAATTCTAGAGCATAGAGAAAAGCTAATCAACTGAACAAACCCATCAAGATAATATGATGACTAGAGGGCAACAGAAAAATACAAATGAACTCTGAGAAACTGGAAAACATGGACCAGTCCAGTGCACAAAATAAAAACCAGGAAGCAATGCAGTACATCGAACAACTAATCAAAGCTATCCAAACAAATATCATGGACCAACTTAAAGAACTGAAGGACGAGATTAAGGATATAAAGAAGACACTGGGAGAACATACTGAAGAAATAGCTAACACACCTAAAAAGGTAATGGATATGATGGCGAACAAAGACAAGTCAAGAAATGAAAAAGACGCTGGACTCACATGGCAGCAGAATCGAACAGGCAGAGGAAAGAATTAGTGATATGGAAGACAATACAGTTGAAATCAAAGAAATTGTAGAAAAGATAGACAAAAAGATAGAAAAAATCCAGTATGGTCTCAGGGAATTAACCGATAACGCAAAATGCACAAACATACGCATTATGGGCATCCCAGAAGGAGAAGAGAAGGGAAAGGGAACAGAAGGAGTGTTGAAGGAAGTTATGGCTGAAAACTTCCCAACTCTATTGAGAGAGATGGATGTGCAGATCCAGGAAGCACAGCGCACCCCAAATAGTATAAATCCCAACAGGCCAACTCCAAGACATATACTTGTCAAACTGTCCAATGCTCAAGACAAAGAGAAAATACTCAAGGCAGCAAGAGAAAAGAGAACCATCACATACAAGGGAAGCACAATAAGATTAAGTGCTGATTTCTCAGCTGAAACCATGGAGGCAAGAAGACAGTGGTATGACATAGTCAAAACACTAAAAGAAAAAAACTTCCAGCCACGAATTCTCTATCCAGCAAAATTGGCATTCAAAAATGATGGAGAGTTCAAAATATTCACAGATAAACAGCAATTAAGAGAGTATGTCAAGAAAAAACCAGCACTTCAAGAAATACTAAAGGAATCTGTACAAGTTGAAAGGAAAAAACAAAGGAGAGAGAGTTGGAGGAGAGTATAAAAACAACTGAAAACTCAAAAAGAGAAACAAAACAACATATGACATACATTAACCCAAAGAAAAAATGACTGAAGTAAGAAATTCGTTACGAGTAATAACACTGAATGTTAATGGATTAAATTCACCAATCAAAAGACACAGATTGGCAGAATGGATAAGAAAATATGATCCATTATATGTTGTCTACAAGAAACCCACCTTCGGCCCAGGGATTCAAGGAGGCTGAAAGTGAATGGCTGGAAAACCATTTTACAAGCTAACAATAGCCAAAAAAGGGCAGGAGTAGCTATTCTAATATCAGACAAAATAGAGTTTAAATGCAAAACTATTGTAAGAGACAAAGATGGACACTACATATTAGTAAAAGGAGTAATCTCTCAAGAAGAGAGAACAATCATCAACATTTACGCACCTAATCGAGGTGCCTCAAAATTCGTGCGGCAAACTCTGGAAAAACTAAGAGGAGAAATAGATTCCTCTACAATTATAGCAGGGGACTTCAACACACCACTATCATCATTAGACAGAACATCTAGGCAGAGAATCAATAAAGAAACGAAGGCACTCAACAATACATTAGAATATTTGTACTTAATAGACATATACAGAACACTACACCCAAATACAGCAGGATTTACATTCTTCTCCAGCGCACATGGAACATACTCCAAAATAGACCACATGCTAGGCCACAAAACAACACTCAATGAATTCAGAAAGATTGAGATTATACAAAGTAATTTCTCTGACCACAACGGAATGAAGTTGGAAATCAATAAGGGCCAGAGAAACAGGTTAGGCACAAGGATATGGAAGTTAAACAACACACTCTTAGACAAACAGAGGGTCAAAGAGGAAATTTCAAAAGAAATCAGTAACTACCTTGAAACTAATGAAAACAACAACACAACATATCAAAATGTATGGGATGCAGCGAAAGCAGTCCTGAGAGGGAAGTTCATAGCCATAAATTCAAATATTAAAAAAGAAGAAAGAGCTAAAATTGAAGACCTAACTGCACACTTGGAGGAATTGGAAAAACAACAACAAACTAAACCTAAAGGAAGTAGAAAACAGGAAATAACCAAGATTAGAGCAGAACTAAATGAAATAGAGAATAAGAAAGCACTGGAAACAATAAACAAAACCAAAAGCTGGTTCTTCGAGAATATCAACAAAATTGACAAACCCTTAGCCAGACTAACAAAGAAAAAGAGAGAACAGATGCAAATACATAAAATAAGGAATGAGCAAGGTGATATCACTACTGACCCCACAGAAATAAAGAGTATCATAAGAGGATACTTTGAAAAATTATATGCCAACAAGAATGACAATTTAGAGGAAATGGACAAGTTTCTAGAAACCCACAAACAGCCGACATTGATGAAAGAAGAAATAGATGAACTCAACAGCCCAATTACAAGTAAAGAGATAGACTCAGTCATTAAAAACCTCCCAACTAAGAAGAGCCCAGGACCAGATGGCTTCACAGCTGAATTCTACCAAACATTCCGGAAAGAGCTAACACCAATTCTACTTAAGCTCTTCCAAAAAATAGAAGTAGAAGGAATACTACCTAACTCATTCTATGATGCCAACATTACCCTAATACCAAAACCAAATAAAGATACCACAAGAAAGGAAAATTACAGACCAATTTCTCTAATGAACCTAGATGCTAAAATCCTTAACAAAATACTTGCTAATCGCATTCAACAACATATCAAAGGGATTATACACCATGACCAAGTGGGTTTCATCCCAGGTATGCAAGGATGGTTCAATATAAGAAAATCAATCAATGTAATACACCACATAAACAAACTGAAAGAAAAAAATCACATGATCATCTCTATAGATGTAGAAAAAGCATTTGACAAAATACAGCACTCTTTCCTCATAAAAAAACTACAAAAGATAGGAATAGATGGAAACTTTCTGAAAATGATAAAGCGTATATATGAAAAACCCAAAGCTAACATCATTTTCAACGGTGAAATCCTAAAAGCCTTCCCTCTGAGATCGGGAACAAGACAAGGATGCCCACTATCACCACTCCTATTTAATATTGTCTTAGAAGTACTTGAGCGAGCACTGAGACAAGAAAAGGACATAAAAGGCATCCAGATTGGAAAAGAAGAAATAAAAATTTCATTATTTGCAGATGACATGATCCTATACATAGAAAGCCCTGAGAAATCGACAACAAGGCTTCTAGAACTTATAAAGGAGTTCAGTAATGTTGCAGGCTATAAGATCAATGCTCAAAAATCAGTAGCATTTCTGTACACCAATAACCAGCAAACTGAGGAGGAAATCAGGAAAAAAATACCATTTACAATAGTAAACAAAAGAATCAAATACCTAGGAATAAATTTAACTAAAGATGTAAAGGACTTATATACAGAAAACTACACAACACTGTTAAAGGAAATCAAAGAAGACTTAAATAAATGGAAAAATATTCCCTGTTCATGGATGGGAAGATTAAACATCATCAAGATGTCTATCCTACCCAAACTAATCTACAGATTTAATGCAATCCCAATAAAAGTCAACACTATATTTTTTAAGGAACTGGAAAAACTAACCACAAAATATATTTGGAGAGGCAAGAGGCCCCGAATTGCCAAAGATATATTGAAAAAGAAAAATGAAGTTGGAGGTATCACATTACCTGACTTTAAAACATCCTACAAAGCTACAGTGATCAAAACTGTATGGTATTGGCACAAGGATAGACCTACTGACCAATGGAACCGAATTGAGAGTTCTGATATAGATCCTTGCATATACAGTCATCTGATATTTGACAAGGCCACGAAACCCACTCAGCTGGGAGAGAGTGGCCTCTTTAACAAGTGGTGCTTGGAGAACTGGATATCCATATCCAAAAGAATGAGAGAAGAATACCATCTCACACCTTATACAAAAATCAACTCAAGATGGATCAAAGATCTAAATATAAGAGCCAAAACCATAAAAACCTTGGAAGATAATGTAGGGAAGCATCTACAGGACCTTGTAATAGGAAATGGTTTCATGAACTTCACAGCCAAAGCACGAGCAGCAAGAGAAAAAATTGATAAATGGGATCTCCTCAAAATTAAAACCTTCTGCACCTCTAAGGATGTTATTAAGAAAATAAAAAGGCAACCTACCCAATGGGAAAAAATATTCGGCAACCATATATCTGATAGGAGCCTAATATCCTGCATATATAAAGAAATCCTTCACCTCAAAAATAAAAGGACAAACAACCCATATAAAAAATGGGCAAGTGACCTGAAAAGACACTTCTCCAAGGAAGAAATACAAATGGCTAAAAAGCACATGAAAAAATGCTCAACATCACTTGCTATCAGGGAAATGCAAATCAAAACTACAATGAGATACCACCTTACACCCATCAGAATGGCAGCTATTAAAAAAACAGGAGACACTAAATGTTGGAGAGGATGTGGAGGAATAGGAACGCTCATCCACTGCTGGTGGGACTGCGGTATGATCCAGCCTCTGTGGAGGACAGTTTGGCGGTTCCTCAGAAAACTAGCAATAGATCTTCCATATGATCCAGCAATTCCACTGCTGGGTATATACCCAGAAGAACTGAAAACAAAAATACAAACAGATATATGCACACCAATGTTCATAGCGGCATTGTTCACCATTGCCAAAAGTTGGAATCAGCCCCGGTGCCCATCAACAGACGAATGGATAAGCAAAATGTGGCACATACATACAATGGAATATTACTCAGCTGTAAGAAGGAACAAAGTGCTAACACATGGAATAACGTGGATGAATCTTGAAGACCTTATGTTGAGTGAAGCAAGCCAGGCACTGAAGGATGATCAGTATATGACCTCACTGATCTGAATTGAGTTAAGTGAGCAGTCTCTGAGAACCATTGTCTGAAAGATAGGTTAACAAAGGAGAGTAAGAGAAGAGCAGGCTTTGAGCCATCTCCCATATGGACATAATCTATGGTAAAGGGATAGAGTGTGGTTGCATGTTGGGGGATGGGGCAGATGAGTGGTGGTGTTCCTGGATTTGGTGGTACAGCACTGGGGGGTGGGTGGATTAGGAAGTGCTGTTTCAAATCCCCAGGGCATGTAACTGTGAATCTTGACATTCCATGGGTTGGGAGAGGGGGGTATCATGGGCCCTGGGGGGCTGGGGAGAAGGGAACAGTCAAGATCTAATGGATTGTTTGGTGGTCATGGGGAAGGTTTTTCATTACTTTACAGTAATGGACACAGGACATGGTAAATATCATCAAAATTATTAAACTGTATCATCTAAATTGTAAACTATACTGTAAATCACTGACAATATTTAGTTGCTATATTTTCCTATCTGCATAACAGTTATAACAATGCTAACAACCAAAAAAAAAGGGGGGGAGTTAATATGGGGTGGGGAAGGGGGGGTGGTTTGGTATCTGGGAGTCTCCGGCATTCCGTGTGTGACTTTGCTGTGACCTAAAACTTCTTTGAAAATTAAATGAAAAATTGGGAGACAATGGGGATTGAGAGGAGGAAGGTGTCATGGCACACCAGACATCTGATAACACAGTGATAAAGGGAAGGAAAAGAGGGAAAAAAGAAAAGAGAAAGGAAAAAAATGAATATATATAGATATATATATTTTAAAGGCATTTCCTTTGCTTTTTTGCCCATTTTTTGAATGTCCCAATCCACTAATTATATTTAATTTTGTTTTGTTCTTTGATTATTTGGTTTTTTTTCCTTCTCTCTCTTTTTTTTTTTTTTTCTTTTCCCCTGAGTTTCCTTGTTTGTCTCTTGCATGTAAGCTTATCACACTGTTTCTTTTTCTTAGTAAGTGTATTTGATTATTTTATGGACTAAATGTTCACGGAGGATTTGGATCACAGAAGGGTTACAATGGGTACTGCGGGGGATTATTGGGGTGGGGTGTCTGGGGGGTTTTCGTGGGGATTGGTTCATCCGAATATACATGAAAGATATACAAAATCATTCAAAGGATCGGAGGATGGGGCATGGTTACGATGGGTGGATAATCACACAATAAATGAGGGAATCTGAATTCCTAGCCTGGAGAGCTCTGCCACTATCTCCAAGGGAGCAGCAATAGTCCTCTGAGTGTAGGGACAGTGCCTGTCAAAATAGGATGACCCACTGATGTGTTTTTTTTATTGATGACTACCCTTGTGAGTCTTTGCTCTTGTAAATGAGACTTAGCCTGCAGTTGTGGGGTGCCTAAGGGTTGCCACCTGAGAGCCTCCTTGTTGCTCAAATGTGGCCTATCTCTAAGCCAAACTCAGCATATGATTGCATTACCTTCCCCCCAACGTGGGACACGACTCCCAGGGATGAGCCTCCCTGGCAATGAGGGATTAATACCAAGTGCCAACTGGCAGCTTTGTGCAGTGGCAGTATCGTAGCCAATGAGGTTTATCCGAGGCACGATTATTGCTAATTGAAAACTTTTCCCAAGTGCCAACTGGCAACACAACTGGAAAAAGACCTTGAATAAAAGGGGGAAATGTTAAAGACAAATGAGTTCAAGTGGCTAAGAGACTTCAAAGAGAGTCAGGAGGTCATCCCAGAGGTAACTCTTATGCACACCTCAGTAGGAGCTCATAGAACATCTAAGTGCCTATCACCCCACTCAGTGGGGTTCCTGAGAGCTCCGGAGACACCCTGGTCCTATATAAGGGGGGATAGCCCCAGAGACTGATGCCTTATCAGTGGGTTCTATTTTGGAATCTGTGCTCCTGAGAGTGACAGAATTAGACTCAAATAAGTCCTCCCTGCACATGGTTCGCCAGTCCCTTCTATTCAAACCTACATGTGATGCTGGAGTTTTTTAGGTATACTTCCAGAGACTGGAGCCTCCCACCTACCTATGTGCCAGGTGTGCATGAAATCTAGGTGGAGCTGCAACTCCTACCCTACAGCTCAATGGACTCATCCAAGTCACCTGGTGAGGAGACAACAATTGGCAATAGCCATCCCAGGGAATGGAGAGGGCCTGCATCTGCAGGCAGGATCATCCCACCCACCATATCCATGGGATATAAGCCCTCTCTCACTTGGAGTTGGAGTGGACATCACCATCCCAGTTGCCTCTGGATTGGGGGAAGAACTATGGACTAGAGCGTACTTGATGGTATTCTCTTGTTCACATATGGTGATTCTAGCAATGTAAGAAATTATAACAATGAGGTGGAGCCAGTGGCCACTTGACACTTTTGGGGTAGGGAGGGGATGAGCAGTTGAAATACAGGGGCTTCTTTGGGAGTTGGAGGTTGTCCTGAGTACTGTTGTGGCAACGGATGTAGGCCATTTTAAATCAGCACACACCACTAAGAACTGAGTGGGAGAGAGTGTGGTCTACAGTGTGAACTTTGGTCTATGGTTGGTGGCAAGGCTCCAGGATGTGTAAGTTCATTGAAGGTGGTGGGCCACACTGTGGGAGATGTTTGTGTGGGATGTGGTGGGAGGTGTGGGAGGTGGGCAACATGGGAATCCCAGTGGGTTCCGTGTAATATTTTGGGTAATCTAAGCACCTCTTAAAATATATGTGTATATATATATATATATATATAAACAACATTTTTGTAAGCAAATACACATATATGCATATATATTTATATATCATTTTGCAAATGTTTGTATGTATTGTGAGAATTTTGATTTTTACCCATAATAAAAAATAATAATAAAATAAATTAAAATAAAATAAAAGGCATAAAGTAGAATACAAGGTTTGCAAAGGAAAGAAAATATATTTAGATACAATTCTATCCAAGGACCATTTGGGGGTCTTTGGATTCCAGGTTGAGAAGCCCTGTTATGAGAATAACATCTTGAGGTCCCACTGACAATCTGAGGAAAATAATCTTTTCTTAGTCATCTTTAATCACCACCATAGACCTGCAAGATTTTACACTTGTTTTCTTGGTCCACTTGGCAAACTTTTGCCTATCTTTTATACTAAGATCATGGGCTACTTCCTGTTTGGAGTCTGACCATTTCCCTCTCCCCTGAAACCAAGTGAAGTAAATCACTCTTTTCTCTTTTGTTCCACCACTATGGTATGTGCATGGGACTTACAGATACATTGCATCTGTTAGGTTGTGAGGTTTCTGGAGGCAGAGCCCACAGCAGTTCCATGTAATCCTTGGCACTTAACCTCACTGGAAATTCCTGGTAGGAATCAAACTCAGATGATGTTTGTTTAGCAAATGGCAAATGGCTAAATGAAGGTTCAGAGGCAGTATTGCTCACTGGTTAAGAGAATATATGGAGCCAGATATCCTGGGTTTGAGTAATGGCTCCACCACTTAACTATATGACCTTGGGCAAATTACTTAACCTCACTCTGCCTCATTTGATTCATCTGTAAAATGAGGATAATAACAGGGCCTGCACCAGAGGGTTTTTATAAAGATTAAAATGTTATGATATGCAAAGTTCTTGAAAGAGTGCCCGGCACATTGTGTTAACCATTATTAGAACTATCATATTTTATTGAAAAATATGCCAACCTACCAAACAAATGATATTGTATAAAGCCAAATTCTCACAGAAATAATTTACATCCTTATATCCATAAGGAAGGTTTAGTTTGCTGCTTTCCCCAGGGCTGACCCCTACTAGGGGAAGATCTGTCTAAGGTCCTTGTCCTGGCTTTCTTCATAAGACTTTGCATGTTCATTTTCTACTGCCTCTACATCTATCCTTTGGTCTAACAAAGTCTCCAAACTGAATTGAGATTGGCACTAATATTGAGTTTAGGAATTTCTCCTGAGACAGTAATAAGCTATTACTAGCTATTTTATAAATAATGGCTATTTTAGCAAAATTTCTCCATTCTTTCATTCATTCTTTTATTCACACATTCATTCCAGATATATTTGCCAAACACCTATTGGGAGTATTGGGAGTAACTTGGGATGCTAAGTTCTGGAGATTTAGAGATAAAAATCAATCATTTGGTTCTCATGATACTTATAGTTTGGGGAGAGAGCTTAGGCAATTACATTCTAATAATTTCTTTGATAGGGAAAGCCCAGAGTCCTATGAGAATACAAAGAAAGAAAGGGGGTGGTAGTGGCCCGAGAAGGTACCAAGAATGATGAAGCATGAGCTGAATCCTGAAGGATGGCCAGGATTGAGCCAGAGGAAGGGACCTGAAGGAATAAAATCATATTGCATTCTTGCTAGAATATGGGGGTGAGAGGAGTAGTAAATGATTATGGGCTGGAGGGGTGAGCAGGGACCAGATCATGAAGGGCCTTATATACAATGCTAAGGAATTTGGACTTTATCTTAAGAGAAAGTTGGGAATAACAGGATCAGCCTACAATTCTATAAAGCTGACTTGGAAGTATTATGGATTGATTAGGAAGAAAGTGAGTGTGGCAACAGTGAGAACTGTCAAAATGCTGAAGGAATCCAGATGAAAAATGACAGCCTGAATTGGAGCAAGTGTCAATGGGCAGAAAGAAGGGAATAAATCCAATACATATTAAGGCAATAGAAGTCACCGGATTATGCCTCAAGTTTAAGGTGGGCATGAGAGGAAGAGAGAAGACAAAATTGATGCTCAGGGTTCTGGCATGGAAGAGAGGTTGGCTGATAATGTCAGTCATTGAGTAGGGGACACAAGCAGGCACATGGGTGGTAAAGAGGGTCCACTGGAAGGAGGTTGAGAATGGTTTTGCCCATGGTGATATGAAGTGCCCACAGTAACATGAGACAGACTCAGAAGTCAACCTAAGTTCCAAATCTAAAATTGAAGCTCTTTCCACCAAACCATCTACCTGTATTTGAAATGTAAATAAGATGTCTAGTTCTTTACAATATTATGGTAGCTTACATTTTTTGAGTGCTTACTATGTGCCAGAAACTATTCTAAACAATTTATATAAATTAATGCCATTAATTCTCACCACAGTCCTATGAGGTAAGTACAGATACTGCCCTTACCTTAGAGATGATGAAACTGAGGCACAGAAGGGTCTCTTGTCCAAATTGCAAATATCATAAATGGAAGGGCTGGGCTTTGAACCTGGGCCATGTCTGTGTTTGTAACCTCTAAATTCAACTGTCTCTCAGACTATTAGAGAAGAAAAATGAGAACAATAGAAGAAAGGCCTAAGACCTCTAGTGTCTGAGTGAAGAATGCTGGGAATGAGCCTGAAGCATCACCAAAGAGGAGTCCCAAGAGGGAAAGGAAGAAGAATTACACATTGAGTAAGGCCCTGGGAGGTTCCAGACAAGTGAGCAAAAGTGGTAAAGGCTGCAGAGACAGAAAATGGGTCACTCTTGAGATTTTTTTTTTTTTTTTTTGAGGTTCTGAGGATTGAACCCAGGACCTTATACATGGGAAGCAAACATTCAACCACTGAGCTACATCTGCTCCCCAAAGAGAGTCGGTTTTCTCGCTTGTTTGTTTTTAGGAGGACCTGGTACCTCGTATATGGGAAGTAGGTGCTCAACCACTTTAGCTACATCCGGTCCCTACTCTTGAGACTTTGATGGAAATACTATTCTATCAGATGTTTAAAAATGTTGGAAGGGCTCTGGAGACATCCAGACACTATAGTAAGGGCAGATAGCTCAGGAGTTTGGTGGTCTGCAAGTGTGCCCTACTTTGGCATTTATGCTCCCCAGTGTGACAGAGTTGGACTCAGTTGCAGGTTCCCTACACATGGTTTTTTTTTTGTGCTTCTATTTGAACCTATAACTAGTACTAGAGTTGGTATGTGTACATCCAAGAGACTTAAATCTTTGGGCTGTCCATGTGCCAGCTGGGCCTTGAATCTCAACGGAGTTGCAACACCTACTCTCAAGTTCATTGGTCTCACCCAGGACAACTAACAAGGAGGTGATGATGGACAACTACCATACTGTAACCATTGGGGAATTTGATGTAATTATGAATTCCAAAAATATAATTGGATCATGCTTGTAAACTGATCTGTTAATCTGGGCATGATTAGGTTAGGATTAGGGCGTTGAGCCCCACCCCTTGGTGGGTGGGGAATTGAATATTAAAGGCAAGGCAAAGGACAGTTGAGGTAGTCTTTTGAGAAGCAGTTTTGATGTTGGAAAGAAGGCCCCAGGGGAAGAGAAGCAAGCCGTTTGCCTAATCATCTACAGCTGACCTTGTGGAGGAAACAGGAGCTAAGCCCGGAGAGAAACGCAGCCCCAGGAAGAGAGGAACCCCAGAAGTCTGAACCCTGGCAAACGCCGGCAGCTGTCTTGCTCTAACACGTGACAATGGACTGTGGTGAGAGAAGAAACTTAACACTTTATGGCCTAGTATCTGTGGACTTCTGCCCCAAATAAATACCCTTTATAAAAACCAACCCATTTTTGGTATTTTACATTAGCACCCCTTTGGCTGACTAATACACATACCAAGGAACCGAAAGAGTCTACAATGGCAAGCAAGAGAGTCCCATCCATCAGCCCCATGTGAATACAGCCCCCTCTCAATTAGAGGTGGAGTAGACATCACCATCCCAGAATCCTCAGGATTGGGGAATGAACTATGGACTAAAGTAGAATTACTGGTATTCTACTATAGACTTATTGTGATTCTAGCAATGGAAGAAATTATATCATTGATGTGGAGGCAGTGGCCACTGAAAGTTCTGAGGCCAGGGAGTGGGAAAAACAGGTGTAATACGGGGGCATTTTTGGGACTTGAGAATTGTCCCAAATGACATTGCAACAACAGATGCAGGCCATCATATATCTTGCCATAACCTACAGAATTGGGTGGGAGAGAGTGTAAACGACAATGTAAAATGTAATCCACGCTTAGTGGCAATGATCAAAAATGTGTTCATCAATTGCAATGAATGTACTTCACTAATGAAGGATGCTGTTTATGTAGGAAAATTTTGGAGGTATGGGGAGCGGGGAATATGGGAATCCTCTATATTTTTTAAGTGATATTTGTGTTATCTAGGTATCTTTTTTTTAAAACACAAAAAATAAATTTAAAAAAGATTGGAAGGTAGAAGTTATGTTGGTTTACATGAATAGCTGTATCAAGAAGGGTCTAAGATGAAGAGCAGAAAATTTAGATGAAAAGAATGTAATGATAGGAGTATCTAGAATTTTCAAAAGCTTCCTAAATTTGTAACTTATCTAAAAAATACAGATATACACACATGTTTATGTATAATACACTTACACACAGATGTATATATATGTATATAAGTTGTATTCTGAGTTTATATGTATGTGTGTATATCTAACTTTATCTCTATGTATAGACTTTGTATTCTAAAATTCCCTTTTACTGTTGTAAAATACAGTTGAGCCCTTGAGCTTATATTTCCTGCACTGCTATGAAAAGGGTAAGAGAAAGTGGTACCACCAAGGAAGAGAGAAAAAGAAAATAGGAGTCACCTTTGGAAAGGAAATGTTTTTCTTAATTCTTTTCTTAGCAAAGAAAAATAGTAGTAGAGCCAAATTCATGGCTTCATTTAGTCACTAATGAACTTCATTTTGAGTGTGCATTAGTTTACTGAAACAACTTTCCTTTGTGATCACATTCTCTTTGAGTCAAAGTTCATAGAGATGAGGAGTGAGGAGTCTTCTTAAAGTATGAAGAGAGTGTACAGTTCTACTAGCCCTGGAGAAAAGTGAGTTTTGAAGCTTCTTTCATTAATATTGTAGAAATAGCTGAAGATTAAAAAAAACATTTTTGCCCAAAACGTCATTTAAAATAATTTTTTAAGATATAACTTTACCTGAAAATAGTTCTCAAGCTCCTTTGAAAGAAGCTGATGAAAAAGTCCTTTTTCAGTGGGTTCAATTAAGCGATCATGAAACACTCTGGTGGCTTCATGAACAAAGAGCAGAGCAGCCATCTCTTTGGAGTTAATAACAGCCTTGTCAGCTTGCAGCAACCCTAGGAGAAGCTATTAAGAATTTTAAAATAACATTAAAAAAAAAAAAACAACATTATCAGAATAGTTTTTAAAGTAGTATGGGAAGTAAAAGGCATATTTTTGCAGGTTTATGTTTCATAAAAATAGAAACAATTATCCAACGTAAGAATTGTCAATTTCTACAAGGAATAATCTGAATTCATGATGAGATGGGTAGGTCAGTCAGGGTAAAGTAGCATGGAATCACCCTTGGAAGGAGGGGTTTTAGGGACACCTTGGCCTTGCTAGGGTGGGCAGCCACAGGCCTTGACTATGGTACAGACCTGGAGGCAGATGACAAAGAGGTGCCTCTTTATGTTGATATGTTCTAAGATTCTAAATTTGGATTAAAAAAAAAAAACCTTCTAAACCATTTCAAAGATTATGTGGGTTTTTTTGAGCTAAAGTTCCATAGAGAGGGATAAAGACATCAAATTCAGCAATTGTTTTTCTTAACATTTCAATTCTGAAAATTATTTGACCAAGGACAATGATTAAATTGGCAATGTAGGCAAAATTCCCTGGTGTGAAAATTTAAGCATTTATGAAATGTATACATGCTTTCATTTTCTGAGGCCAGAAGAAAATCTTAGAAATAAAGAAAAATTAAAGTTTATATTATAAATTTGTTACTTCTTTTTCTGCTGAGGATTTTAGCCAATATTCCAGAAGTCCTTAGCGTATGTCATCAGTGCATTCTCTACATGAAATTATTTTAACACTTCTTTTCAATTGACTCATGGGATAAGCTGCTAATAAATAGCAGAACTAATGAAATTGAATTTCATTTTTTCCTCCTTTTAACTATTTAGTGTTGACAGTACCAATAAGTAGGGAAATGGAAGGATAAGGAGGGAGGGAGGGAGAGAGAAAGGGAGTGACAAGGGGGGAAGAGGGAGTCAATTAGGTGAGTAAAATTAGTTTTCAACTTAAAATTTAAAATTAAACTAGAGAGTGAATTTTAACACAAACCTTAAAGATATCCCGAAGATTAAATGTGTAGTGACACTTTGCTGGAGTTGGTAACATACTCTGACACACTTGATAGTATATAGCTAGGGAACAAGCTACTAGCTGATCCTTAATTTTCTGAACATCGGATGAGAAGTTATTGATGGAGAAATACAATCCCAAATGAGACTTTAAAAAGAAATTTTATAATTTAGCTTTCAAAAGAATTTAGGTACAGACTATTTCTGGCTAATCCACTTAAAAAAGCAGGTTTATGTACTAATTCCATTAGAAATCTTAATAGAATCCATTTAAAACAGGCAAGGGGACTAGTGCAAAGAACTCTGGGTGTTGCAGACTGGGGGGCATTCCAATTGGTTGCAGTCTGGCAAAGGGTCTAGAGGCATCCACAATATGTCTCGAGGGACAACTTAGGCTCCACCTATGTGCATACCAGGTGAGACTTATTCCACCTCCTTGCTCCTACTAGATGTTCCTAGAAGAAGTGCAAGGTGATAGAACTATTAGTTCAGTTTGGAGTGGTATGTTTGTATACTTTCAACTGAACCAGTTTTCCTTGAAGTGGACTATTGATCATCTCCTTCAGATTTACCAAGTGTTTTTATTAAAACAAATTTTAGTCTTTAGAATTTATAACAGAAGAAAAATATATGATTAGTTTTGAAGAATCTAGTAATTTTGCATAAGACATTTTCTTAATCACACTAGATTTCAAGTTGAGCCATTTTTCCAAAAGGCATTTCAGATTATTTATCTTTCATTGCTTTTTATCCAAAAGGGAATGAAAGTAGCAAATCAACAATGTTCTTGATAAAAATGCAGATTCCTGAGCCCCATCATAGTGAATCATAACCTCTGAGAAAAAATTCCTGGAATTTGCATTTTAATTATAAACTAGACATGTACTACATGTATTTCTTATGCACATTAAATTATGATTTCTTGACTATAGAGACAAATTTTGACAACAGGCCAGAAAATCTAAGGGGGAATAAAATTTATCCTCTTAAGAGAATTTTCTTTAAATGTTAATGATTTTAAGTTCTCATGCTTTTTTCTTATATTACAGAATTTTAAAAAATCTTCAGTAGGAAATGAACTAGATGTATTACCTTAAAAATAGTACATAAGGCACTTTGTGGAGGATGAGGCAAAACCAGTATGGAAAAATGTTTGAGGAGACGTGGGCTAATATCCTTCCCACCAAATGGAGGACTACACGCTGCAACCAGAGAGAGATCTTGAATATTCTGTGGGAAGGGTAAAAATGAAGAGTAACTAAATGCACCTCTACAAAGTGAACTATATACCCACATTCCTGCCACATATGGACAAGGGATGCATTTAGTTCCTGCAGGGAGTCCTTGCTTCCTGTGGTTCTCTCTCTCTGAATATGTGCTGTTTATAAAGGTCTACAGCAATAGGACTAAGACCCATCTTGACTGAGGTGGGCCACATCTTAACTGAAGTAGCCTCAACAAAGGGTCCTATTTATGATGGGTTCACACCTCAGGAATGGATTAAGTTTAAGAACATGTTTTTCTAGGGTGTATACCACCAAATTATACCTATTCGGGATTTTTTTTGACTTTGCAATACTTCTGAAAACTTTTGATCTATGTTCTTAAAAATAAAGATGTGGAGTTGTCTTACACAGAGGTTAAGGATATATATCTTAATTCACATTTTCTTGCCCTTTCTCATACGTATTAACGCTGATGCATTGATATATTTGATTAACTATCAGTTAACAATAGTGAGCTAACAATAATGTTATTGCTGCAGCTAACAATAAAGAGCATTTTTTTTTTGCCTCAGAAACTAAAGCTCTAAAACATACTTGTAATTTTACTAAGATTTTGACATAATAAAAATAGAATTTCTATGAACCTCTGGATCTGTGCTAAATTACAAACATGTAATTGGCATGTTTAATTTAGGATCTTTACTATGCTTAACATTTCTATGTGGTTAGACTATCTAAATTTCTCAATTCACTCAATGCTGTAATAAATATTTAGTGTTAAGTAATAATATTTAATGTGAATAAAATCTTAGTATATACTGTACCTTCCATGCAATTTTTTCTGTATCATAAACCCCTCCCAAATCTAATAATTGTCTGATTAATTCCAGAGGTGGTTGTGCTCCATATATGTCTGATACTGGCATATTCAGATCATCAATAAATATT
The DNA here is from genome assembly GCA_026826555.1 of Tolypeutes matacus. Taxonomy (NCBI): domain Eukaryota; kingdom Metazoa; phylum Chordata; class Mammalia; order Cingulata; family Chlamyphoridae; genus Tolypeutes; species Tolypeutes matacus. Next base: position 494,229 of record JAKSZT010054263.1, read on the forward strand.
AAAATCTTAAGGAAGACAAAATTTTAAAAAACAAATTAATTAGTATTTTCTTTTTTATATTATGAATTAAGAATATTAATTATACCCTGACGTAAAGACAAAATTATATTTAATAACTTGTCTATTTTTCCTTTAAAAAAAAAACAGCAAATCCAATTTTGAAGATATGATTTTAGAAAATAATTAGTCTTTAAAATAGCAGAAACTTTATTCACCCTCTATAGTGCTACAATAATTATATCTAGTAATAGTTATAAATGTATTTGATGTTGGATGAAGTAATTTAATTGTGGGTATTACAAAGGATGATTATCATTCAACATTTACTTATTTGCCTACTATGAGCAAGGCACTGTTTTAGGTACTAATTAGATTTTTATTTAATACGTACCTTGGTTTAGAAATAAAACTATCATTTAGAAATACATTTTAAAAATTCTGCTACAAATGCAATCATCATAAACAACCAGCAGAAAATTCAGACAAGTTTCCAATTTTTAAACCTGCTTCTTTGCACCTTTGAATATGTTCAGCACTGAAGAACACTACTTGTGATCCATGTGTGCATTAGCCCCTTTAGATTGTGCTTATTTTTGTAAAACAAAAAACTAGTTAAAAATGACTAGCCACTAAATTATCTTATTTGTAACTGTCAATATAAATTTTTAGTAAGACATCCAATTTTCCCTTTTATATCACAAACTGGATGGCTACAACCAAACTGGTTTGATTGAAATACCTCTAGCTTGCATTTTCTATTTGTGCAGTTAAGTCACCCAATTATTATCTTTTTCAAAACTCTTAAGGATCCCATGTAATTTTCTTATTAGTGAATCCTGTAAATCTCTGGACCTCTAGCTTATTGAATGATATTGGACTGGAGTTACTGATTGCAAATTCAATATGACATAGAGTTTGATTCAAGAAACGAGCAGTAATAACTTGCCAGGTAGACAGAAGGTAAGAATCCATAGCATCCAACACCATTTCAAGGAAAGCAGCAGTTGTCCGAGTTATAGCAAGACTATTTTCTTATACCTTTCCCTGAGGTTGTGATATAATAAGTTTCCTATACTCACAATTTTCCCAAGCCATGCTCATAGTAAGAAAATGTGGTAGAATAGGCAGTAACAAAGTAATTGGCATCTAACCCATTTTCCAGTCTTCACATCTGCTCATGTTTTATTCGGTTTGTGGTTGCTTCTTTTGGCCTTAGTAATTCTGAATCAGCACAGTTCATTATGTTGGAAATTGAATTCTATTGATTTGAAAGCCAAAGCTATAAAGTGCATTTCCTAGGAATGTTCAGGAATGTATGTAATACATAACTTTCTCTATTTATTAGCATTACTTAAAATAAATCAATGTATCTCTTGAGTTAGTATAAGCAGATTAGTCAATAGGTATGGAGATGTTTTACCCTGTTGTTTTTCGGTGCTCCAAGAGTGTCCTTAGTTCTTCTTACTAACTTCTTAAGAATCATGTCCTTGGTTTTGGCAGCTGTCATATTGGTGCTGAAATATATTGTAGACACTATAATTCCTTTATTATTATGTTTAAATGAACTCTCATCGGGTCTAACTTCAGGCATTTTAGTAGTCTTCTCTATGAGAACAAATATCGAAAGAATAACAAACTTAGCTGGATTTGAGAACTCCTACGTCATCATAACATTTGTACTATAGTGCTATTTCTCAAAGCATTAAAGGGTAGAATAGAATAGAATAGACAGATATTGCCTTCAGTTACTTGTAGATTGAGTCTATGGTTCTACTCATAAGATGGGGTATCAGCTTTCTGGTAAGCAGATATAATACTCCTCTACAAGAACCATTCTACTATTTGAGTATAGTAGAACAGTTTGAGAGAGTATTGGCTATTTTTTAGAACTTAAAAAAAAATACCACTTAGTTTTGCAAATATTGAATTTCTTTGAATATCTCATCAACATATATTCTACAATTCCCTGACAAATTAAAAATTTCATTATAGAATTTCTGACAGTATGACATGACATACGTATGGTTGAGGTAAGAATATTTTGAAACTGTTTGCGCTGCCAAACATACCTGAACTTCCAGCTGCTATCTTCTGACTTTCAGAAATCAAGATACTGATATTCTGTTTCAGGCTGTTGGAATAAAATATTTTAAGAATTCAGATTTAGTTAATTTACCATAGTAGCTTATATAATGAAAGTAGTAGTATGTGATTGATTTTACTTCTGTCTTCTATAAGAAAATAAGTATTTCTTTCTGTTCACACTTTTACAGATAAAATTCATACCACCATTAGAGACTGATATCCAAATTTAACAAATTTAGGCTTTCTCTAAAAAACAAAGTGGACAGATTTCTACGATGCCAGGCTATTGTATAGTCTCTAATGATAGTAGTCATTACCTCCCTTATCTCTTTATGAAATGTATCTGCCTACAGATCGTTCAAAGACATTTATTTTGGTCTTTTCTTTAGTTGCCTTTTTTTTTGTATTTGTTTACTGAAAATAGTTACCTTTCTATGTTGTTAAAATCCACTTCAGCTTAAATGTTGAGCATACAATAAAACTTATAATGTTACAAAATTATTTCTCTGATTTTAAGTGCTTATTTAAATGTAGTAGGAATCTATTTCAAAACCATTAGTATAGATGTAGATGTAGATGATGGTGGCTTGGACTAAGGTGGCAGCCTTGGGAAAAAGAAGAATAAAGGGAATCTAGATATATTTTGGAGATTGAACAGACTCAACAAATAGATGATTGGATGTGGGGTAGGGGAAAATGGGGACACAGGGATTGGGAGGTATCAGATTGGCTATTGGAAATGGGCTAGAAAGGAATGGGGATAACTGAAGGCTACTTCATAGGTTCCAGGCTTGAATAAATGGGTCTTATTTATTGGAATGACAGAGATAAATTCTTTGTAAAGAATATTTTTTACAAAGAGCATATGATGAGAAGGAAATATATTTCTAGTGTAACACAATCAATAGTGTGCAAAATTTTATTTGTACGTTTAGGCACATTTTTCCAGGAAGGAAAATAATTTATATCTGTACTTTGTTTTATTTTATGCATAAGAAGTGAGGTTTTTAAATTTAGTTATATTTAAAGTAAATGCAAGAATTTCCCTTTTAAAAGAATTAATCTAGTCATTAATACTTTGGAGAAAGAAAGATTTTCTCCTTAACTTCTCTTTTGAATAATTCTGCATTTTCACATATTAACTTTGCTTTTTTAAATAAACAGGTGCATTTATTTATTAAAGCAAAGCATTTTTTTTATCAGACCAATCAAATTTAGAGTTTAATATATACAACCTTGATTTTTTAATTTCGTTATATAATAGGACTTCTCCTAAAATTGACCCATATTTTATATCCAATGCTCCTGGTCCCTTTAACTTTGCAAGCATTTGTTTAATGGTAGTGGTCTTCCCAACACCAGACTCTCCTAAGGAGGAAAAAAAAACCATTAGATTAGATTCCTATGCAAGAAAATGAACAGATGTCAATTTATTAAAAGTGAAACAGTAACATTATTTTCCTTTATTTGAAAATTGCATGAAAAGTGTATTTTTGCTCTCCTCTTTTTTACGTGGCTAAGAATGGCTACATCAAGGAGTTAATATGAACCCTCTCAAATGTGAATTATTTACATCTTTTACAAAAGGATAGATTAGGAGTTTATCCTAATTGTTTTTTTAATCTCATATTCATTTAAGACTATCTTAAATCTTTTTGCTTTTAGCACAGAAAAAATACTACATGAAATGAAATTCCCTGAATATTTTTGCCAACACAATCTTGGGGAGCAATTTGATGATGAACTTCTTATTGGAGCAGAGCAGGAACTCATGACTACAATTCACCAAAATAATAAAGTAAAAATAAGAATTCCCTTAGACCAAATTGGAGCTAAGGTATGGGCTTTCTGAGAGTTACAATTTCATTTTGTCTGAATTCTTTGAGTATGTAACCTGAAAAGTAAGACTAATGTTTTGGTGAAAGGCAACACAATTTAGAGAATTGGCAAAGATAATCAATAGATTGAAATAAATGTTCAGAAACAGTAGGCACTGTATTGAGTTACTCCTTTGGTAATGGATGGATTTTAACATTGAGCTGAGAAATTATGTATGTAAATTAAATTACATCAGCCAATGTTACTGTCAGTGGCCCTCTAAGGACCTCAGCCCACAGTCTGTAGAGTCCATATATATATTGATCCAATAGTTCTACTTCTGGAATTTGTCTTGAAGGTAATGAAAATATGAAAAAGATTGATAATGTCCTGTATAGATATATGTATGGTAAATGGGCACTCATCTACTGTTGGTAAGAATATAAATTGATACAGTCTTTGTAGAAGGCAATTTTGTTCTATCAATCAAAAATAATAAAATGAGACACAGACACTTTGATCATAAATTCTACTTTGAAGGATTCTAAGAAATTGTAGCTCCCAGAATATTTTGTACACCAGCCCACAAAAATATATATTGAAAGATATTTATTGCAGCATTATTTGATAAAATTTACTAGTAATGTCTAACAATGCTGTGCTAAGGGTTTTCACCTACCTCGATACTATTTAATATTTACAATAAATTAGGTATCACTATTCCCATATTATAGGTGGGGGAAAGAGGCTGAGAAAGACTAAGTGACTTATCTCAGTTCATACAGTTAATAAATGGCAGAACTAGAGTTCAAACCGAGAAGTGTTTGTATGAATTCAAAGCCTAATCTTTTTCTCCTGCACGTGTTAGGATTACTAAAAGAGAGAATATCAGAAATAAATTTCACCTGCTGATGCTACAATCTATGATATGAGTTTCATTTTATTGATTGATTGCTCTTTCCAAATAGTGCAATCTAACCTCTCAAAAATTTATGTTTCATAGTTTTCTATATTAAAGACAGAAAACTAAGCAATCATTTAAGTGTGTTCACTTGGTTTTCAGTCTTACTTTTGCTCTCATAGTTCACGTGAGGAACTTAAAAATAATAGCTAGCTAAGCTTGTCACTTTATTTCCTGAAAATTTGAAACCATAAAATGCAGGTCAAAGTTACATGACTTTCTAATATTTAAAGCAGGGATGGTGAAGACTGGAAGCTGGGACAGGGGTGGGGAGGGGGTGCCCAAGGTTGGGATCTACTATTAAATAGAATCTTGCCAAGTCAATAAAACTCTACAGAGCATTTCTTTTTCACTTATAAAATAAGGTGGTTAGACATTCACGGTCCTAATCAAGATGGCAGAGTGAGAAGATTCAGGGCTCTTTCCCACGACATAAATTTTGAACAACCAGCAAAAACTGGCAGAAATATTTTTTCCCAAAGCTCCAAAAATCAAGTAAAGGACTTCAGTTACAAGGTGAGCACTGAAGCAAGAAAAAGGGTATTTAAAAGCAGTAGGATCTCATGGCATCCTGACTGGCTTTCCCCCAACCAGACACTAGCTCAGTGCAGAACCAAACTGTGCTCCGAGTACAGATCTCTGGTCGTGATTCCACAGGAAAGAGAGTAGTTCTAGTGCACACACTGATATCATGTATGTCTGGCCTAATCTATCTGGTGATGGTGTGAGGATTTCGCCATTCCTGAACTTGCATTGAGAGTAAAAGGTGGCTCACAGAGTTGTCTTATAGAATGTTGTGGGAGAGCAGTCAGGTAGCTGTCTGGCACAAGGGATTGCTGGCTGTAGGACATACATTGCAGTGCCTGGGACTGTGCGGAAGCTGTTTCCTAGGAGAGAGGAGATCCACATCCATGTAAATGGGGGAATACATAGGGCCACACACATGCCCAACATAAAATACATGCACAAAAAGGACCAGGGAGTCCCCTACAATCTGGCCTGAAGGTATTCTCTAAACTCATTGCATGGATGAATCTGAAGGAAACATTCATATGGGTCAATCTTTCTGTGTTAGCTCTGGACATTCAAGGAAAGCTCTGTCATAACATTAGCTGGAAATAAGCTTAAGGACAGACACCTCAGAGTGAGAATTCCAGCAATAACACATTAAAATATCAGTATGTCAGGCTTTGACGGAAGATTACAAAACATACCAAAAAAAAAAAAAAAAAAAAAAAAAACCCAGAAAGTGATGGCCCAGGCAAAGAAGACTAAAACCTTAGAAACCACAAATGAGGAGGATCAGAACTGAGACATTCCAGGCAAAGATTTTGGTCTTAAATGTACTCGAAGAGCCAAAGGAAAATATAGACAAAGAGCTAAAGGAAATCAGGAAAATGCTATTTGAACACATGGAGAATATTAATGGAAAGATAGAAATTATGAAAAGGAACAAAATGGAGCTGAAGACCACAGTAACAGAAATTTAAAATTCTCTAGAGGGGTTCAATAGCAGATTGGAGCTGGCAGAAGAAAGAATCAGAGAACTTGAAATTATACAATTGAAAACGTTCTAGTCTGAGAAGCAGAAAGAGAGAAAAATGAAGAAAAGTGAACAGAGACTGAGGAACCCGTGGGACACCATCAAGCACACAAATATATGCATTGTGGAGTCCCAGAAAGAGAACTGGAGAAGTGGGCAGAGAAAATACTCAAAGAAATAATGGGTGAAAACTCCCCAAATTAACAAAAGGTTTGAATATACACATCTGAGATGCTCGATGAACTCCAAACAGGATAAATCCAATAGACTCACACTGCACCATGTTATAATCAAACTGTTGAATGTCAAAGATAAAAAGAGAATTCTGAAGTCACAAAAGAGAAGTAAAGTGTCACATACAAGGGAACCTCAAAATAATTAGGTGCTGATTTCTCATTGGAAACCATGGAGGCAAAAAGGCAGTGGAACAAAATATTTAAAGTACTGAAAGCAAAAAGTAGCAACCAATTACAGAGCAAACAAAATCAGCAAGGTGCTGTATAATACGCTACTTTTTTGTGCATATTTAAATAAAATTATTGTGGTAACATATATCGATCCAACATAAATTTTCCCATTTGAACCACTTTCAAATATACAATTCAGTGGTATTAAAAAAAAAAAAGTATCAACCAAGAATTCTTTATCTGGCAAAGCTGTTTTTCAAAAATGGAAGAAGGATTAGACATTTGCAGATAAACAAAAGCTGAGGGAGTTCATCACCACTAGACTGACTCAACAAGAAATGCTAAAGGGAGTTCTGCAGTTTGAAAGGAAAGGGCACTATACAATTGACAGAAGTCACATGAAGGAATAAAGATTTCTAGTAAAAATAATGACATGGGTAAACATAAATATACCAGCACTATTGTATTTTTTATTTTTAACTCCACTTTTTGCTTCCTACAGGATCTGATGGGCAAATGCATGAAATATAATGATTAATCAAGGTTTTGGACTCATAAGGTATAAATATGTAATTTGTGACAAAAATTACATAAAGATGGGGGGGACAAGGGGTATAGGAACAGTTTATGTGTGTTATTGAAGTTAAGTTGGTATGAAAGTAAATGAGATTGTTATAGATTTAGGATGTTAAATTTAAAATTATGGTAACAATAAAGAGAAAATGAATATTGGGTTTCTGTTTAGAGTGATGGGAAAATTCTAGTAATGGAGGGTGAGGAGGATACTGCAACTATGTGAATGTGATTAATTCCACTCTCAATGTGATTGAGAGGGGCTTGGATGAGAAGATTAATGTTGCATATATGTTTCCACAATTAAAAAAAAGAAAGATTAAACTAAGGAAAGAATGACAATTAAATGCAGTACATGGTACAGAATGGGATCTAAGAATGACATTATTTGGACACAAGAAAAAATTGGAAGTTAGAATGTAAGCGTTATATCAATGTCAAATTTCTTAAACTTGATAACTGAACTTAAGGTCATTATATAAGTGAATATCCTTGTTCATAGGAAATGTACAGGGAAGTATTGGGTTCAAGGACTATGATGTGTGCAACTGGCTCTCATATATTAAAATAGAAAATAGATAGATAGATAGGTAGATAGATAGATAGATAGATAGATAGATAGATAGATAGATAGATGATAGATAGATGATAGGTAGAATGACACAGTAAACCGGGGGGGGGGCCGCATGTTAAAACTGGTGGCTCTGGAATGGAACTGAATTGAGAGTACTGATATACATCCTTGTATACACAGTCAACTGATATTCAAAAAGGCCACCAAGCCCACTCACCTGGGAAAGAATGGCCATTTCAACAAATCATGCTAGGAGAACTGGATATCCATATCCAAAAGAATGTGAGAGGATCACTATCTTATACCTTATACAAAAATTAACTCAAGATGGACCAAAGACCTAAATATAAGAGCCAAGACCATAAAGATCTTGGAAGATAATGTAGGGAAGCATCTACAAGATCTTGTATTAGAAAATGGTTTCATGAACTTTATACCCAAAGCATGTGCAACAAAAGAAAAAATAGATAAATGGGACCTTCTCAAAATTAAAAAGTTTTGCAACTCAAAGGAGTTTTTCAAGAAAGTGAAAAGGCAGCCTATTCGATGGGAGAAAATATTTGGGAACCACTTATCTGATAAAAGTCTAATATCCAGCACATATTAAGAAATTCTACATCTCCAAAGTAAAAGGACAAACAACTCATTTAAAAAATAAGCAAGAGATTTGAATAGACAGTTTTCCAAAGAGGAAATACAAATGCTAAAAAGCACATGAAAAGATGCTCGACATCACTAGCTATTAGGGAAATGTAGGCAAAACTACAGTGAGATATCATCTTATACCTATTATACTGATGGCTATTTAAAAAAACAGAGAACTACAAGTGTTGGAGAGGATGTGAAGGAAAGGGAACACTCATCCACTGCTGGTGGGAATGTAGAATGGTTCAGGCATTGTGGAGGATAGTTTGGCAGTTCCTCAGGAAGCTAACTATGGAATTGCCATATAATCCAGCAATCCCACTGCTGGGAATATACCCAGAATAGACAATGGAGATACCAACAGATATATGCACACCAATGTTCATAGCAGTATTATTCACTTTTGACAAAAGTTGGAAGCAACACAAGTGTCCATCAACAGAGGAATGGATAAGCAAAATGTGGTATATTCATATAAGTGAATATTACTCAGCTGTTAAGAAGTAATGCAGTATTGACACATGAGACAACATGGATGACTCTGGAAGCCCTTATGTTGAGTGAAGTAAGCCAGTCACTTAAGGACAAATATTGCATGACTCCACTGATATTACCTAAGCATATTGAGCAGACACCCAGAGCTAGAGTCTGGAAGATAGGTTATCGGGAGACAGAAAGGGAGTAGAGTGTGGTGAGCCAATCCTCCATCAAGGCAAAACCTATGATAATGTGGAAATGGGTGGTTTGGCAATGGATGGGGGTGATGGTAGCACAGGGATGTGAATGGGGTTGATGGTGCTAGAATGTGAGAGTGAGCAGCGTTGGGGGGGGGTTGGGGTGGACTATCAGTGGAAGTGGAGGGAGGGCTGAAGGAAGAAACAGGTGAACTCAGAGGATTTGCAGGTCTGTGGTTGAAGCTACAAAGGTGGGAATGTTCTTTTGGCAAATATGGCAAGGGAGGGTCACTGGTGCAAGGTGTTGGTGGTGGGAGATATGTGGGAAAGGGTACACATGGGGCAAGTTTCCATGTAATATGAATGTGTTCCTCTTGTGATAGGGTGCTATCTCAGTGGATGGAGACCCACACAATAAACAAGAAAATATTAAACTCCCATCCTGGGGAGTCCTGCTACATTCCCAAATAAAGGGGCAAAAATCTCTCAAGTACATAGACAGTGCCTAATAAAAGATGACAAATCAGTATGTCAAGCCCTCAATACTAATGCATATAACTATGAACCTTATTCTTCAAAAACTGAAACTTAGTGATTACCATATGTATTAGTCAGCCAAAGAGCACTGATGAAAAATAACAGAAATCAGTTGGCTTTTAAAAAGGGTATTTATTTGGGGTAGAAGCTTACAGTTACCAGGACATAAAATGTACATAACTTCCCTCACCAAATTCTGTTGCCACATGTTGGAGCAAGATGGCTGCTGACATCTGCAAGGGTTCAGGCTTCCTCTTCCTCTTAAGGTTCCATGGTCCCAGCTTCTTCCAATATCAGCTGTAGGCTGGGATAAGTCTCGTGCTCTGCTCTTTCAAGGCCAGCTGTAAACTGTCAGGTGAATGACTCATCTCTCTTCCCAGGACTTCTGCCTTGTCTAATGAAGCCTTCTCTCTTTCCTCACGTATCTGCTTCTCTGTGAATGTACTTCCCGGGGCTCCAGCATTAAAACTCCTACTAACTCCTCTGCCGTTTAGTTTTCTCTGTGAGTCCCCACCCGCCAAGGGGGCAGGGACTTGACATTCCACTGAAGTAGCCCAATCAGAGCCCTAATCACAACTCAGTCAAATAAGAGTGAAACCTCTGAATCCAATACAAACTAATGTACCCAGAGGAACAGACCAATTTACAAACAATTCAATATCTACTTTCGGAATTCATAAATAACACCAAACTGCTACACCGCAGGAGGAGAAGGGAAGAACAGGTGGAATATAGGGCATTTTTAAGTCATTGGAATTGTTCTGCATGATCTTGCAATGATGGATACAGGCCATTATACATTTTGTCAAAACCTATAAAAGTATATGGTACAAAAAAAAAAAAGTATATGGTGCAAAATGTAAACCATAATGTAAACCAATAACAATGGTTAGCAGCAATGTTTCAATATTTAATCATCAATTGTAACAAATGCACTGTACTCATGTAAGAATTTATTACTAGGGGAAAATATGAGAGGGGTTGGGGGTGAGGTATATGAGAATCCTCTATATTTTCTATGTGACACTTCTGTAACCTGAAGTTTCTTTGAAAATAAAGTGAAAAAAAAAATAAGACACTAGGAGGACATACAGAAGGAATTATCAATATACATAAAAGATAACAGATATTACAGTGATGAAAGGCATAATGCAAAAAAATTTTTAAATTAATTAATTAATTAATTAACATTGAATGCCCATACTGGAAGACGTGCTACATTGTTTAGTAAAGTGGCAAGAATAGCTAGAGTACATACATGGGCAGTGCCTAGTGAAGGAGAACAGACCAATATGCCAGGTCCTTGATATTGATACTTGTAGCCTAGTAATATATATTGACTAAGAGTTACCTCTGGAAAGCCTCCTTATTGCTCACATTTGGCCTCTCTTTCAGCCAAACTCAGCATATAAACTCACTATCTTCTCCACTGGCGTAGGACATGACTCCCAGGAATAAGCCTCCCTGGCACCAAGGGATTATTACCGTGGACCAAAACTAGCAATGCATTTGGAAAAAGACATTGACCAAAAGGGGTAAATATTAAATACAAATGAGTTTTTAATGGCTAAGAGATTTCAAAGTGAGTCAGAAGATCATTCCAGAGGTTACGATTATGCATGTCTCAGGAAGATCTCACTGACTGCCACTGTAAACAGTCCCTCAAGCAGGGGTGCTTGTGAGGGCTCTAGAGACATCTAGACAATATAGGCAGGGTAGACAATCCCAGGAAATCAGCACCCCATTGGTGGGCCTTACTTTGGAATATATGATAACTTATCTCCCCCATTTATCACAGTTAAACTCATTCATAATTATCCTACACATGGTTCTTCTGCCCCTTTTATTTTAACCTATATTTAGCACTATACCCATTAAATATATGTCCCAGAGACTTAAATCTTCCAGTTGTTCATATGCCAGTTGAGCTTTGAATATCAGCAGAGTTGCAGCCAACACCTACTTTCCAGTTCATCAAACTCACCCAGGACAACTAACAAAAGGATGATGATGGACAACACCCATCCCCCCAAAAAACAGAAAGTATCTATAACTGCAAGCAAGATAGTTAGATGGCATCTAAGCCCCCTCTCAATCAGAAGCAGGGGTCATCACCATCCCCAAATCCTCAAGATTGAGAAATGAACAAACATAAGGGGGAATGCTACTATGGACTAAAGTAGTTTTATTATTATTCTAGTAGTGGAAGAACTTATAACATTAATGTAAAGACACTGGTCATAAGAAGTTCTGAGGGGAGGGAGAGGGAAGATAGGTTTACCATGGGGAAATTTTGGGACATTGGAATTTTTCTGCATGATATTGCAATGATGGATACAGGCCATTATACATATTGTCAAAACCTATAAAATTGTGCAGTGCAATGTGTAAACCATAATGTAAACTATAGACCATGGTTAGTAGCAATGCTTCAGTATGTCTTCATCAATTTTAACAAATGTACCACACTAATGAAAGGTGTTGTTAATTGGGTAAGTGCAGTTGGGGGAGGTGGTGGGGTATATGGGAATCCCCTACATTTTTGATGTAACATTTATATAACCTAATGCTTCTTTAAAAATAAAGAAAAAAATGTATTTTAAGAGGTTTAAGAATGTGGCGGTCTGACTAGATAATCTCTAAATCTCCTCCTAGCTCTAAAATTCTTCTAGCTATTATTAATACCTGTGAGAAGTACAGGGCAGGAATTCTTTAAAAGAAGGCTTATCAGAAAAGAAAGGCATGTTGTATCTCTGGTAGCAGTATGATTAATGTACTCTCCACATTCTGTTATCTTCAAGAGGTTTTCATTGGATCCTTTAGAATCAGCTTGTAATGAAGTTCCTAAATAGAAAAAATTTTTTAAAGTTTCAAATGACTTAGAAATAAATAGTAATCTAATCTTTTAGGTACTCAATAGTTATAAAACAATTTATACATCTATAGATAAGTCAAAATTGCTGCAAGTACCTGGGGGTCTCTGCTAATAGACCTTGTCCCTCTCATCCATACTCTTATCTGGTGAATTCAGTGCACACATCTCTAAGTCCACCAGATAGAAACTCCCTCACTTTGCTACTACCAAACTTACCAATTTGCCCTTACATGCAATCATCTCCTCCTCCTCCCCTATTATAAGAATGAAAGAAGGAATTCTGCCAAGGGCTTCTGCAATTCTTTTTTAAGAGCCCCACCTCTTTGGTAACACTTCTCCCCCATCATCACCAGTATCTTCCTCTTTACTGGTATTTTCCATCATACAAACGTATATGTGCTGGTATCTCCAATCTTTTCATTGAGTTGAACCATGTGAGGGTGACATTTTTGTTATTAAAACCAATGAAATATAAGTGGGGATAGCCCCAGAGACTGATGCCTTATCAGTGGGCTCTATTTTGGAATCTGTGCTCCTGAGAGTGACAGAATTGGACTCAAATAAGTCCTCCCTGCACATGGTTCATCAGTCCCTTCTATTCAAACCTATATGTGATGCAAAAGTTTTTAGGTATAGTTCCAGAGACTGGAGCCTCTGGCCTACCTATGTGCCAGTTGTGCGTGGAATCTCGGTGGAGCTGCAACTCCTACCCTACAGCTCAATGGACTCATCCAAGTCACCTGGCAAGGAGACAACAATGGGCAACGGCCATCCCAGGGAATGGAGAGGGCCTGCATCTGCAGGAAGGATCATCCCACCCACCATATCCATGGGATATAAGTCCTCTCTCACTTGGAGGTGGAGTGGACATCACCATCCCAGTCCCCTCAGGATTGGGGGAAGAACTATGGGCTAGAGTGGACTTGATGGTATTCTGTTGTACACATATGGTGATTCTAGCAATGGAAGAAATTATAACAATGAGGTGGAGCCAGTGGCCACTTGACACTTTTGGGGCAGGGAGGGGACGAGTAGTTGAAATACAGGGGCTTCTTTGGGATTTGGAGGTTGTCCTGAGTACCATTGTGGCAATGGATGTAGGCCATTTTAAATCAGCACACACCACTCAGAACTGTGTGGGAGAAAGTGGTTTACGATGTGAACTGTGGTCTATGGTTGGTGGCAAGGCCCCAGGATGTGTAAGTCCATTGAGGGTGGTGGGCCACACTTGTGGGAGAAGTTTGTGTGGGACGTGGTGGGACGTGTGGGAGGTGGGCAACATGGGAATCCCAGGGGGTTCTGTGTAATATTTTCGGTAATCTAAGCACCTCTTAAAATATATTTATATATATATAAATAAAAATTAAATTAAATTAAATTAAAATTAAAAAAAAAGAAATATAAGTAATTTTATGTGACACAAAATATACACACATATACATGCACACAGGAAAACCAAGTCTACCTTGAGCCCACAGCTGTCTACTACTACCCCAATTTTTTCATTCATTACATATCAAAAACTCTCAAAAAGATTAAAAACAACATAGATGCTACTTTTTCATCTGTTAGTCACTTTTTTTTTTTGAGGTGAGGGGAGAGGGGCACCCCGGGGATTGAACCCAGGACTTCATATGTGGGAAGCTGGCACTCAACCACCTAAGCCACCCCGACTCCCCTGAGTTGGCTTCCTCGCCTGTTTTTGCTTGTTGTTTGTTCTTGTTTTTTTTCTAGAAGGCATTGGGAACCAAACCCAGGACCTCCCATGTGGGAAGCAGGCACTCAACCACTTGAGCCACATCTGCTCCTGGTAATGCTTTTTTTTTTTAATTAAAAATTCGTCAAATAGCTAATACATTCACATAGCACACAATTCAAAAGTACACAAATATATGCAATGAACAGTTATTTTCTTCTTCATCCTAGCCACCCATTTCTCATAGTGTATAATGTTGTGCCACTTGCTTTTTAAATATATACATATTCTTCTATATCAATACATAAAGACTTTTTTCTGATTGATATTATTCAATTTTTGAATGTATCATTCCTTTGTGATATGACTTCACTTATCAGTTTTATGTATTTGAATATACCTATGTTTACATTTTGCTGTCTAGGTTTTATCTTATTTAGAAATATCTTCCCTAATCTAAGATTATTTTAAAAGTTGCATACAGTTTCTTATTTTATGGTTTATTAAAAACATTCTTTAATTTTTTATTTTCCCATTAGCTGGCTGAACTAATGCCATTTGGTGACAAATTTATTCCTCTCGGTGATTTGAAATGCCACTTTGTTATCTGCTAAATTATTGAATGTGTTTGTGTCTATTGCTGGACTTTCTTTTGTTTCATTGCTCTGTTTATTTATGTGCCAGTACTATGATTATTACATTGGCTGAACTACTCTTTCCTCATTTCCTGGCTATTCTTACTTGTTTACTTTTTCTATATGAAATTTGGAATCAGCTTCTTTAGTCACTACCCTACTTCCAATGCAAAATCCTATTGGTATTTTCATTGGGATAAACTTTTACTTGATAGATTAATTTAGGGAGAATTAACATCTTTTTGGTGTTGGCTCTCCTTATGCAAGAACATGGCATGCATTTATTTATATTTGTATGTCTCAGAAATGTATTCAGGTTTTCTTCATATTGATTTTGCATATTTCTTAAGTTTAATCCCAAGTATTTCATCTTGTCTTACTTTTTTGCTTTACTTTTTGCTTTTGTAAATGAGGTATCATTTATCATTTTTATCTTGTAACGGGTTGTTGTTTGTATATGTGAAAAATATTGATTATATATATTATTTTTGTATTTACACATCTGGCTAAAATCCTTACTAGTTTATAGTAGCTTTTAAATTAATCCTTGGGTTTTCCCAATATTCTATCACTCGCAAATAAAGAATATTTAACCATTTTCTTTTTAAAATTTATACTTCTCATTTCTTTCACCTTTCTAATTGCATTGGCTAATACCTCCAGAAAAACATTAAATTAAATCTTGTATTCTAAAGGTGTCTTAGTTTGCCAAAGGGATGCCAATGAAAAGTACCAGAAATGGGTTGGCTTTAATAGTGGATATTTTATTTGGGGCAAAAGCTTACAGTTCCAAGGCCATGAAAAGTCCATATCAAGGGACCATTAGAGATGCTTTCTCACCAAAGTCAGCTGCTGGTGATCCTGACATTCTGCCACATGGCAATCAGGCATATGGCAGGGCTGTCTCCTCAGCCTTGAGCTGCTCCTTGGGCCCAGCCCCTTGGGGGCCTCTTTCTGTGCCTCTGTGCTCAGCTGATTCCACTATAGGACCTCTTTCAGCCTCTTGGGACTTCTCTACCTTACTGTAGCTTGTAGGCAAACCTGGAGTCCTCTCTCTCACATGGCCAGGTCAAATTGTCAGAGCTCCCTTTTCCTATGTGTCTCTCCCTCTGTGTCTCCATTTATATAAATCCCAGCAAGAGTGCAGAAACCCAACCTGAGTCATGCCTCACTGACATAGTCCAATCAAAAGGGCCCCACACCCACAGGAATGGATTAATTCAAGAACATAATCTTTTTCTTTTTGGGACTTATAAAATAACTTCAAACTACCACAAATGGTAATGCTTCAAGTGTTTCTCCATTAAATATGACTCTGTTTTTTGTATATGTGTGTGTTGAGTCTTAATGTCTGTAGTATTTTTCATTTCTAGAAGGTCTATTTGGCCCTTTTTTCAAATTGGCTATATCACTTTTTTATAGTTTCTCATTCTTATGAGGTATTTTCAAGCTTATTTGTTATTTCTTTACACATAGTAAGCATGGCTATCTTATACATCTTATATACAGAGATTTTGCATAAATATGAAACTTACTGTGACAATTTTTTATACAATAAAACCTTGGTATTTCCAACTAAAATAAATTTAGAGTTAGAATTTTCCAAATGCTTAATGATTCTGGTATTTTTGGTTGTTTTCTGACAAAAACTCTTGCAACCAGACTCTGATCTTCTTTGATGAGAGAAAACTGAACTCAAAGGAATTCAATTCATTTTACAATTATTACATTTCTTATATTTGCAAGAATTCTACAAGAAGCTTTACCATTAAATTCCTGCCTCACAATCTCTCCTAACACTCTCAAAGTACAACAGATTGTTCTATCTTTTTCCTCTATATGTAGAAGCAGAAAACAGAATAAAAGCAATTAAGCATATACAGCTATTTGTAAAAATATGATTATTCTTTTCTAATTATCTGGTTCCTTTATAATCAAGTCTAAGTTCTTACATAAATGTTTTTCATATTTTATGAGAGATCTCCTTTTCTCCTTTTAATAATCACAGTTAATTACAAAATATTTCCATTTACACTGCACTACAGTTTTACACAGTACAACTGACTCAATTAAATGCATTTCAAGTTTTTCAGAAAGTAATATTCGAAGATTATTTTTAAAGACTCTTTGTAAACATAGATCTAAACTGGTTTTTACACAAACTTGGAATACATCAAATCTCATAGTTCCTGATATAACCACTTTTAAAAATAGTGTATTGCCAATAGTTCAGGAAAGTTACAATATGATTCTTATAGTCTTACCTCTTTGAACTAGTGTCTGCATAGTAGGAACTAATTCTGACCAAGGTATGAATTTACATTGCTGTATATCCACAAAATATCCAAATATAGAACGTTCACCAGTTGGTAACTGGAAGTCTACATATGAAAATGGTAAATAAATAAATAAATAAATAAATAATCCAAGTAAGAAATAGCTTTGTTTATTATTTTAATAATCAAATGATCTCTATCTGAAAAATTTGATTGTTGAATGAGAACTAATAAGTATTCACCAAAGGTATATAAAAAATATATTAAACGGGTCTTTCTTTTTAAAATATTTAATTGTATAAAAATAAATTTTATTAACTCTTTCTCCGCTTGATATCTAGAAAGTAAGATGAATCATGATCTGATATCCTTGAAACAGTTCCCAGAAGTCCTACTTATTATCTTGTGTTTGGATGTTATAAAATGCCAATAGTATGCTGATTGTGGTTAAAGTAATATATTAGAGAACTTTTGATACTTATTTGTAAATAACATTTTCCATTATAAAACTAATACATTTTTAGTAGATAATTCTGAATAATACAGAATAATAAAAGCAAAAGAATTTATCCATGGTTTCACCATATTAAAGCAACAATGTTAATATTTGATCCATTTCTTTCAATCATTTAAAAAATTTTACATACATTAATATTCACCCTTTTGGGGGTATACAGTTCTATGAATTTTTTACACATGATGGATTCTTATAACCAGAACCATATACAGGATACAAAATAATTCCAATACCCCAGTGCTGCTGCCCACTTTGTATTCAGACCCTCTTCTTAATCTGAATTCCCGGTGACCACTGATTTGGTCTCTTTTCCTATATTTTTGCCTTTTCTAGAATGTCATATTAATGGAAATGCTATAGTATGTAACATTTTTATACTGGGTTTCTTCACTTCACTTAGCATAATGCATTTGAGATTCACCCATATTGCTACATTTATCAATAGTTCATTCCTTTTCATTGCTGAGTAGTATTCCATTCTGTGAATGTCTCATGGTTTGTTTGTCCATTCACCCACTAAAGGACATTTGGGTTGTTTCCATATAAATTTTATAATAAGCTTCCATGTAAAAACAAATCTTACTGGGATTTTGATAGGAATTGCATTAGACCTATGCATTAATTGGGGAGAATTGACAGCTTAACTATGTCAAGTCTTTCTATCCATAATCACAGTTTGTTTCTCCATTTATTTAGATTTTCTTTGATCTCGTTCATCAGCATTGGGTTATTTCTAGCATATATAGTTTTCACATATATATATATATATCTAGGCAGTTTTTGAAGGTATTATAGATGGTGTAACAGTTTGATATTATTGATGAATTCAAAAAAAATATTGGATTATGTTTGTAAACTGGTCTTTACCTTTGGGTGTATTAGTGTGTACTGGATTCAGAGGTTTTACTTTCACTTGATTAAATAATGATTAAGGCTTTGATTGGGCCATGTCAGTAGGATGGGGGAGGGGACTCACAGAGAAACGGCACTGCAGAGAAGGGAGGTTGGAGTTTTGAGCTGAAGCCTGGGAAGTAAGCACAGAGAGGAGCAGAGCAGCTGAGCCCAGAGAGAATTGAGCCCTGGGGAGACAGACAGAGCTGGTCACCTGGCAGTCTACAGCTGGCCTTGTGGAGAAAGCAGCGCAGCTGAGCCCAGAGAGAAACAAGCCCTAGGAAGAGAGGAACCCAGGAAGCCTGAACTCTTGGCAGACATTGGCAGCCATTTTGCTCCAACACGTGGCAATAGACTTTGGTGAGGGAAGTGGCTTATGCTTTATGGCCTGGTAGCTGTAAGCTTCTACCCCAAATAAATACCTTTTATAAAAGCCAACAGATTTCTGGTATTTTGCATCAACACCCCTTTGACTGACTAATACAGATGATAATTTAAAAAAAAATTTAGTATATAAAATACAATTTTTGTATATAAATCTTTTATCTTGAAACTTTGTTAAACTCACTCACTAGTTTTAGGAGCTTTTGTGGAGCTCTCTTGGGATTTTGTGTGTGTGTGTGTGTGTGTGTGGAGATCTCTTGGGATTTTCTATGTAAATAGTCATGCCATCTACAAATAGGGCTAGTTTTATTTCTTCCTTTATAATCTGAAAGCCTTTTATTTTTTTCTATCCTTACTGCATTTAAGGGGACTTCCAGTATTATGTTGAAACAGAATGGTGAAAATGGACATCTTTGACTTGTTTTTTATATTAGAGGGAAAGCATTTGGCCTTTCACCATTAAGTTTGATCTTAGCTGCGGTTTTTTTGGTAGTCATATGAGCCAGTTCCTGTAAAAAAAATCATGTAATATATCCTGTTGGTTCTGTTTCCCTCGAGAAAGCTGATTGCTTGAGGTTCGTTGTACTTCCAGGATAAATAAGTTATTTTCCATCAATTCTGCAAAAAATTTCCTTTTATTATTTCTTCAAATGGTCTCCAACTCCCTCTCCCCACTTCAATTCCCCCCCCACTTCTCTCATTCTGGGTTTCTGAATGAATGTTAATTTTTTTCAAACTTTTATTTCCATGTGCCTCTTGTAAGGTAGTTTTTATTACCCTTTAAGTCCAAATAACTTTTCTTCTACAGAATCTTGTATTCTGGGAAGCCCAGAAGTATTTTTACATTTTAGTTATTATATATTTCAGCTCTACAAATTCCATTTTGTAGAGCTGAAATAGTTTTCATTTTTACTCATTGTGTTCATGTTTTCCTTTAAACCCATGAACATATTTGTAATGTCTATTTTAAAATCCTTGTCTACAAATTCCATTATCTTTGTTATTTCTGGATTTGTTTCTGTTGACTGATTTTTATCCCAATTTCATGTTTTTTTCCCTCTTCACTGGACATTGAAAATGTTTATTTGAATTTTATTGTGTTCCTTTAATTAGTTATGGGCTTTGTTCTGGCAAACAGTTTATTTATTTAAGGATCTGCTTGATTTTATCAACTTGTTTTTAAGAATTGAGGGAGTGGGGTTCCTCCACTGCAGTAGCATACAAACACAAGAGAGGGGTGATGTACATAGAACATCTCCCTGCACTGGCACCTGCTGGCTATGGGGAACCAATAGCCACTAGTGAAGCTGAACTTGATTTGTCTCTTCTCTATGTGAGTAAAACATCTTTCTGTCAGAGCCTGTGTGTCATGATTTGGCTGGTGACTCTGACACCTATATTGGAGTGGGTTAACGTCTCTTTAGGTTTCTCTCCTCTGAACAACAGTTTTCAAAGTTCATCCATGTTGTAGCATGTATCAGAATGTCATTCCTTTTTATGGCTGAATAATATTCCATTGTATGGATATGCCACATTTTAAAATTCATTCATCTGTTGATGAGCACTTGGGTTGCTACCACCTTTAGGCTATTTTGAATAATGCTGCTATGAACATTGATGTACAAATATCTGTTTAAGCCCATGATTTTAAGCCTTTTGTATATATATAACTAGAAGTGGGATTGTCAAATAATACAGTAATTCTATGTTGAACTTTCTGACGTATTTTAAATCCTACAGGATATCAACAACAACATCATTGTCATTTTTTATTGTCAATTTTAGATTTGCCTACATGTTTACCACTTTTGTTGCTCTTATTCATTTCTGCAAATGCCATCATCTATTTGAAATACATTTCCTTATACCAATAACACTGTTTTCTACTATTTTCTTTAGCATGGGTTTGCTCATAAAGATGTCTCCCCAGTTTTGTTTGCTTGGAAAATGTCTTTATTTTACCTTTCTATGTATGTATAATTCTGTATCAGTAGCTTTTTTTTTTTCCTAGCACTTGGAGGCATTATTTCACTGTCCTCTGGGTTCCATTATTCTGTTAAGAAGTTAGCTGTCAGACTAATTTTTGCACCTTTGAAGGTAATCTTTTTATTCTGGCTCTATTAAATTTTATTTTTGTCTTTGGGGTTCTGCAGTTTTACTACAAAGTGCCAGGTGCAGATCTCCTTTAATTCATCCCTCTTGTAATGCATGGATCTTTCTGTTCTTGTAGATACACCAGCTGTAGATCCACGAGTTCTGGGAAAGTTTCAGTTTAAAATATTGCTCCTCTTCTATTCTCTGTATTCTCACTCTGGAACTCTGATTAGAGACATATTTAGTCTTTTCATTATATTCTCCTGTTTTCATTATATTCTCCCTACAGAAATGGAGGGACCCTGTATTAGTCAGCCAAAGGGGTGCTGATGCAAAATACCAGAAATCAGTTGGTTTTTAGAAAGGGCATTTATTTGGGGTAGAAGCTTACAGTTACCAGGCCATAAAGCACAAGTTACTTCCGTCACCAAAGTCTGTTGCCACGTGTTGGAGCAACACAGCTGCTGACATTTGCCAGGGTTCAGGCTTCTTGGGTTCCTCTCTTCCCAGGGCTCTGTTTCTCTCCAGGCTCAGCTCCTCTGTTTTCTCCACAAGGTCAGCTGTAGACCATGAGCCTCCCTAGGCTTTGCGTTGCTCCACAAGGCCAGCTGTAGACTATCAGGCAAATGGCTCATCTCTATCTGGGGGCCTTCTCTCGTTCCTCATGACCAAGCTCCTCTGTGCGCTTACTTCCCCCGGCTCCAGCATTAAAACTCCACATCAGAACTTCAACTCTGTCCTTTGCCATGCCTTTTATCTTTGATTCTCTACCCACCAAGGGGTGGGGCTCAACGCCCTAATGATGTGGCCCAATCAAAGCCCCAATCATAACTTAATCATGCCCAGAAGAACAGACCAGTTTATAAGCATAATCCAATATCTATTTTTGGAATTCATAACTACATCAAACTGCCAAACTACTACAGACCCCTACCAAAAATTTGGTTTGATGTCAAGACTGATGATGCCACATACACACGAAGAGAGTATGAAAAGGTTTATTACTTATATAATTGGGTCTTTCTGGAGAGAGCAAGGAAGTCCTCCCAAGCAGGTCAGAAAGGACTGAGAAAACAAGGAAAGAATATTGACATGGGGTTTTATGGTTTTTAAGGAGTAGGGCTGGGTTGAAGTTTCCCACATGCAGGCAGGGCTTGTGTGGCTTCGATCTCCTGCCAACGCTAAAGGAGAAAGCATGTGAACTTTCTTTTTAGCTTGCCCAGATGTGGGTCATAGGGAAAGAGGCAGAAGTGAGGCTTAAAAGCTGTCAGCAGTCAAACAACAAAAAATGGAATCAGACTATTTATCTCCATATCTCTTAACCTGTCTTCTAAATTTTCTAGCTTTTTGTCTCTCTGTGTTCTATTCTGAATAATTCCTTCGTATACGTCTTTCAGTTCATCAAATCTCTCTTAGGTTGTATCTAGTCTGCTGTGTAATCAATTTTAACATTTTGATATTTCTATTTTTGATTTCTAGATCTTCAAATTGATTCTTTTTCAAATGTTTGATCATTTCTGACAGTCTGTTACTGCTTGATATATTAGTTTTCCTGTCTTATATGAACATCTTATCCATAGCTTTTTTGTATTTTGTATCTAGTAATTCCAAAATCAGAAGTCTTTATGAGTCTAAATTGGCTCTCATACATGGTGGTTTACCTATTTATTTATAACCTGTAGGGAATCTGGAAGCTTAATTCAGGGTGTTTTTAACTTTTTAAAACTTTTGCTTGGAGTCAGTGGGTGCTATTTTCATGGGACCATTTGAGGTACTTTCTAGGGTCCCCAGTTTAATTTTGGAGTCTTAAGTTCAGTTATTTATCTTGCTGCTGGCCTAAGGCTTAATCTCAAAGTCAGTTGCAGCACTGATATTGATGTTAAAAGGTAGCTGCACCTTTTCTGAGTACCTACAACTCCATGCTTTGATTTAAGCTCCACTTTTCTTGGTATAAAACACCCTATTCATCATTCTGTCAACGATATTTTTCTTTATCCAATGTATTTTATAAGGGAATTTTAAAGTTTCTAAATATAATTTAAAAATTATTTGATTGCATTATGTTCATAGAATATGATCTGTATGATGTTCATTATCTGAAATTTGTTGAGACTTTCTTTATAACTCAACATGTGTAAATATTTCCAACTATTCTATGTGCACATATATATTATCTTTGTTTTGGGTGCAAGGTTCTATATATAGATAACAATTAGGCCAAACTTACTGTTCAAATCATCTATAGCCTTACAATTTTTTTTCTTGTTTCATCTTTGTTTCTGACAGAGATATGTTAAAAATCTCTTACTTTGAAATTCTGTCAGGTTTTGCTATTCAATGATTTCTGCTGTTAAGTTCATATAATTTCATGATTGTTTTATCTTTTAGGTTTACCATTGTTTTTTTTTTTTGTTTGTTTGTTTTTTTTAATGTAGTTTTCTTCTGTATTCTTCCTAAATCTTTTGGCTTAAATTTTACTTTATTATATATTATTGCTACTTTGCTTTCTTTTGGATTGTATTTGCATCACATATCTTTGTTACTTACTTTATTCTCAACTTTTCTGTGTGGTTGAAATATATAAAGAGATTTATACATTTTTTCTATCAAATCTAAAGTTGTTCATATATCTATCTTATTTTAAAACACAACAAAC
This sequence comes from Tolypeutes matacus, assembly GCA_026826555.1. NCBI lineage: Eukaryota > Metazoa > Chordata > Mammalia > Cingulata > Chlamyphoridae > Tolypeutes > Tolypeutes matacus. Next base: position 518,070 of record JAKSZT010054263.1, read on the forward strand.
ATCTTAGCACACTTTAATGGTCCACTAAGCACCCTCTTCTGCCATCTTGTAATTTTAAGAGTAGTATTAATTTTACATTTTAATACAAAACAGTAATTTAGTTTATGATTAATAGTTATATCTGTTTAATGAACTGTTTTACCAAGTTTGATGATCACAATTATTCTTTTTTAAACTTTTAAAATTGAAGTTTATCATTCATACATGAACAACCATAAATAATAAGTGTATAGTATAAGTTGTGAATTTACAAAACAAACATGCATATCATCCTACAGGGCTCCCATGCATTAACCCACCACCAACACTTTGCATTGTTGTGAAAAAAATGTTACAAACTATGAAGCATATTGTCAAAACATTATGACTAACTATACCCACCAAATGTAAATATCTTACATTTGGTGTTATTTTCCCCTAACCCACCCAGTTAATGGCACCCTGTATTAGTATTATATACCTGTTATAGTTTATGAGAGAATGTTCTCAAATTTATTCTGCTAACCACAGTCCATCTTCCACCACAGGATTCATTGTGTTATACAGTCCCATGCTTTGTACAATTCATTCAAAGTGTATACTCAGTGACTCTCATATTCATCACAGATTGTGCTGTCATCACCTCAGTCAATTTTAGAATGTTTTTATTACTTCCAAAATAAAAAAATCCTATACCCCCTTATACTCCTTTATTTTTGTCCCTTAGAATTGCTATAATATCTTCTCTGCCATTGCTGCAAAACTATTACAATATTACTGTTAAGTATAATCCATAAGTTACATTAGTTCTAATTTTCCCAGGTATCACGATATACTTAACACTTTGGAAAGGAAGAACATTCTTATATTTATACTACTAACCACAATCTTCATCCAGCACCGAAATCACTGTTATACATTCCCCAGATTATTCTATAGTTTCAATTGACATTTACATCCACAGATTACTGCTTTCAGCCACAATCGCATTTATAAATCAGCAGTGTTAGTTATACTCACTATAAAGTGTCATCAACAACTCTATTCATGTCCACACTTTTACAATAAATCTAATTAAAAATGCTACATACATTAAACATCAGCTCCCATTCTCAATCCACATTCTATTTCCTAGTAACCTATACTGTAGAGTTTACCTCCATGAGTTTACTCATTGTATTTAGTTCGTATTTGTGAGATCATACAATATTTGTCCTTTTGTGTACAGGTTATTTCACTCAACATAATATCCTCAAGGTTTATCCACATTGTCATATGAATCCCAATTTCATTTCTTCTTAGAGCTGAATAGTATTCCATTTTGTTTATCCACTCAACGGTTGGTAGACCCTGGGGTTATTTCCATATTTTATCAACTGTGAAGAGTGGTGCTATGAACAACAGTGTGCAAATGTCAGTTAGTGTACTTGTCAGGTTTTCTGAATATATTCCTAGTAACAAGATTGCTCAATCACATGCAGTTCTATATTTATTTTCTTGAGGAGCCACCAAACTGTCTTCCCCAGAGGCTGAACCAGTCTGCATTCCTACCAACAGTGAAGGAGTGTTCCTGTTTCTCCACATCCTCTCCAGCACTTGCTGTTTTCTATTTTTTTTTTTTTTTTAATAATGGCCATTCTTTGAAGTGTGAAATGATATCTCATTGTAGTTTTGATCTGCATTTCCCTAATAGCTAATGATGTTGTACATTTTTTCATGTGATTTTTGGTCGTTTGTATTTCCTCTTTGGAGAAATATCTGTTTGAGTTTTTGCGCCTCCCCCCCCGTTTTTTGTTTGTTTGTTTGTTTGTTTTGGTTTTTTTTTTTTGAGGTACTGGGAGCTGGGGATTGAACCTGGAACTCTGTATGTGGGAAGCCAGTGCTCAGCCACTGAGTCACATCAGCTTCCCTGAGTTAGTTTTATCATTTGTTTTGCTTGTTGTTTTGCTTTTTTTTTTTTTTTTTTTTTTTTTTTTTCAGGAGCACCAGGAACTGAACCCAGGATCTCCCATGTGGGAGTGGGCACTCAACTGCTTGAGCCACATCAGCCCCCCACCCCCCAGCCCCTTTTTAAATTGGGTTGCTTGTCTTTTTTTCATTGGGTCGTATGATCTCTTTATATAATATGAATATCAAACCCTTATCAGATATGTAGTTTCCAAATATTTTCTTCCAGTGAGTAGGCTGCCTTTTCACTTTCTTGACAAAGTACTTTGAAGAACAAAAGTGTTTAAGTTTGAGGAGGTAACATTTATCTATTTTTTCTTTCATTGCTCAAGTTTTGTGGTTTAAGAAACTACTGCATATCACAAGATTTTGAAGATGTTTCCCTACAATTTCTTCTAGGAATTTTATGGCTATAGCTTTTCGAATTAGGTCTTTGAATCATTTTGAGTTCATTTTTGTAAAGTGTGAGATAGGGGTCCTCCTTCTTTCTTTTGGATATGGATATCCAGTTCTTACAGCACCATTTGTTGAATATACTCTTCTGGCCCAGATGGGTGGGCTCAACAATCACTTTGCCATAAATTTGAGGATCTATTTCTGTACACTCAAGTCTATTCCATTGGTCAACATATCTTTCTTTACACCAGTACCATGCTGTTTTCACCACTGTAGCTAAGTAGTATATTTTAAAGTCAGGAAGTGAGAGTCCTCCAACTTCATTCTTTTTAAGATATTTTTGGCTATTCAGGACTTATTACTCTTCTAAATAAGCTTGAAAATTGGCACTTCCAATTCTGTAAAAAAAAAAAAAAAGCTGTTGTAAGTTTTATTGGGATGGTGTTGAATCTGTGGATAAATTTGGGTAAAACTGACATCTTAAGAATATTTAGTCTTCCAATCCATGAACATGGAATATCCTTCCAATTATTTGGGTCTTCTTTGTTTTTTTTTTTAGCAATGTTTTGTAGTTTTCCAAATATAAGTCCTTTATGTCCTTGGTTAAGTTTATTCCTAAATATTTGATTCTTTTAGTCACTATTGTAATTGGGGTTTTTTCCCCGACTTCCTCCTTAGATTGCTCATTAGTAGCCTATAGAAACGCTACTGATTTTTGTGTATTAATCATGTCTCTTGCCACTTTGCTGAACTTGTGTATTAGTCTAGTAGCTTTGTTGTGGAATTTGCAGGATTTTATAGATATATTATCATGTCATCAACAAATAGTGAAAGTTTTACTTCTTCCTTTCTTATCTGGATGACTTTTATTTCTCTTTCTTGCCTAATTGCTCTAGCTAGAACTTCTGGTACAATACTGAATAACAATGGTGGGCATCTTTGTCTTGTCTCTGTTCTCAGCAGGAAAGCTTTCACTCTTTCTCCATTGAGTACAATGCTGGCTGTGGGTTTTTCATATATGCACTTACTCATGTTGAAAAATGTGTCCTTCTATTCCTATCCTTCAGAGCATTTTCATCAAGAAAAGTTGTTGGATTTTCTCAAATGCTTGTGTCAACCAAGATGATCTTGTGATTTTTCTTCCTCAACTTAGTAATGAGGTGTATTACACTGATTTTTCTTGTGTTGAACCACCCTTGCATACCACGGATAAAACCCACTTGATCATGATGTATACTTCTTTTAATGTGCTGTTGGATTTATTAGCAAAATTTCTGTTGAGGATATTTGCTTCTCTATTCATTAGAGAAATTGGTCTATAATTTTCTTTTTTCATGGTATCTTGATATGGCTTTGGTATTCATTTGATGTTGGTTTCTTTTTCATAATTAGTGTGGTACCATTCCCTCCTGTTCTATTTTTTTTTTAATAGTTTGAGAAAGACTGGTATTAATTCTTCTTTGAATGATTGGTAGAACTCAGCTGTGAAGCAATCTGGTCCTGGGCTTTTTATCTTTGGGAGGTTTTTGACGACTATTTAAATCTCCTTACTTGTGATTGGTTTGTTGAGGCCTTCTATTTCTACTAGGGCCAGTGTAGGTTATACATGTGTATTTCTAGGAATTTGTCCATTTCTTCTACATTTTCTAGTTTGTTGGCATACAGTTGTTCAGAGCATCCTCTAAAGGTCTCTTATTTTTGTGGGTTCAGTAGTAATGTCTCCCCTCTCATTTCTGATTTTATTTATTGTATCTTCTCCATTTTTTCTTTGTCAGTCCAGCTAAGGGTTTGTCAATTTTGTTGATCTTTTCAAAGAACCAACTTTTGGTTTTATTGTTTTTCTCAATTTCATTTATTTCTGCTTTAATCTATGTTATTTCTTCTCTTCTGCTTACTTTGGGATTAGTTTGCTATTCTTTTTCTAGTTCCTGCAAGTATTCTGTTAGGTTTTTGATTTTAAGTCTTTCTTCTTTTTTAATGTAAGCATTAAGAGCAATAAATTTCCTTCTCAGCACTGTCTTCACTGCATCCCATAGGTTTTCATATGTTGTGTTCTCATTTTCATTTGTCTCAAGATATTTAATGACTTCTCTTGTGCTTTCTTCCTTGACCCACTGATTATTTAAGAATGCATTGTTTAAAATCCATGTATTTGTGATTTTTTCCTTTCTCCACCATTATTGAGTTCCAGCTTCTTTCCATTGTGATCAGAGATAGTGCTTTGTATAATTTCAATCTTTTTAAATGTATTGAGACTTTTTGTGACCCAACGTATGGTCTATCCTGGAGAAAGATCCATAAATGCTTGAGAAGAATGTATATCCTGCTCTTATGGGGTGCAATGTTCTAGATATATCTGTCAGATCTAGTTCATTTATCATTTTGTTCATGTTCTCTTTTTCCTTGTTGGTCCTCTATCCAGTTGATTTTTCCAAAGATGATAGGGTTGTATTTAGGTTTCTAACTATTATTGTAGAGACGTCTATTTCTCTCTTCAGTTTTGCAAGTATGTGCCTCATGAATTTTGAGGCACCCTGACTAGGTGCATAAATATTTGTTATTTCTTCTTGGTGAATTGCTCCTTTTATTAATACATAATGTCCTTCTTCATCCCTTATAGCAGTTTTGTATTTAATGTCTATTTTGTCTGATATTAGCATCATTACTCCAGCTCTTTTTTTTTTTTTTTTTGGTTTGTTTGTGTGGAATATGTTTTTCCAACCTTTTACTTTCAGTCTATCTGTGTCCTTGTGTGTAAGGTGAGTATCTTGTAGACAGCAAATAGATGGCTGATATTTTTAAATCCATTCTGCCACTCTGTGTCTTTTGATTGGGGAGTTCAATCCATTAATATTTAATGTTATTACTCTAAAGACATTACTAACTTTGTCCATTAAAACTTTTGACTATCCATTGACCTATCTTACTATTATTTGTCTTTTTACCCTTTTTATTTATTTATTTATTTATTTACTTTACCAATATTCTTCATTTCTACACTCTTCTCCAGGGCTCTCTCCTGTCTTTACTTTTCAATTTGCATTGCTACCTTTAGAATCTTTTGTAAATCTGGTCTTATGATGACATAGTCTCCTACTTTTTGTTTATCTGTGAAGACTTTAAACTCACCCTCAGTTTTGTAGGAATGATAAAGAATTCTGGCAACTTTTCTCTTTCATAACCTGCTTTTAGGAAAGGGAGCTTCTGCTTCCAGCCAGGTAGTGGGTCCAGAGGCGGACTGCCTCGTCAGTGGGAGCTGGGAAACCTCCTCTGCATCATGGAGGAATCTATTCATGAATCTTCACCATGGATGATCCATCTCTACCTCTTCTTCCCTGGATGGTGCGCTGTGTTCTTCTGGTCTCCAGAGTCCCCAGTTGATCTGGACAGATCCTGGCTGATTATTGGTTGCCTTGTGAGACAAGCTGATTGTTAGAGCTTCCTACTCTGTCACCATCCTGGGTCTTTGATCACAATTATTCTTGTCCTGCATACCTTCCCACAGAGTTTACTAGTCTTCTTGCCATAGTATGCTTTTAAATAATTCTTTTATGCAAGAGTTATAGGTGCTTGAAATTTCAGTATTTGTATGTCTGAGTGGATCTTAATTTGATATCATTATCAAATGATAGCTTAACCAAGGATAACATTTCAAGTTCCTTCAGCACTTAGAAGACATTACTACAATGTCTTCTCACCTGTTACTACTAATGGAAATTTCTCCATTTGCTAATTATCATTCCTTTGTAGATAATGTCTTTTCTCCATCATACCTTTACAGTTTTCTCTTTTTCCTTGATGTCTGCCTTGCAGTATGAAGTGCCTATATGTGCTTAATCTGTGAATTTATGTTAATTCTGGCTAATTCTCTGATATTATCTCTGCAAATGTGGCTCCCTCCCCCCAGTTTTGTTCTGTAATATTTTAGCTGATATTCCATCTCTCATAACTGTTCTGTTGTATCTTTTTTAGTTTGTTTGTTTTTCCAAGTTTCAATTTACTAAGTTTTTCTTTGACAGTTATCAAAGCAGTTTAATCCAACTATTGAATTATTCATTGAAATGACTATATTTTTCATTTCCAATATTTCTATTCAGTTCTTTTTCATAGTTATATGTTCTTTCTCTAGTTTTATTTGTTTGTTTCATGTCCATATTTTAAAATGGATGTTGTTTTTTCATTTATTTCTTTGAGAACCCTAAATATATTTATTTTTAAATTTCTGTTGGGCAATAATAATTTCATCTGTAATAAATTAATATTACAATGAGTGACTTTATTAGTACATTTTCTTAATATTACTTTTTTATATGATTTTATAAATATTGTTTGTAGGCTGACTATGATGGGTAGTTTGGGGCCCTTTTTTCTCTTTCTCATTTCTAGACTGGTGGTTTTATAGTTTTATGACTGCTTCCACTCTCTCTCCTTCACTTCCTAAACTAGATTTTAGATGGGTATTTCAGATGATAAAACAAAATCTCTCATATTCATTGTTTAAAGATAGACAATATAACAAAATGAATAACTTATTAACTTGCCTTTAGGTTTACAGGGAAGAGACATACAAATTTTGAGGTATTTCTAGCTAACAAATAAATCAAGGCAGTTTATTTACCTTTTGGAAATAGAGACTTAGAGTTAAACCATTAATTTCAACAACAAATGGACATGCAATGCTTTGAGATTAAAAGTGAATTTCCATAGGAAATAACATAAAACTTTTGCCATCTAGATGTTGTAAATAGAACTTTTAACAAATAACTTCACAAAGATAATTTAAAATTTATATCTAACAAACTGGTAAGTTTTGTACTTTTGATAAGGTTTCACCTCTCATCTAAAGATGTTCTTCTAAATATATTCATGCTCAATATTCTGTCTCTTTTTGATACCTGCATCGATAATATTTTTATCTGTTCAAAGTTCCTTTAATCAGTAATAGCTAGATAAGAAAGTTTAGTGTTTTTTTTTTTAAGTACTAGGATAGATTCCATATGTTAGAATTGATTTAAAAATACAAATACTAAAGAAATCTGGCTTAATAAAATAATTAAAAAATGAAAAAGAAATATGAGATTATAATATTCTGCTTGTACATAAGTTCTTGCTGCATGGTAATATGGATAATACAGATCCAGTTAGATAGCTGATCAGCTTGCTTGAGCTCATAATTTCAAGCCTTCATCTTTGTCCTTCTCCCTTGTTCTTCTTAGCTTCTTGTAGCACCAAGTATTATATGGGAATCTAATTTTCTTTAGACTCCTTTCATTGGAGTGATAGTGTTGAGAGGTACTTATGGACCTTCTTTTACCCTTAACTTTCTCATGTTAAAAGACGAACCTAATCAATATAAACCCCATAACAATAAATTTTAATTAATATTCTAAAGAAAGCATAATTATGACTTTTTTCAGAGCTTACCTACTTGTGAATTGTTTTCAAATAATTCATGAACAAGTTTGTTAAAATCATAGGTCACTTTTGCAAGAGAATTAGGTTCAAAGCAAAACAGAATATCATCTTCATGTTCATCTTCACGTTTTAAAGTTCCTCCAAATGCCCAAGTAAAGGCAAACACGAAAAGCTTTTGTATCATTATTGTTAATTTATCAGGATCTTTCTCCAGATACCATGTATTTTCATCCCTGGGGTAGATATTTATGGAAGAGTGATGGTTAAATTTTTCAGAAAACAGTTCACTAATTGATGTAAATATCATTTCAAAGTTTCATTATTAAAAAGTAAAACAGTTAAGCATTGAGCTAAAAGTTTTAGAGTTAATGTATAATATTTCTTTGATAAAAGTCATATAAATTACACACTGCTACCATTTTTATTTATTTATATTTTTACCGGGAGGTCCCGGGGATCGAACCCAGGCCCCTCCATATGGGAGACGGACGCCCAACCATTTGAGCCACATCCATCCCCCTCATTTTTATTTTTAAAGTACTACATGTTTAAGAGATTTGTAGTCAACCTGTATTTCATTTATTTAATACATATGATTCATTTTTATTTTAGGTCATTTTATTAACTGAGAGGTTCCCTGTCTTTTGGGAGAGATCTGATAATTCTCCATTTTATGTAGAAAGACAGAAGTGACAGTCATTCATGATGTACTCTTCTCAACCAAGTCCTAGAAGATGATTTAGTTCAAACTGGCTTCTCAGTTCTGGGTCAACTTCAGTCATCCCTGGTCCACAGGCCCTGAAATTATTCTAGTGATAGAGCTAATAGTGTTGGGATTTAACAAGAGGTTTGGGCCCAATTTCAAGATATTTTGAATAGTTCAGGATTTAGTATTATCATAAAATTATTTATAAATTGTGAAAAACATAAAATATATCACTGAACTAAAATGTATTAGCCATCATTAATGTATAATGCATGTGCAGAATTCTATTTGGAATTTCTAGCCAAGTATAATAGTTTATTCAGCAAATATTTGTTGAATGCCTATTACTTATCAATTACTCTGAACAAAACAGATATGATCCCTTTTTCCCCAGGACAAAATTATTAATACTAAACCATGATAAGTGCAAAGAATGAAGAGTTAAGAATACCATGAAGAATAATAATGAAGGATAAGCAATTTAGATTGTGGGAGTCAGGGGAGGCCTCTTTGAAGAAGAGACAGTTAAACTGAGACCTGAAGAATGTGCGCAATTTGGCAAAATGTGGAAGGAAGAGTATTTGAGTAAACACATGTGCTATGACCACGAGGGCATAGCTAATTTGAGGAACTGGAAAAAAAAAAAAAAAAACAAAACAGTGTCACTGAAGCTTAGACAGTTGTATGAAGAGATTAGAAGAGACTGGAGAGGTAGGCAGGGACTTTTTAAGCTGTGCCAAGGTTTTTTTTTCCCACCTGTAATGAGAAGTCATTAAACAGCTATAAACAGAGAAAAGAAACATTCAAATTTATGTTTTTAAGAGATCAAACACTTGCATTTATGTACCAGGAGACATGCACAAGCTTATTAACCACAGTATTGTTTGTAATAGCAAAAAATTGAAAACAATCTAAATGAGTATTAATGGTAGAACGGATAAACAAATTGAGATTTATTTATACAATGTAATACTAGACAACAGTGAAAATGGATGAAATACAGCAACATGCGTCATGCACAATAGATTAATCACAGGGACATAAAATTGAACAAAACCTGCAAGTGATGGAAGATCCTACAAAGGTATTCCATTTATTTAAAGTTCAAAAACATGCAAAGCTAAACAACATATTTTTTAAATAAACACAAAGTTCAAGATAGTGGTTAACTCAGATGATGGGATGGCATAAACAAGATCTAGGAGGATACACAGGGAATTTCAAAGACAAAATAATATGCTTTTTCTAAAACCAGGTGGTGTGTATACAGGTGTTTGTGGTATTGTTATTTATATCTTACATGAATTTTATAAATATTCTTTTATGGCTACTTACTATTTTAAAAAAAAATACTATCTGGTTGTTACATGTAGAATGGACTAGAAAAGTTGAGAGTACAGTTGGTAAAACCAATTAGGAGGCAATGGTATAGGCAAGAAATGATGGAAGTTTGTACTAAGATAGTGATAGCTAAACTGTAGAGAAGTGTATGAATATCAAGGCAGAGTTGACAGGTAGAGTAGAAACCATATTTAGAATGTTCTAGCATTCAAAAGCAAATGTAACATCAATGTCTCAGGGATTCATGAGATGTAGGAAGGCCACGAAAGTGACTCTCTTAACAAAATGACAGAAGAAATGTAGAGCTAATAATTTTCGAAGCTGTAATTTGCTGAGTGCTTACTATGGGCCACGTACTATGCTAGACATGTAGAGCATGACATTATTATTCCAGTTCTACATATGACAAAATCAAAGCTTAAAAATATTAATAACTGATGTCAACATTTCAAAGCTCATAAATGGAAGATTCATGAAATTAATTCTTGTCAATTTTATTCCTTTCTCAAATATGTACAGAGTCTCAAATATGTATATATTATACATGTACTTTGTATAATGCTTACTGTTTCAAAACTAGGCAACATGGCATCATAATTTGGTGATCTTGTATTAGATATCCAAAAGACTCTACATTGGTATAAAATAAATTTAATTGGGTTTTGATATTATGAAGTCACAAAAGTATTAGTTTACTGACAAGCAAACCTGTGCCTATTTGAGGATCTGGCACCTAGTTGTTACTGAAACATGATTATTGAATAAATGTAACTAACCTTTTTTCAGTATCTTTGAATTTGAAAGTAATTTTTGATTTTAGAGGATTTGTCTCCTCAGTTGAAGTGGCATTCAAATCATTACCTTAAAAAGGAAAGAGAATTTTTCTACAATTAAGATATAAAATTGAGCTGGTTAATGATGTTTAATATTTTAACATTGTTTAATTTGTCAATTACCATAGGAGAACATCTTTATTTATATATACAGTATATTCGAGTTACTCTAACAGATCAAAGTGGTAATTTTTGTAAGCAAAAGAGGAGCAGAGACTATTACTACAATTGACTGAATTGATTCTTATTGAAGCATGAAGCTGCATACTTTTTATTCTTCATTCTATTCTTGCAACTTTTTCATAAGTTTGAAATTATTCCAAAATGAAAAGTTTAAAACATTCAGGTTTGAACATACGGGGCATACATACATAACATACAGGACTCGCATACATCACCCCACCACCACTACCTTACATTGTTTTGGAGAATTTATCACAGATGATGAAAGAGCATCATCAAAATATTAAGACTAACTATAGACCATATCTTATATTTGGTGTACTTTTACCCAAACAAATCTTATTATAACACCCTGTATTCGTATTATATACTTGTTATAGTTCATGAAAAAGTGTTTTCGTATTTGTTCTGTTAACCGCAGTCCATCTTCCACCATGGGATTCACTGTGTTATACAGTCTTCTGCTTTTGTACAATCCATTCAAACTGTGTGTACACTCAGAGGCTCTCATTTTCATCACAGAGTGTGCTGTCATCACCTCAGTTAATTTTAGAATGTTTTTATTACTCCAAAAGGAAAAACTTCATACCACTTTATACTCCACTAGTGTTAATCCTTAGAATTGATATAGAATCTTCTTTGCCATTGCTGTAAAAATATTACATTACTGTTAACTATCATCCATAACTTCATTAGTTGTAATATTCCCGTTTATCACCATATTCTTAACACTTTGTAAAAAAACATTCTTGTATTTATACTATTAACCACAATCTTCATCTTTCACCGAAATCACTGTTATACAGTCCCTAGATTCTCCTCTTTCTTTCAATTGACATTTACTTCCCTATACTACCCTTTTCAGCTACAATCACACATAAATCAGCAGTGTTAGTTATACTCACTATAATGTGTTACCATCAACTCTATTCATTTCCACACTTTTACAACAAACTTTATTAAAATTCTACATACATTAAGCATCAATTCCCATTCTCAATCCACATTTTATCTCCTAGTAACATATATTCTAGAGCAGGGGTTCTTAACCAGGGGTGCATGGACCCTCAAGGAGTCCAAGGGGTCCGTGGAAAGATTTCAGGGGGTCCATGAGCTTGAATTGGAAAAAAAAAATCAACTTATTATCTTTATTTTCTCTGACCTCTAACTGAAATCTAATATTTCCTTCACTTATGAATGTAGGCAATAAATAAATTACAGTAGTATTCATTTCACCTGACTGGCAAAGGGGTCTGTGGAACAAAAAAGATAAGAACCCCTGTTCTAGAGTTTACCCCCATGAGCTTACTCATCTTATAAATAAGACCATCCAATATTTGTTATTTTGTGTCTGGTTTATTTCACTCAACATAATGTCATTAAGGTTCATACATGTTGTCATATGCATCTCAATTTATTTCTTCTTACAGCTGAATAGTATTCCATTTTATGTATACACCAAAGTTTGTTTATCCACTCATGGGTTGATGGGCACTTGGGTTGTTTCCATATTTTAGCAATTGTGAATAATGATTCTCTGAATATCAATGTACAAATGTCAGTTCACATCCTTGCTTTCAATTATTCTGAATATATTCCTAGTAACAGTATTGCTGGATAATATGGCAGTTCTATATTTAGATTTTTGAGTAACTGCCAAACTGTCTTCCACAGAAATTGTACCATTTTACACCCCCACCAAGGGTGAAAGAATGTTCTCATTTCTCCACATCCTCTCCAGCACTTGTTGTTGTCTGTTTTCCGGTTTTTTGTTTTGTTTTGTTTTGTTTTATTTTTAATAATGGCCATTCTATGAGCTGTGAAATGATATCTTAGTGTAGTTTTGGTCTGCGTTACCCTCAGAGCTGGTGATGTTGAACATTTCTTCATGTTAGCCATCCATATTTCTTCTTTGAAAAAATGTTTATTCAAGTCTTTTGCCCATTTTTTAATTGGGTTGCTTGTCTTTTATTGATGAGTTGTATGATCTTTTTACATAAAATGGATATCAATTCTTGCTTATATGTGATTTCCAAATATTTTCTCCCATTGAGTAAGCTGCCTTTTGTCTTTCTTGACAAAGTCTTGTGAAACACAGAAGTGTTTAAGGTTGAAGAGTTCCCATTTATCTACTTTTCCTTTCATTGCTCATATTTGGTTGTAAGGTTTAAGAAACCACCGCCTACCACAAATCTTTAAGATGTTTCCCTACTTTTTCTTCTAGGAGTTTTAGGGTTTGAGCTTTTATATTTGGGTCTTTGATCCATTTTGAGGTAAGTATTGTATAAGGTGTGAGATAGGGTTCCTCTTTTTTCTTTTGATATGAGTATCCAGTTCACCCAGTACCATTTGTTGAATATTTGCTCTGACCCAGTTGGGTGGGCTTGACAGCTTTGTCAAAAATAACATGACCATAAACTTGAGGATATATTTCTGAACTTTCAGATCAATTCCACTCGTGAATATGTCTATCTTTATGCCAGTACCATTTGTTTTTACTGCTATAACTAAGTAATGTGCTTTAAAGTCAGAAAGTGAGAGGTGAGAGTTCTCCAACTTCTTTCTTTTTAAAGATATTTTTGCCTGTTCGGGATCCCTTACCCTTCCAAATAAATTTGATAATTGGCTTTTCCATTTCTGCAAAAAAGGGTGTTGGAATTTTTATTGGGATTGCATTGAATCTGTAGATAAATTTGGGAACAATTTTAAAGATATCTAGTTTTCCAAACCATGAACATGGAACATTCTTCCATTTATTTAGGTCTTCTTGGTTTCTTTTAGACATGTTTTGTAGTTTTCTGAATACAAGTCTTTTATGTCAATGGTTTGGTTAATTTTTATTTTAATTGATTGAAAGTCATTAATTTTTAATCAATTAAAATATATTTGATTCTTTTAGTCACTATTGTAAATGGGATTATTTTCCTGGCTTCTTCTTCAGATTGCTCATATGTAGTATATAGAAATACTACAGGTTTTTGCATATTAATCTTGTAAACCACCACTTTGCTGAATTCATTTATGACATAGTAGCTTCTTTGTGGATTTTTCTAGATTTCCTAGGTATAGGGTCATGTCATCAGCAAATAGTGAAAGTTTTACTTCTTCCTTTTCTATTTGGATACCTTTTGTTTCTTTTCCTTGCCTAATTGCTCAGGCTAGAACTTCTAGCACAATATTGAGTAACAGTGGGCTTCCTTGTCTTTTTCCCAATCTCAGCAAGGAAGCTTTCAGTCTTTCTTCATTGACTACAATGTTAGCTGTGGTTTTTCATTCATTTTATCATATTTAGAAAGTTTCCTTCTATTCCTATATTTCAGTGTGTTTTTATCAAGAAAGGATGTTGGATTTTGTCAAATGCCTTTTCTGAATCAATTGAGAGGATCATGTGATTTTTCTTCCTGATATAGTAACATGACATAGTAACAATGATTGATTTTCTTGTGTGAACTAACCTTGCATACATGGGATAAAGCTCATTTGCTCATTTGTATAATTCTTTTAATGTGCTGTTGGATTCAATTAGCAAGTATTTTATCAAGAATTTGTGCATTCATTAGAGATATTGTTCTATAATTTTCTTTTTTCATGGTATCTTCATCTGGCTTTGGTATTAAGGTGATGATGGCTTTGTAGAATGAGTTTGGTAGTATTCCCTCCTCTTCGAATTTTTGTAAGAGTCTGAGCAAGATTGGTATTTAATTCTTCTTTGAATGATTGGTAGAATTAGCCTGTGAAGCCATCTAATATTACTCATATAATTTTGGGGAGGTTTTTGATGACTGTTTCAATTTCTTTGTGATTGGTTTGTTGAGGTCTTCTATTTCTTCAAGGGTTAGAATGGGTTGTTCATGTGTTCCTAGGAATTTGTCCATTTTGTCTACATTGCCTACTTTGTTGGCACACTGTTGTTCATAGTATTCTCTTATGATCTCGTTTATTTCTGTGGAGTCAGTAGTAATCCCCCCCCCATTTCTGATTTTATTTATTTGTATCTTCTCTCTTTTTTTCTTTGTCAGTCTAGCTAATGGTTTGTTGACTTTGTTGATCTTCTCAAAGAACCAAATTTTAGTTTTGTTGATTTGCTCTATTGTTTTTTGTTTTATCTCTTTTGTTTATTTCTTCTATAATCTGTGTTATTTCTTTCCTTTTGCTTGCTTTGGAATTATTTGCTGTCCTTTTTCTAGCTCCTACAGGTGTTCTGTTAGTTCTTTGATTTTAGCCCTTTCTTATTTTTAAAAATATACATTTAAGGCTATAAATTCCCCTCTCTGCACTACCTTTTTTTTTTTTAGGTAGTGGGGCCAGGGATTGAATCCAGGACCTCATATGTGGGAAGCTGGCACTCAACCACTGAGCCACATCAGCTTCCGTAAGTTTTTTTTTTGTTTGTTTGTTTTTTGTTTGCTTGTTTGTTTTTTTATTTTAAGACACACTGGGAACCAAACCTGCGTCCTCCCATGTGGAAAGCAGGCACCCATAAGTTTTGATATGTTGTGGTCTTGTTTTCATTCTCCTTAAGGTATACTAATTTCTTCTGCAATTTCTTTTTTGACCCACTGATTGTTTAAGAGTGTGTTGTTTGATCTCCATGTATTTGTTGGTTTTCCTTTTCTCCACCTGTTATGGATTTCCTGCTTCATCCCATTATGATCAGAGAGGGTGCTTTGTATGACTTCAGTCTGTTTAAATGTATTGAGACTTGTTTTGTAACCCAATATATGGTTTATCCTGGAGAAAGATCCATGAATACTTGAGAAGAATGTATATCCTGCTGTTCTGGGGTGCAATGCTCTGTTAGGTCTAGTTCATTTATCATATTATTCAAGCTCTCTGTTTCCTTATTGATCCTCTGTCCAGATGATCTATCCAAAGATGAAGGTGTTGTATTGAATTCTCTATTATTGTAGAGCTGTCTATTTATCCTTTCAGTTTTTCGAGTGTTTACCTCATGTATTTTGGTTAGGTGCGTGAATATTTATTATTGTTATTTATTCTTGATGAACTTCTCCTTTTATTAATATATAGTGTCTTTTCATCATCTCTTATAGCAGTTTTATATTTAATGCCTATTTTGTCTGATATTAGTGTAGCCACTCCAGCTCTTTTTTTATTACAGTTTGTGTGCATTTTTTCCATCCTTATACTTTCAGGTTTTTTGTGCCCTTGCAGGTAAAGTGAGTCTCTTGTAGACAGCATAAAGATAGTTCATATTTTTTTATGCATTCTGCCTGTCTGTGTCTTTTGATTGGGGAGTTCAATCCATTAACATTTAACATTATTACTGTAAAGGCATTACTTACTTCATCTATTATTTCTTTGGTTTTCCATTGTACTACCTTACTGTTATCTGTCTTTTACATGTTAGTTACCTTTACTAATATTCCTCATTTCTACACTTCTCTCTAAGCCTCTTTCTCCTGTTTTTTCCTTTCAGGTTGCTGCACCTGCTTTAGTATCTCTAGTAAATCCAGTCTTTTGGTAAGATACTTTCTTAATTTTTGTTTGTCTGTGAAGGCTTTAAACTCACCCTCAGTTTTGAAGGACAGTTTTTTTCAGATAAAGAATTCTTGGCTGGCAGTTTTTCTCTTCCAGTACTTTAATATATCATACCACTGCCTTCTTGCCTCCATGGTTTCTGGTGAGTACTACTTAGTCTTACTGAGCGTCCCTTGTATGTGAAGAATTGCTTTTCTCTTGCTGCTTTAAGAATCCTCTTTTTTTCTCTCACATTTCACACTTTGAATAGTAGGTGTCTCAGAATAGGTCTATTCAGATTTATTCTGTTTTGTGTGCATTGTCCTTCTTGGAGAGTGATATTTATTTCTTTCATAAAGGTTGGGAAGTTTTCTGTCATCATTCCCTCAAATATATTTTCTGCCTCTTTTCCATTCTCTTCTCCTTCTGTGAAACCTTTCATGCATATGTTTGTGTTTTGCATTGTCATTCAATTTCTAGAGACCCTGTTCTATTTTTTTCCACTCTTTTCTTTCTGTTCTCCTGTCTTTTCAAGTTCAGATGCTCTGTCTTCCAACTCATTTATTCTGTCCTCAACAAATTCAAATCTCTATTACATGCCTCCAATGTATTTTTAATCTCTTCCATTGTGTCTTTCGTTCCCATTTCATCTGTTACTTTTCTTTGCAAACTTTCAAATTCTTCTTTGTGTTCACCTGGTGTCTTCTTAATACCATTAATCTCTTTAGCCATCCCATTGAATTCATTAAGGAGATTTGTTTGGATATCTATGATTAGTTGTGTCAAATCCTGTGTTTCATCTAAAGGTTTATTTTGTTTCTTTGTCTGAGCCATATCTTCCTGCTTCTTAGTATGGCTTGTAATTTTTTGCTGGTGTCTTGACATCTAATTTTTTTGTGTGTTTATTCTGTACTCAGTTTCTCTCTTTAGCCCATGGCTTTCTTATTGTTTGGCTTTTTACTAAAACTTCCCTTGTTTCTCCTTCATGAATGTTTGTATGTTCTGTTTGCTTTTTATTTACTTCTATATATTTTTAATACTTCTTTTATTCACTTGCTGCTATTACTTGAGGGCTAATTTTGGTAGGAGTGTCCCCCTGGAGACAACCTTCCGAGATAAGGTTTCCCAGTCAAAACAGGCCCAGGGGAACCTATGAAGGAGGTGTAGATTGATTCCAAAGTTCTCTAGAGAGGAGACTCCCAAAACCTCCAATCTTCTCTTTGCTGTCTCCCCAAATTTAGACTTTCCTAACATACCTAGCAGGTAGCACTCCTTAGCCAGTTGTTCCCTGCTGCCCTAAGGTTATTCTGTGCCTTTAATTCTCAGCTGACTTAGCTCCTGGTGGATAATGGTTGAGACTAAGGTTGTCAGCCTACCTAGGGTGAAACTGTTTCACAGCTCCCAGCAGATGAGAACCGAGTTCTCTGATGAACTGCCACACCCTGTGCTTGGCCCAGACAGGTGGCATGACTCTGCCCACATTGCCTGATAAAGAGTGATCAGATTCCCTGAGTTTCCTCTCCATCCTGGGATGTCTTGGGGAGGAGTGTGTCACAGCCCTTTATGGTTAGCATGATGAATCTGTCCTCACTACCTGAGAGAGAGTGCACCCTTCCTTGCCTCCAGGGGTGCATTGGGGCTGAGTGTGCCACAGCTCTTTAAGGTGGACAGGGTGAGTCTACCCACTCTGTCCCAAGGGATTGATCAAACTACCCCAATTTTTACTCCTATTGGGTGTGGTACACAAGCAGTGGCTCTCCAAACTAGGCATGCTGAATCTGATCCCTACTGTCCTGGGGATCTTATGTATTTTTCAATTACCCTTGCTTCTAGTCCTGCTGAGGTTGGAAATAGCATAAAGCCTGTTAGCTGATTTGTGGCTTGGGCTGGTTTAAACTGCAGCTGTATTTAATATTGGAGTCCAGCTAGATGAATTTGCTAATCAACTATTGTAGTTGGTGCCAGTCCACTTCCTCTCCTCTGCTGTTGGGAATGAAAGCTTCTGCTTCCACCTAGGGGTTGGGTACTAAGGTGGTTTGCCTCACCAGTGGCGCATGGGCAACTGCCTCTGCAATGTGGGGGAATCTACTCATGAATCTTCACTGAAGATTGTCAGTTTTCTCTTCCCACTCTTCCCTAGATGGGGTACTGCGTTCTTCCATTCTCTGAAGTCCCCCAAACTTTTGATCTGGGCAGATCCTGACTAATTATTATTTGCCTTGTTGGACAAGCTGATTGTTAGAATTCCCTACTCTGTCACCATCTTGGGTCTTTCTCTCCAGCCAAGAATTCTTTATCTGGCAAATTGTCCTAAAATATGAGTGTTTTATTTTGCTAGTAGCTGCTAGGAGCAATATATCTTTTTTTCTTAGAAGGTACCAGGGATTGAACCCAGGACCTCATACATGTGGAGCAGGCACTCAACCACTGAGCTACACTCACTATCCACCCATTTTTTTAGGAGGTACTGGTATTGAACCTAGGACCTCATACATGTGAGGCAAGCGCTCAACCACTGAGCTATACCCACACCACATGGGTTGGCTTTTATAATGGGAATTTATTAAGTTAAAAGCTTAGAGTTCTGAGGCTATGAAAATGTCCAAATCAAGGCATTATCAGAGAAGCTGTTTCACCAAAGGTCAGCTGCTGGCAATCCTGGACTCCTTCAATGTGGCAAGGAACATAGAGACATTACTTTTCTTTCAGATCTTGTTGCTTCAGCTTTTGGCTCCTCTATCTGTGGTTTCCTCTCTCCCAGGTTCCTTTCTGAGCTCCTGGGTTCATTCTCTCTGTCTCTGTGGCTTTTTCTCTGTGTGTCTCCGCACATTTCTCCCATTTATAAAGGAGTCCAGCAAGAGGACCAAGACACACCCTGGATCATACCTCATTGAAGCAATCCAATCAAAGGTCCCCATAATGAATACAAATCCAATCAAGTGGTCCCACACCCACAGGATTAGTTCCAAGAACATGATGTTTTCTGAGTCCACAACAAACTTCAAACTATCACCGTGAGCTTAAAATATTGGCAGATAAACAGAAACTGAGAGTTTATAAACAAAAGGCTGACCCTACTAGAAATACTAAAGGAAGTTCTGCAGTGGGAAAGGACAAGACAGGAAAGAGAGGCTTAGAGGAAAGTGTAGAAATAAAGATTATCAGAAAAGGTAACCAAAAGGGTAAAAAGACAGAAAAATTAAGATATGACAAATGAGAGACAAAGGATAAAATGGGTGAAGTAAGTAATGCCTTTACAGCAATAACACTGAATGTTAATGGATTAAACTCCCAAATCAAAAGACACAGGCTGATAGAATAGATAAGAAAATATAAGCCTCTACATGCTGTCTACAAGAGACTCACCTTAGACCCAAGGATACAAATAGGATGAAAGGGAAAGGATGGAAAAATATATTCCATGCAAAAAGTAACCAAAAAAAGAGTTGGGGTAGCTATACTAATATCAGACAAAACAGACTTTAAATTCAAAATTGTTATAAGAGATAAAGAAGGACATTATATATTAATAAAAGAGGCAATACACCAAGAAAAAATAACAACCATAAATATTTATGCATATAAGCAGGTTGTTCCAAAATATATGAGGCAAATACTGGCAAAACCGAAGGGAGAAATAGATGTCTCTACAATAATAGTTGGGCACTTCAATACTCTACTGACATTAATAGATAGGACAATGAAACAGAGGGTCAATAAGGAAGCGAGAACTTGAACAATATGATAAAACTAGACCTGATATATATACAGAACATTGCACATCAAATCAGCAATATACATTCTTCTCAAGTATTCATGGATCTTTCTCTAGGATAGACCACATGTTGGTTCACAAAATAGGTCTTTATTTATTTATTTATTTATTTCTCCCCCCTCCCCCATTGTTGTGCACTCGCTGTCTGCTCTCTGTGTGTTCTTCTGTGTCTGCTTGTTTTCTCTTTAGGCGGCCCTGGGAACTGCACCTGGGCCTTCCAGAGTGGGAAAGAGGTGCTCAATCTCTTGCATCACCTCAGCTCCCTGGTCTGCTGCATCTCTTATTGTCTCCCTTCTGTGTCTCTTTTTGTTGTGTCATTTTGCTGCACCAGCTCTCCGCATGGGTCAGCACTCTGTGAGAGCTAGCACTCATGCACAGGCCAGCACTCCTGCATGGGCCAGCACTCCTACACGGGCCAGAATTCCATGCAGGCCAGCACTGTGTGTGGGCCAGCTCTCTGCTCAGGCCAGTTCACCACATGGGCCAGCTTGCCTTTCAGCAGGAGGCCCCGGGAATCAAACCCTGGACCTCCTATATGGTAGACAGGAGCCCAATCATTTGAGCCACATCTGTTTTCCCAAAATAGATATTAATATGTTTGAAAAGATAGAAATTATAAAAAGCACCTTATCTGATCATAATAGAATGAAGCTGGAAATTAATAACAGGTGGAAAATGGGAAAATTTGTATTCATGGAGGCTAAACAACATGCTCTTAAACAACTGGGTCAAAGAAGATATTGTAAGTGAAATAAGTATTCTTGATATGAATGAAAATGATAACACAATTTATGAAAACTTCTAAGATGCAGCAAAGGCAGTACAGAGAGGGAAATTTATAACCCTAAATGCCTATATTAAAAAGGAAGAAAGGGCTAAAATCAAAGACCTAATTGAATACTTGGAGGAACTAAAAAAGAACAGCAAACTAATCCCAAAGCAAGCAGAAAGAAAGAAATAACAAAGATTAGAACAGAAATAAATGAAATTGATATTTTAGGGCAAGATTGTGGCAGAGAAAGCTCTCCAAGAGTCAGCTCATCCTACAGTGCAGGTAGTAATCACCCAGGGCTATCTAAATCACCTGTTTAGGGGGCCCAACATCTTTGGAAGAACAGAATTAAGAGACTGCTCATCTGAAGTGAAGATTCATGAGCAGAGCACTGCACACTGCAGAGGCTGATGTCCACCCCCCACTAGCAGTGCACGATGCCTCGCTAGCTATTTCCTGGCTGGTGTTGGAAGCTCCATTTCCTAAAAATGGGGTAGGAAGAGATGTTTGGATACCAACTTCAGCTACTGATTAGTAAATCCAGCTGGATGGAGTCCATTTCTAAGAAGAACTAAAGTTTGAACTTGTCCAAGTCAGAAGGAGGCCAGTAGACTCCACTTTGACTCCACTCTCAACATGAGGTGAAGCAGGGCTGATTGAAAATCAAAGTGCTAGTAGGGACTGTCTTCTTTCCACCCAGGTCAGATTGCAGCCCTAGCCTGAGCTCTAGCCCTGCCTCCAGCTGGGAGGAACCCGGGGGAGATCTGCACTAGCCTCTCCAGGCAACTGTAGTCACCTTTGGCCTGCACAGACTAGATTCTTGGGCACCCATGTGGCTATATCCCTGCCCCCACTAAGACAGGAGTGGGAGCAGTGTTTTGCCAACCTCTCTGGGCAACTGTGGGCACTTTTGGCCTACATAGATTAGATTGTTGGGTACCTGTGGCTCCCTGCCCCCCAATAGGATAGGAGGGGGGACAATTTTTCCTCAGCTTCTACAGGCAACTGTAGCTGCTTTTGGATGCACATATTAGATTGTTGGGCACTCCTGTGGTTCCATCCCTGCCCCTGACAAGGAAGGAGGAATAGTGCTCTCTCAGCCCCTCTGGGCAACTGCAACTGCTTTCAATCCATGTGGACTAGACTGTTGGATAAATCTATGACTCCATTCCCATCCCTGACAGGAGGTCAGTGCTCCCTCTGCCTCTCTGTGCAAGTGCAACGAATTTTGGCCCATTGGACTAGAGTATTGTACGCATCTGTGTCTCCATTCCCACACTTAAGGGACAGTATTCCCTAAGCCTCTCTGGGCAATTGCAGCTGCTTTTGGCTTACACAGTAGACTGCTGGACACATTTGTGGCTTCACCCCTGTCCCTAACAGGGAGGAGGAGGGAGAGTGCTTCCTCAGCCTTTCCAGGCAACTACAGCTGTTTCAGCCCACACAGATTAGATTACTGGACATATCTGTGGCTTCATCCCTGCTCCTCACAGAGCAAAAAGAGGGATGATGCTCCCTCACCCTCTCTGGGAAACCGCAGTCACTTTGGCCAGCATGGACTAGATTGTTGGGCACACTTGTGGCTCCATCCATATCCCTGACAGGGAGGAGGAGAGACAATCCTTCCTCAGCCTTTCTGGGCAAATGCAGTCACTTTTGGCCCACATGGACATGACTGTTCAGCAAAGTAGCAGGATACAAGGTTAATATGCAAAAATCAGTAGTGTTTCTATACAGAAGTAATGAGCAATCTGAGAAGGAAGTCAAGAAAAAATTCCATTTACAATAGTGACTAAAATATAAAATATTTAGGAATACATTTAACCAAGGGAGTAAAGCACTTGTATTCAGAAAACTACAATGCAAATACAAGAAATCAGAGAATACTTATATGGAAGAAAATTCTGTGTTTATGGAATGGAAGACCAAATATTGTTAAAATGTCAAATGTTTCCAAATTACAGATTTAATGCAAGCCAGATAAAATTTCCAGCAGCCTTTTTAAAAGAAATGGAAAAATAATTTAAAAATTTATTTGGAAGGGTAAGGGGCCTTGAATAACCAGAAACATCTTAAAAAGGAAGAACAAAGTGGGAAGACTCTCACTTCTGGACTTTAAATCATATTACCTAGATACAGTGGTAAAAACAGCATGGTACTGGCATAAAGCTAGACATATAGACCACTGGAACCAAATTTATGGTTCAGAAACAGACCCTCATATCTATGGTCAGCTGGGGCAAACAACCTCTTTAACAAACAGTGCTAGAAGTGGATACCCATAGCCAAAAGAAAGAAAGAGGACCCTTATCTCATACCTTATACAAAAATTAATTCAAAATGACTGTAGCAGTTTGACAGTTTGATGAAGTTATGAATTCCAAAACCAGATAGTGGGTTATGCTTGTAAACTGATCTGTTCATCTGGGCATGGTTAAGTTATGATTGGGGCTTTGATTGGGCCACATCAGTAGGGTGTTGAGCACCACTCCTTGATGGGTGGGGAATCAAAGACAAAAGGCATGACAAAGGACAGAGTTGCAGTAGTTTTGATGTTGGAGTTTTGATGCTGGAGCCCAGGGAGGCAAGCAGACAGAGGAGCTTGGTCATGAGGAAAGAGAGAAGGCCCTGGGATAGAGACAAGCCATTCATCTGATAATCTACAGCTGACCTTGTGGAGGAAACAGAAGCTGAGCCTGGAGAGAAACGGAGCTCCGGAAAGAGAGGAACCCAAGAAGCCTGAACCCTGGCAAATGTCAGCAGCTGTCTTGCTCCAACACGTGGCAATGGACTGTGGTGAGGGAAGAAACTTATGCTTTATGGCCTGGTAACTGTTGACTTCTACCCCAAATAAATACCCTTTATAAAAACCAACCTATTTCTGGTATTTTGCATCAGCACCCCTTTGGCTGACTAATACAATGACCAAAGACTTAAATATAAAAGCTAGAACCATAAAACTCTTAGAAGAAAATGTAGGAAAATACCTTCAAGATCTGGTGGTGGGTAGGGGTTTATTAACCTTTCAACAAAAGCACAAACAACAAAGAAAAAAATGGATAAATGGGACCTCCTCAAAATTAAACACTTTTGTGCTTCAAAGTACTTTGTCAAGAAGGGAAATGGTAGCCCACTCAATGGGAGAAAATATTTGGAAACTACAGATCTGATAAGGGTTTGATTTCCATCCTATATAAAGTGATCATACAACTCAACAATAAAAGAGCAGGCAATCCAATTTAAAAATGGGTAAAAGATATAAATCTTAGCTATCTCTAAAACAACAACAAAAAAGCCAGAGGCTGCCATGGGGACCTGCTTTGTGACACAGCAAACCAGGCACTGTTTACCAACCCCCAGAAGAGTGAGGGTCAGAGACACGAAGAAGCCAAAACAAGTAATCGAAACGTAGACAACAACAATGAAATAGAATAAGAAGAACAAAGTGTCAAAGAGAAAACTTACACACACAAAAAAAGCAATTAAATAAAACCACAGAGTAAAGAGAGAAGCTAATCAACTGAATAAACCCATCAAGATAAAAGGATGACCAGAGGGCAAGAAAAAATTACAAACCATACTAAGAAACAGGAAGACATGGCTCAGTACAATGAACAAATTAAAAACCAGGAAGAGGTGCAGAGCATTAAACAACTAATCAAAGCTGTCCAAACAAATATTATAGACCAACTTAATGAAGTGAAGGAAGACATTAAGGATATTAAGAAGACACTGGGTGAATATACTGAAGAAATTGTAAACATACATAAAAAGATAATGGATATGATGGTGATGAATAGCACAAGCCAAGAAATCAAAAAGACACTGGAAGCACACAACAATAGAATTGAACAGGCAGAGGAAAGAATTAGTGATGTGGAAGACAGTATATCTGAAATCAAACAGATGGTAGAACAGATAGATAAAAAGATAGAAAAAATCCAGCAGGGTCTTAGGGATTTGAATGACAACACAAAACAGAAACATATGCATTATAGGCATCCCAGAGGGAGAAGAGAAAGGAAAGAGGACAGAAGGAATGTTGGAGAAAATAATGGCTGAAAACTTCCTAACCCTACTGAGGGAGATAGATGCACATGTCCAGGAAGCACAGCACACCCAAACAGTATAAATTGCAACAGGCCTACTCCAAGACATATACTTATCAAATTGTCTAATGCTTAAGACAAAGAGAAAATACTGAAAGCAGCAAGAGAAAAGAGAACCATCCCATACAAGGGAAGCTCAATAAGATGAAGTGCTGATTTCTCATCTGAAACCATGGAGGCAAGAAGGCAGTGGTATGACATAGTTAAGGTGCTAAAAGAAAAAAACCTTCCAGACAAGAATTCTCTATCCAGCAAAGCTGACATTCAAAAATGAGGGAGAGTTCAAAATATTCATAGATAAACAGAAATTAAGAGAGTATTATCAATAAGAAACCTGTACTTCAAGAAATACTAAAGGGAGTTCTGCAGGTCAAAAGAAAAAAAAAAAAAAAAAAACAGGAGAAAGAGAGTTGGAGGAGAGTGTAAGAACACCTAAAAAGACAAAAAGAGAAATAAGAACAACATATGACATACATAAACCCAAAGAAAATATGGCAAATATAAGTAATTCCTTGACAGTAGTAACATTGGATGTTAATGGACTAAACTCACCAGTCAAGAGACACATATTGGCAGAATGGATAAGGAAATATAACTTATCTATATGCTGTCTACAAGAATCCCACCTTAGAATCAGGGATTCAGGAGGTTGAAAGTGAATGGTTGGAAAACAATTTTACAAGCAAAGAATAATCAAAAAAGGGTGGGAGTAGCTATACAAATATCAGATAAAATAGACTTTAAATAGAAAACTATTGTAGAAGAAAAAGATGGACAGCATATATTAATTAAAGGGGTAATCTTTCAAAAAGAAAGAACAATCATTAATATTTATGCACCTAATGAGGGCACCTTAAAGTACATGAGACAAACACTAGAAAAATTAAGTGGAGAAATATATGCCTCTAAAATTATAGTGGGGGACTTTAATAAACCATTATTACCATTAGACAGAACATCTCAACAGAGAATCAATAAAGAAACAAAGACTTTGAATAATACATCAGAGAATCTGAACCTAATAGACATATACAGAACACTACACCCAAATACAGTGGGATACACATTCTTCTTCAGTGCATATGGATCATAATCCAAGATAGACCACATGCTAGGCCACAGAAAAAATATCAATGAATTCAGTAAGATTGAGATTATATAAAGTAATTTCTCTGACCACAATGGAATGAAATTGGAAATCAGTAAGGACCAGGAAACCAGATTAGGCACAAAGATATGGAAGTTAAACAACACACTCTTAGAAAAACAGTGGGTCAAAGAGGAAATCTCAAAAGAAATCAGTAACTACCTTGAAACTAATGAAAATGACAACACAACATATCAAAACCTATGGGATGCAGCAAAAGCTGTACTGAGAGGGAAATTTATAGCCATAAATGCATATATCAAAAAAGAAGAAAGAGCTAAAATCGAAAACCTAACTGCACGCCTGGAGGAATTGGAAAAACAACAGCAAACTAACCCCAAAGGAAGTAGAAAGAAGGAAATAACAAAGATTGGAGCAGAACTAAATGAAATAGAAAATAAGAAAGCACTAGAAAAAATAAACAAAAGCAAAAGCTGATTTTTCAAAAGATCAATAAAATTGACAAATCCTTAGCCAGACTAAAAAAGAAAAAAAGGGAGAAGATGCAAATACACAAAATAAGAAATGAGGAAGGGGATATCACCACTGACCCCACAGAAAAAAAAGAGTATCATAAGAGGATACTTTGAAAAATTATATGCCACCAAGAATGATAATTTAGAGGAAATTGACAAATTCCTAGAAACTCACAAGAAGCCTACATTGACAAAAGAAGAAATTGATGAACTCAACAGTCCTGTTACAAGTAAAGAGACAGAACAAGTCATCAAAAACCTACCAAGAAAAGCCCAGGAAAAAAAAAAAAAAAAAGAAGAGCCCAGGACCAGATGGCTTCACAGCTGAATTCTACCAAACATTCCAAAAAGAACTAACACCAATCCTGCTTAAGATCTTCCAAAAAATAGAAGTAGAAGGAACATTGCTTAACTCTTTCTATGATGCCAACATTATGCTATTACCAAAACCAAACAAAGATGCCACAAGAAAGGAAAATTGTAGACCAATCTGTCTAATGAAACTAGATGCTAAAATTTTAAACAAAATACTTGCTAATTGCATTCAAGAACATATCAAATGAATTATACACCATGACCAAGTGGGTTTCATCCTGGGTATGCAAGGATGGTTCAACATAAGAAAATCAATCAATATAATACACCACATAAACAGATTGAAAGAAGAAAATCACATGATCATCTCTATAGATGCAGAAAAAGTATTCAACAAAATACAGCACAGTTTCCTGATAAAAACACTGCAAATGATAGGAATAGAAGGAAACTTTCTGAACATGATAAAGGGTGTATATGAAAAACCCACAGCTAACTTCATCTTCAATGGTGAAATCCTAAAATCTTTCCCTCTAAGATTGGGAACAAGACAAGTATGTCCACTATCACTGCTCCTATTTAACATTGTATTATAAGTACTTGCTTGAGCACTGAGGCACGAAAAAGATATAAAAGGTATCCAAATTGGAAAGGAAGAAGTAAAAATTTCACTATTTGCAAATGACATGATCCTATACATAGAAAGCCCTGAGAAATCTACAACAAGGCTTCTAGAACTTATAAATGAGTTCAGTAAAGTCACAGGCTATAAGATCAATGCTCAAAAATCGGTAGCATTTCTGTACACCAATAACGAGCAATCTGAGGAGGAAATGAAGAAAAAAATACCATTTACAATAGTAAGTAAAAGAATCAAGTACCTAGGAATAAATTTAAATAAAGATGTAAAAGATTTATATACAGAAATCTACATGACATTGTTAGAGGAAATAAAAGAAGACTTAAGTATGTGGAAGAATATTCCCTATTCATGGATGGGAAAACTAAACATCATTAAGATGTCTATCTTACCCAAACTAATCTACAGATTTAATGCAGTCCCAATAAAAATCAACACAGCATTTTTCAATGATTTGGAAAAACTAACTACAAAATTTATTTGGAATGGTTAAGAGGCCCCGAATCACCAAAGACATATTGAAAAAGAAAAATGAAATCAGAGGAATCATACTACCTGACTTCAAAACATACTACAAAGCTACAGTGGTCAAAACTGCATGGTATTGGCACAAAGATAGACATACCAACCAATGGAACCGAATTGAGAGTTCTAATATAGATCCTCACATATACAGTCATCTGATATTTGACAAGGCCACCAAGCCCACTCAACTGGGAGAGAATGGCCTCTTCAACAAATGGTGCTTGGAGAACTGAATATCCATATCCAAAAGAATGAGAGAGGAACACCATCTCACACCTTATACAAAAATCAACACAAGATGGATCAATGATCTAAACATAAGAACCAAGACCATAAAGACCTTGGAAGGTAATGTAGGGAAGAATCTACAGGACCATGTAATAGGAAATGGTTTCATGAACTTTACACCCAAAGCATGAGCTGTGAAAGAAAAAATAGATAAATGGGATTTCCTCAAAATTAAAAACTTTTGCACCTCATAAGACGTTATCAAGAAAGTAAAAAGGCAGCCTACCCAATGGGAGAAAATATTTGGCAATCATATATCTCATAGGAGCCTAATATAGTGCATATATAAAGAAATCCTACACATCGAAAATAAAAAGACAACCCATTTTAAAAATGGGCAAGTGACCTCAAAAGATACTACTCCAAGGCAGAAATACAAATGGCTCAAAAGCACATGAAACAAAGCTCAACATCACTAGCTATTAGGGAAATGCAAATCATAACTACAATGAGATACCATCTTACACCCATTAGAATGGTGGCTATTAAAAAACAACGGACTGTAAGTGTTGAAGAGGATGTGTAGGAATGGAAACCTTCATCCACTGCTGGTGGGAAAGTAGAATGGTCCATCCATTGTGGAGGACAATTTGGCAGTTCCTGAAAAAACTAACTATAGAACTTCCATATGATCCAGCAATTCCACGGCTGGGTATATACCCAGAAGAATTGAAAGCGAAGATATGAACAGATGTATGCACACCAATGCTCATAGCAGCATTATTCGCTGTTGCCAAAAGTTGTAATCAACCCTAATGCCCATCAACAGATAAATGAATAAACAAAATATGGTACATACATACAATGGAATATCACTCAGCTGTAAGATGGAATAAAGTGCTAACACACAGGATAACATGGATGAATCTTGAAGACCTTATGTTGAGTGAAGCAAGCCAGGCATTGAAGGATGAACAGTACATGACCTCACTGATATGAATTAAGCAAATTGAACAGACTCAGTGTGCTATTGTCTGGAAGATAGGTCTACAAGAAATAGAAAGGGAGAAGAAGGTTGTGAGCCAAAACCCATATGGACATAATCTATGGTAAGGTGAAAGTGTGTAGACGTGTATTGAAGGGATATAACAAGAGGGTAGTGATATTATTGGGTTGGGTAGTGCAGGGTTGACAGGTGGGTAGATTGGGAAGGGTGGGTTGGAAGATCCAGGGTACTGGAGGGAGGGTTGGGAGACCAGGTGAACACTGGGAATTTTCAGGTATATGGTTGAAAGTACAAAGTTGAGAATGCTCTTATGGCAATATGACAAGGAAGGGTTACTGGTTTAGTGTGCTGGAGGGGTGGGCATTCGGGTCAGGGTGCGCTTGGAGCAGGCTCCTAGGGAGTGTGTGAGTGATTATTCTGTCATAATGTGTTGTATCAGTGGGTGGAGACCCATATAATGAGCGGGAAGGAGTTGGACTCCCATCCTAGGGAGGACCGATTTGTTAACAAATAGACAAACAGGAGTCTCTCGAGAGCACAGGTGGTTCCTAATAGGGGAGGACAAACCAGTGTGTCAAGACCTCAGTCTTGTTGCATGTAACTATAAATCATGTCATCTAAGGAGTGAAGCCGGGGGTTGCCATGGGCCCCGAGGACAGGGGGGAGGAAGGATTAGAATAGATCGAACAGGGGGTATTTAGTGGGCAGTGGAAGTATCCTACATGATCTTACAATGGTAGACACAGACATGGTAAATATCATCAAAATTTATAAAAGTGTATGGTCTAAAATGTAAACCATGACCACGTGTAGTAGCTATGTTTCACTATTTGTATATCAGTTATAACAAAGGTACCATCCACATATGAAAAGGTATTAATATTGGGGGGAGGAAAGGGGGAGGATGTTGGGTATATGAGTCTCCTGTATTCTGTGTGTGACTCTGCTGTGACCTAAAACTTCTTTGAAAACAAAATGAAAAATAGACACTGGGGAATGTGTGGGGGAAGGTGCCACAGTATAGACAGGACACCAGAGATTGGGGTGATGAAAGGCAAAATGTCAAAAAAAATTTTTTTTAATATTTTTAATTTTTTAAAATATCTCAATCTTTTAATTTAATTTTATTTTTAGTTTCTTAAAATTTTTATGTATTTTATTTCTCTTATTTAAACTTATCATTATTGTTTTATTTTCCTATTAATTGTATTTGGTTATTGTAATGGCTTCATTTTTGAAGATGCTTTGGATCACAGTAGGGTTACAATTGGGGTGGGGGAGGATCATTGGTGTGGTGTGTCAGTGATGAGGGATGCATGGCAGGAAGTTCACCTGAACATATATATATAAGGTACATAAAAATGTTCAAATGTTCACAAGGCATTGTCACAGTGGGTGGAGACTCACATAATAACTTAGAGAATACTGAATTCCCATCCTGGAGAGCTCTGCCACATTATCTAAGGGAGCAGCAACAGTCCCCCAAGTGCAGGGGCAGTGACTGACGAAGGAGGAGGATCCACTGATAGGCCCTTGATATTGACGATTAGGCTTATGAGCCTTTGCTCTTGATATTGAAACTTAGCCTATTGTTATTGAGTGCCTAAGGGTTGCCACCTGAGAGCCTCCTTGTTGCTCAAATGTGGCCTCTCTCTAAGCCAAATTCAACATATGAATGCATTACCTTCCCCCCAGCGTGGAACATGACTCCCTGGGATGAGCTTCCCTGGCACTGAGGGATTGCTACCAAGCACCAACTAGCAATGCAACAAGAAAAAGACCTTGAATAAAAAGGGGAAAAGGTAAAGACAAATGAGTTTACATGGCTAAGAGACTTCAAAGTGAGTCATGAGGTCATCCCAGAGGTAACCATTATGCACATCTCAGCAGGATCTTGGAGTTTGTGCTCCTAAGAGTGACAGAGTTAGACTCAGTTACATCTTCCCTGCACATGGCTCATCTGTCCCTTCAACTTAAACTTATTTTGGTGCTGGAGTTTGTAGGTGTACATCCAGAGACTAGAGTCTTTGGGCTGTCCATGTGCCAGCTGGGCCCAGAACATCAGCGGAGTTGCAATACCTACTTTACAGATTATTGGACTCGCCCAGGATAACTAACAGGGAGATGATGATGGACAATGGCTGTCCCAGGAAACGGAGAGAGTCTGCAGCTGCAGGCCAGATAGTCCCATCCATCTTCCCCATGGGATATAAGTCCCCTTTCAATTGGAGTTGGAGTAGACATCACCATCCCAGAATCCTTGGGTTTGAGGGAAGAGCCACAGACTAGAGTGGACTTACTGGTATTCTACTATAGACATAATGTAATTCTAGCAATGGAAGAAATTACATTGATGTGGATCCAGTGGCCACTGGAGGCTCTGGGGGCAGGGAGAGGGAAAAACAGTTGTAATACAGGTTTTCAGGACTTGGGAATCACCCTGAGTGACATTTCAACGACAGATATAGGCCATTTTATATCATCACATAACATGCAGAACTGTGTGGGATAGAGTGTAGATAACAATGTGAATATGGTCCATGCTGAATGGCAAAGCCCCAGGATGCGTTTATCAACTGCAATGAATGTGCCACACTAATGAAGGATGTTTATATGGGACGGTATGGGAGGTGTGGGGAGTGGGGCATATGGGAATCCCTATATTTTTTGTGTAAAATCTATGTAATCTAAGTACCTTTTTCAAAAAAATGGGCAAAAGACTTAAATATACATTTCTCCAAAGAGGAAATACAAATGGCAAAATGAACATGAAAAAAATGTTCAATACCAGTAGCTATTAGGGAAATGCAAATTAAATGAGGTATCAACTCACACCTCATAGACTGGCCATTGTTTTTTTTTAAAAAAACAGAAAACAACAAGCACTGGTGAGGATGTGGAAAAATAGGAACACTCCTTCACTGTTGGTGGGAATGTAGAATGATGCAGTCTCTGGGAAGACAGTTTGGCAGTCCCCCAGGAAGCTAAATATAGAAATGCTGTATGATCCGGCAATCTTTCTACCAGAAGAACTGAAAACAGTGATAAGAACAGACATTTGCACACTGATTTTCATAGCAGCAAATTCACAATTGCCAAAAGATGGAAACAATTTAAGTGTCCATCAGCTGATGAATGGATAAACAAAATGTGGTATATACATAAGATGGAATACTATTCTCCTGCAAGAATAAATGAAATTGGGATACAAGTGGCATGGATGAAACTTGAGGACATTATGCTGAGTGAAATAAGCCCCACAGAAAAAATCAAATATTGTATGGTCTTACATAGAATATGAAGAATAAATACATGGAGTTAAAACCCAGAGCATAAGTTACTAGAAGATAGGATAAGGCCCAAGAGGGGGTACTGATGCTCAATGTGTGTAAAATTTTAAATTATTTTGATTGTAAAAGTGTGGAAATGGATAGAGTTGATGGTAACACATTATAGTGAGTATAACTATCATGGCTGGTTTATAAATGGGATTGTGGCCGAAAGGGGTGGTCTAGGGATGAAAATGTCAGTTGAAAGAAAGCTAGAGAATAATCTAGGTACTGAATAACACAGTGAATTCAGTGTTAGATAAGGACTGTGGTTAATAGTACAAATACAAGAATGTTCTTCTATGAACTACAACAAATGTATGTCACCATTACAAGGTAGTAAGAATATGGAGATGCAGGGGAAAAATACAATTAATGTACCTTATGGACTATATAGTTAATAGCAACATTGTAATATTATTGCATCAATGTCCAAGAAGGTACTATGTCAATGCTAAGTGTCAATAATAGTGGTAATATGGGACTTTTTCTTTTCTACTAAGGAAAACATTAAAAAATTACTGCACAACTCTGTGATGAAGGTGAGAGCCACGGAGTGTATGCTATGGATAGACTGCAGTTAACAGTACAAATATGAGAGTGTTCTCTCATGAACTATAACAAATGTACATTACTAATACATAGCGTTAATTATAGGGGGTGTATGGAAAAAATAGATCAAATATAAGCCATGGACCATAGTTAGTGGCAATAGTTCTTTCATAATCTCTAACAAATGTTCCACAAAAATGTAAGGTGTTGGTGGAGGGATGATGTATGAGAATTCTGCACATTATGCATGATTGTTTTGTAAGCTCACAACTTCTCTAATAAAAAAATATATTTTAAAAAGAAATAAATGAAATTAATAACAAGAAAACAATAGAATCAACCAAATCAAAAGCTGATTCATTGAGAAGATCAATAAAATTGGCAAACACTTAGCTAGACTAACAAAGAGAAAAGGAGAGAGGATGCAAATAAAATCAGCAATGAAAGGGAGGACTTACTACTGACACCACAGAAATTAAAAGGATCATAAGGGGACATTATGAAAAACTGTAAGTCAACAAATCAGACAACCTGAAAGAAATGGATAAATTCCTAGAAACATATGAACAACCTACACTGGCTCTAGAAAAAATACAAGACCTCACAAACCAATCACAAGTAAAGAATATTGAATCAGTCATTAAAAACCTCCCAACAAAGAAAAGCCTAGGACCAGATGGCTTTACATGTGAATTCTACCAATAATTTCAAGAAGAATTAATACTAAAACTGCTAAAGCTCTTCCAAAATCCTGAAGAGGAGGGAAAACTACCTAACTCATTTTATGACGTCAAAAGATACAAGAAAAGCAAATTACAGACCAATTTTTCTAATGAATATACAGGCAAAAATTCTCAACAAAATAGACTCCAACAGCATATTAAAAGAATTATACACCATGATCTAGTTGGTTTTATCTCAAGTATACAAGGGTGGTTCAACACAAGAAAATCAATTAACATACAATACCACATTAACAAATCAAAGGAGAAAATCCACATGGTCATCTTGATTTTGACAAAAGCCAGATCCTTTCTTGATAAAAACACTTCAAAAGATAGGAATAGAAGGAAACATCCTCATCATGATACACAGAGTATATTAAAAACCCACAGCCAACATTGTACTGAATGGAGAAAGGCTGAAAGCCTTTCCTCTAAGATCAGGAACAAGACAAGGAGGCCAACTGTCACCTTTGTCATTCAATATTGTGCTAGAAGTTCTAGCTAGGGCAATTAGACAAGAAAAAAGAAATAAATGGCATCCAAATTGGAAAAGAAGTAAAACTCTCCCTATTTGACATGACATAATCCTATACTTAGAAAATTCTAAAATATCTACCAAAAACTTAATAGAGTTAACAAACAAGTTCAGTAAAATGGCAGATACAAGATCAAGCCTCAAAAGTAAATCATTGTTTCTATGCACTAGCAACGAACAATCTGAGGAGGAATTTTTTTTAAAATTCCATGTACAATAGCAACTAAAATAATCAAATATCTAAGAATAAATTTAACTAAGGATGTAAAAGACCTGTACTCAGAAAATTGCAAAATATTGCTAAAAGAAATCAAGAAGACCCAAACAAAATGGAAGGACATTCCATGTTCATGGATTAGAAGGATAAATATCATTAAGATGTCAATTCTACCCAAATTGTTTTACAGATTTAATGAAATCCCAATCAAAATTCCAATAGTCTACTTTAGAGAAATAGAAAATTCAGTTGCCACATTTATTAGCAAGAGAAATGGGCCCCAAATAGCCAAAAATATCTTTAAAAAGAGGAATGAATTTGGAGGACTCACATTTCCTGACCTTAAAGCATATTGCCAAGATACAATGGACAAAAGAGCATGGTATTGCATAAAGATAGATATATGACTTAATGAAATGGAATTCAGACTTCAGAAATGGACCCTTACCTCTATGGTCAACTGATTTAAAAAAAAAAAAACGATTTATTGAAGTATATCATACACACATGAACATACATAAATAATTAATGTTCAGTAAACATTGTGAACTTACAAAACAAACATGCATAACATCATACAGGGTCCCACACATCACCCCACCACAAATATTTTGCACTGTTGTGAAACATTTGTTAACAAATTATGAAAGAGCATAGTCAAAGTATTCCCACTAACTATAGACTGTATCTTACTCCCTTATATGTTTTTTTTTTAAGGATTTATTTATTTATTTACTTTTATCCATTTTTATCCCCACCCTGATTTTGCTGTTTTTGTGTCCATTTGCTGGGCAACTCTCTGTTGTCTATTTCTTGCCCTCTCTTCTCATCCCTCTCCCCAATGTGGGAGAGAGGCATCCTACTACCTGCGCCACCTTAGTTCCAGGTTTTTTTGCACGTCTTGTCTTGGCTCTCCCTTGTGTCACTCTCCTGTTATGTCATCATCTTGCAGTGTGGCTTGCGGGACCTGACAGCGCACCTGCGCACTAGGCCTGATGGTGCACCCACTCGTGGGGCCTGGGGGGCTCACCCACTCACAGGGCCTGGTGGCACACCCGCTTGTGGGGCCTGGTAGCCTGCGCACCTTCTATATTTTTCTTTTTTCATTTTTACCGGGAGGTCCCAGGGATTGAACCCAGGTCCCTCCATACGGGAGATGGACGCCCAACCATTTGAGCCATGTCCATCCCCTGCTATATCTCTTAAAGTTGACCAAAGATACCTAGAGTTACAGTCATTTCCCATACAGGATGGTCATGTAATAAATCAAGCTTAGTTTATTACTAGCATTCTAAAAGCCAGACCTAGGGAGAAAAACTAGGTCTGGGGACACATGCATGGTTTCTAACATAGCAAATGTTTAGCCTACCCTGATAATCACAAAATCAGGACAGTGAGAATATATTCATTCAACTGACTTTTGACAAGGCTATCAAGTCCACTCAGCTGGGACAGAATAATAGTCTTTTCAACAAATGGTGCTGGAAAAACTGTGTGTTCATTTCCAAAAGAACAAAAGAAGAACTCTACCTCACTCCTTATACAAAACATTAACTCAAAATGGATCAAAGACTTAAACATAAAAACCAGGACCATAAAACTCCTAGACGGTAATGTAGGAAAGTATTTTCAATATGTGGTGGTAAGACAGTTTCTTAGATCTTACACAAAAGATGAACAACAAAAGAAAAATTGAACACTTTTGTGCTTTAAAGGACTATGTCAAGATGGTGAAAAGGCAGCCTACTCAACAGGAGAAAATATTTGGAAACCACATATCCGATACATTTAATATCCATGATATATAAAGAGATCCTATGAATCAATGATCAAAAGACAAATGATGGTGCCCTGCCAGTGGGCCTTACCTTGGAATTTATGCTTCCCAATATAACGGAGTTGGAACCATTTGTGGTTTCCTTACACATGGCTCTTCCACTCCTTCTATTTGAACCTATAGTTAGTACTATACTGGATAGGTATATGTCCAAGAGACTTAAATCTTTGGTCTGTCCATGTGCCAGTTGGGCCCTGAATCTCAGCAGAGTTGCAACACTTACTCTCCAGTTCATTGGACTCCCAGGACAACTAATAAGGTGATGATGATGGACAACGCCCATCTCAAGGAACAGAGAGAGTCTGCAACTGCAGGCAAGATAATTCCATCCATTTTCCCCATGGGATCTAAGCCCCCTCTCAATTAGAGGCAGAGTGGGCATAACCATCCCCAAATGCTCAAGGTTGGTGAATGAACAATGGACTAAAATAGACTTATTATTATTCTACTATAGACTTACTGTTATTCTAGCAATGGAAGAACTTTTATCATTGATGTGGAGGCAGTGGCCACCAGAGGTTCTGACAGGAGGGAGAGGAAAAAATGGGTGTAATATGGGGGCATTTTTGGGACATTGGAATTGTCCTGCATGACACTACAATGATAGATACAGGCCATTACATATTTTGTCATAACTCACAAAAATGCATGGGACAGAGTGTAAACTATAATGTAAACTATAATCCATGGTTAATGGCAATGCTTTAATATGTGTTCATCAACTGTAACAAATGCACCACACTAATGAAAGATGTTGTTAATGTGGGAAAGTGTGGGAGGGGGAGGGAGTGGGGCATATGGGAATCCCCTATATTTCTTATATAACATTTACGTAATCTAAAGTTTCTTTAAAATAAGTAAGACAAACAACCCAATTAAAAATGGGCAAAATACTTAAATAGACATTTTTCCAAAGAAGAAATACAAATGGCAAAAAACACATAAAAAGATGTTCAACATAACTAGCTATTAGGGAAATGTGGGTTAAAGCTACCCAGAGATATCATTTCACACCTATTAGAATTGCCACTATTTAAAAAAACAGAAAAATTCAATTGTTGGAGAGGATGGGGAGAAATAGGAACACTTATTCATTGCTGGTGGGAATTTAGAATGGTGCGCCTGCTGTGGAAGGCTGTTTGGTGGTTCCTAAGGAAATTAAATATAGATCTGCCATATGATCAAACAATCCCACTATTAAAAGAACTGAAAGCAAGGATATGAACACACATTTGTACACCAATGTTCATAGTGGCATTATTCACAATTGCCAAGAGATGGAAACAACCTAGGTGTCCATCAGCCAATGAATGGATAAACAAATTGTGGTATATACATATGATGGGATATTATTAAGCCTTAAGAAGAATTAAAGTAGTGAAGCATACGACAACATGGATGAAACTTGTACACATTATGTGAAGTGAATCAAGCCAGACACAAAAGGACAAATAGTGTATGATTTCACTAATATGAACTAAATTTAATGAGAAAACTCATGGAGTTGATAGCTAGAATATAGGTCACCAGAAGATAGATTGAGGATAGAGAATGGGGAGCAGAGGTTTAATTTGTGCAGAATTTGTAATAAGGTTAATGGTAATGTTTGGAAATGGATAGAGGAATGATAGCACATTATAGTTATTGCAATTAGCAGTGCTAATATATGGTATGATAGTGGTTGAAAGGGAAAGTTTAAGGTCATGTATGTCACTAGAAGGAAAGTTAAAGATCAAACATGGGACTGTATAGCATAGTGAACCCACTTGTGGTCAATGAGTGTAGTAAACAGTACAAATACAGGAATGTTTTTCCATGAAATAGAACAAAAGTATTTTAATATTATAAGATGTTAATAATAGGGCAGTATCTGGGCAAAATACAACTAAAGCAAACTGGACTGTAGGGAATAGTAATATATTAATATTTTCCATCAATTTTTAAAAAGGAATTATGCTAAGTGAATGAAAATGGATACAAAGTACTAGACATTGTTTGACTCTATCTATACAAAATGTAAATATAAGTAAATTCATAGAGATGGAATTAAATTAGTGGTTTTGTATGGCAATTGTAGGACAGAGAGATTGAGAGGTGACTGTAAAGAGTTGTGAAAATGCTCTAATATTGATTGCAGTGATGAATGCACAACTCTGATTACACTACAAGCTATTGAATGTACACTTCAGATGGATTGTATGGTTTGTGAATACATTTCATTAAAACTGCATTTTAAAAAGGTACCACAGGAAAGGAAAATTACAGATCAATATCTCTTATGAATATAGATGCAAAAATCTTCAACAAAGTATTAGCAACCTGAATCTATCAGCATATTAAAAGAATTATTACTATGACCAAGTGGGATTTATCCCAGGAATGTAGGCTTGATACAACATAAGGCAATCAATTAATGTAATACACCAGATTAACACAATGAAGGAATAAAAAAAAAACACATGAACACCTCAATTGATGCAGAAAAGGTATTTGACAAAATCCAGCACCCCTTCCTGATAAACTATTAGAAAAATAGGAATAGAAGGAAACTTCCCCAGCATGGTAAATGGCATATACAGAAAATCCATAGCTAACATTAATGGTGAAAGACTGAAAGCTTTCCCTAAGATCAGGAACAAGACAAGGATGCCCACACTGTCACCACTGATGTTCAACAATGTATTGAAAGTTCTAACCAGAACAATTAGGCAAGAAAAAATAAATAAAACGCACCCAAATTGGAAAGGAAGAAGTAAAACTTTCCCTATTTGCAGGTAACATAAACCTATACACAGAATATCCTGAAAAATCCACAACAAAGCTTCTAGAGCTAATAAATGAATTCAGTAAAGTGGTGAGGTACAAGATCAACATCCAAAGATCAGTAGTGTTTCTATACACTAGCAATGAACAATCTAAAGATGAAATCAAGAAAAAAATCTCATATTTTACAATAGGAACTAAATGAATCATATATCTAGGAATAAATCTAACCAAGGATGTAAAGAACTTGTACACAGAAAACTAGAAAACATTGCTAAATGAAATCAAAGAAGACTTAAATAAATGGAAGGACATTCTGTGTTCATGGATTTTAAGACTAATTATTGTTATGATGTCAGTTCTACCCAAACTGATTTACAGATTCAACCCAATCACAATAAAAATTCCAACAGCTTATTTTGCAGAAATAGAAAAGCCAATCGCCAAATGTATATGGAAGGTTAAGGGTTCTAAATAGCAAAAGCCATCTTGAAAAAGAAGAATGTGGTTGGAGAACTTACACTTCCTGATCTTAAAACTTATTACAAAGCCACAGTAATCAAAATATCATGGTAATGGCACAAGGACAGACATAAAGATGAATGCAATAAAACTGAGAGGTCAGAAATCAACCCTCATATATATGGTCAACTGATTTTTAATGAGGGGCCAAAGACCACTCATTTGGGAAATAATAGTCTCTTAATCAAATGGTGCTGGGAAAATTGGATCTCCATTTGCAAAAAAAAAAAAAATGAAGGTGGACCCCTACCTCACACCATATACAAAAAATAAACTCAAAATGGATCAAAGACCTAAAAATATGAACCAGAACTATGAAAGTCCTAGAAGAAAAGGTAGAGTAGCATTGTCAGGACCTTGTGTTAGGAGATGATTTCTTAGACTTTACAACAAAATGAAAGTGACAAAAGAAAAATTAGATAAATAGGACATCATCAAAATTAAAAAAAACTTTTGTGACCCCAGGCTTTATTGTGAAAGTAAAATGACAATCTATAGAATGGAAGAAAATATTTGGAAACCACATATCTGATAAGAGTTTAGTTTCCAGAATCTATAAAGAAATCCTTCAATTCAACTACAAAAAGACTAACAACTCAATTAAAAACGGGCAAAAACTTGAACTGACATTTCTCCAAAAAAGACATAAATGGCTAAAAAGCACATAAAAAGATGCTCAAAATCATTTGCCATTAGGGAAATACAAATGAAAATCACAATAAGATACCACCTCACACCCACTAGAATGGCTACTACTAAGAAAATGGAAAGTTACAAGTGTTGGAAAGAATGTGGAGAAATAAGAACACTCATTCATTGTTTGTGGGAAGGTAAAATGAAATCACCTGGGGAGAGAAGAAACCAAGATAGCATTGGAGTAGCTCAGGTAGGGCCAACTCTCTTGCAAAATAGGGGAGAAGGTGTAGAAGTCATCCAAAGGAACTGCTTTGGGGATCCCTGCAGGCCAAGAGACTGCAAAAATTTAAACTAAAAATTAAAGAAGAACTGTGAAATAAAACCATTAGGCAAGAGATAGAAATTCATCAACAGAGCAAAATCACCAGAATAAACAGATGCCTAGGTATAAACAAAAGATAACAATCCACAATAAGAAACAGGCAGATATGGCCCAAAGGAAAAAAAAAAAAAAAAAAAAAACCCACAAGAATCTACATGAGACTCAGGATTTAAGACAACTAATAAATGTTCACACAAACCTCCTGCTGCAGTTGGGCAGTTTGATGTAATTATGAATTCCAAAAATATAATTGGATCATGCTTGTAAACTGATCTGTTAATCTGGGCATGATTAAGTTATGATTAGGGCATTGACTGGGCCACATCAGTAGGGCATTGAACCCCACCCCTTGGTGGGTGGGGAATCGAATATAAAAGGCAAGGTAAAGAACAGAGTTGAAGCAGTTTTTGAGAAGCAGTTTTGATGTTAGAGTTTTGATGTTGGAAAGAAGGCCCCAGGAGAAGAAAAGTGAGCTGTTTGCCTGATAGTCTACAGCTGACCTTGTGAAGGAACCAGAGGATCTAAGCCTAGAGAGAAACGCAGCCCCGGGAAGAGAAGAACCCAAGAAGCGTGAACCCTGGCAAACATCAGCAGCTGTCTTGCTCCAACACGTGGCAATGAACTTTGGTGAGAGAAGAAACTTGATGCTTTATGGCCTGGTATCTGTGGACTTCTACCCCAAATAAATACCCTTTATAAAGACCAACCCATTTTTGATATTTCACATTAGCACCTCATTGGCTGACTAATACACCTCCTTAATCAATTTAAAGAGAGGAAGGAAAATATGGCTAAAGAAATAAAGGAGGGAAGCAGCTGTGGCTCAATCAGTAGGGCTCCCTTTACCATATGGGAGGCCCCGGGTTTGGTTCCCAGGGCCTCCTGGTGAAGGCAAGCCCGCCCGCACGGCGTGGTTAGCTGACCCAGCGAGCACAAGCAGCAAGGGGGGGATAAATGAATAAATAAATAAAATCTTTAAAAAAAAAAAAAAAAAGAAAGGATATCAAGATGACATTGTGTGAGCATAAAGAACAATTTGAAAGCCTGCAAAAAGAAATAATAGAGCTTAGAGGAATGAAAGACACAATGGATGAGATTAAAAATACATTAAAGTAGGAAAATTATAAATGAATCTAACTTTGTTATATTGGGGAAACAGATTAGTATATATTCCAGGGTTAGGTCCACTGATGGGACGTTAATTTCATGAGGGTATGTGCCTTGCCTATACAGTGTGGACATTTCTAGAACCCTCAGGAGCACCACTGTATGAAGTTTTGTTTCCTGTGGCAGTTAGTGGGCTCTGCCTGAGATGTGCTTAAGTATAACCTCTGAAATGACTTCCTGACTCACTTTGAAATCTCTTAGCCATAAAATCTCTTGTCTTTACTGTTTCCCCCTTTTAGTCAAGGTCATTTTCCAAATGCATCATTGGTTAGCACTTGGTAGTAGTCCCATTTTTGCCATGGAGGCTCATCCCCAGGAGACATGTCCCACACTGGGGGGAAGGTAGTATTTGCTGAGTTTTGCTTAGAAAGAGGCCGCAGTTGAGTGAAAAGGAGGGTTTCATGAGTTAAGTCTTAAGCAGTAGTTATTTGGCTAAGTTTCAATTTAAAAGAATAAGGTTCACAAGTAAAAGCATTAATGTTTAAGGGTGAACATATTGGTCTGTTTTCTTTTAATAGGCATTATTTATATGGGCCAGAGATTTTAGCCATTCTATTTGAGGAAGTAGCAGGACTCGCCAGGATGGGAGTTTAATATTTTGTTGTTTATTGTGTGGGTCTACACCCTATGACAACACAAACACATTTATTTTCCATAGCAGCATATCCCAGGTGCACCCATCTCTACACATCCCTGTACCACTGACCCACTGCACCAGTGACACTCTCCTGCCATGGGTCCTACAAGAACATTCCCACAATTGTATTCTCAACTATAGTCCTTGGCCTCCCTAGAGTTCACCAAGCCACACCGTCACCTGTTCCTTCATCCAGCCCTCCCCCAAGTTTTCAACCCACTTCCCGCTCACACTCATACTCATACTCTAGCACTGTTGATCAACTCTTATCACTGCACCACCCTCATGCCTGTCCACTCCCAATCTGCCTCAATGCACCTTTATCATAGAGTCTACTGATATTTAGCTTTGGCTTACCACTCACTATTCCCTTTCTATCTCTTAGTAACCTATCTTCTAGACTCTACGTTTGTGGGTCTGCTCAATATCCTTTGTTCATATCAGCAAGATCATGGAATATTTGTTCTTTAATGCCTGGCTTACTTTAGTCAGGATAAGGTCTTCGAGGTTCATCCCTGTTGTCAGATGAGTCAATACTTCATTCCTTCTTACAGCTGAGTAATATTCCATTGTATGTATATACCACATTTGTTTACCCAATCATCCATTGATGGACACTTGGATTGCTTCCACCTTTTGGCAATTGTGAATAATGCCACGATGAACACTGGTATGCATATATCTGTTTGTGTTCCTGCTTTCAATTCTTGTGGGTTTATTCCTACTAGTGGGATTGCTGGGTCATTTGGCAATTCTATACTTAGCTTCCTGTGGAACTACCAAACCATCCTCTACAGTGGCTGCACCATTCTAGATTTCCACCAGCAGTGGATGAGTGCTACTATTCCTCCACATACTCTCCAACAGTTGTAGTTTTCTGTTTTGTTTTTTTTTTTTAAATAACAACCAACCTACTGGGTGTAAGATGATAGCTAGTGAAGTTGAATATATGTTAATCTATTTCCCATATGTAACAGAGTTAGACTCATTAATAACTTCCTTATTCATGATTCTTCTACCCATTTTATTTGAACCTATAATTAGCACTACACTCATTAAATACACATCCCAGAGACTTAAATCTTCTGTGTGTGTCCATAGGCTGGTTGCAGCCAATGTCTACTTTCCAGTTTATCAGACTCACTGAGGACAACTAACAAAATGATGATGTTGGGCAATTCCAATGCCCCCAGAAAAAGAGTATCTACAACTGAAAGCAAAAGAGATCTTTCTATCAACCCATAATATCTAAACCCCCTACTAATCTTAAGCAGAGTGGGCAACATCATCCCCAAAGCCTCAAAATTTAGGAATGAACAAATATAAGGGGGGAATGCAATGATGGACCAAAGTAGATTTATAGTGTTGTAGTAATGGATGAACCTGTAATACTGATATAAAGATAGTGGTTACCAGAGGTTCTGAGGGGAG
>JAKSZT010054263.1:562083-576805 GCA_026826555.1 Tolypeutes matacus
CAAAATCTAACAATTGTACAATGCAAAGTGTAAACCATAATGTGAACTAAAGACCTTGGTTAGCAGCAATGCTTCAATATTCATTCATCAAATGTAACAAATATATTACACTAATGTAAGAGGGGAAAATGTGGGAGGGGGAGGGAAAGGGTT
This sequence comes from Tolypeutes matacus, assembly GCA_026826555.1. Taxonomy (NCBI): domain Eukaryota; kingdom Metazoa; phylum Chordata; class Mammalia; order Cingulata; family Chlamyphoridae; genus Tolypeutes; species Tolypeutes matacus. Next base: position 562,237 of record JAKSZT010054263.1, read on the forward strand.
ATATGGGAATCCCCTATACATTTTTTTAGGAGGTACTGGGGATTGAATCCAGGACCTTGTACATGGGAAGCAAGCACTCGACCATCGAGCCACATCTGTTCCCCGATGACAGTTGTTTTTATTTGGTTTGTTTTTAGGAGGTACGAGGGATCAAACCCAGGACTTTGTACATGTGAATGTTTTGAGTTATTTTCACTCCCCCCACCCCATACTTTTGATGCAACTTTCTTGTAATCTAAAACTTCTCTAAAAACAAAGTATAAAAAAGAAAGAATACATTAGAGTCCATTTAAAATATTAGAAGAATGAATAAGAGAATTTGAATACATTTGAACTTGAAAAGATGGGAGAACAGACAGAGAAAAGAATGCAAAACATTGAACAGGATCTGAGGGAACTGAATGACAACATGAAATGCACAAACATACACATTATAGGTGTCCCAAAAGTAGAGGAGAATGGAAAAGGGGTAGAAAGAATATTTGAGGAAATCTTGATTGAAAATTTTCTAAACCTTATGAAAGAAATAAATATCAGTATTCAAGAAGGACAATGTATCCCAAACAGAAGAAATCTGAATAGACCTTCCCTGAGTAATCTACTACTCAGATTGCTAAAGGCCAAAGATAAAGAGAGCAATTTAAGAGCAGATAGAAGAAAGCAATGTATTACTTACAAGGGAGACTCCATAAGGTTAAGTGCCAATCTCTCATCAGAAACCATGTAGGCAAGAAGAAAGTGGGACAATATATTTAAGGTACTGAAAGAGAAAAACTACCAGCCCAGAATGCTTTATCTGGGAAAACTATCATTGGAAATGAAGGTGACTTTAAGGTTTTTACAGAAAAATGAAAACTGAGACAGTATGTTAGCAAGAGACCAAATGTACAAGAGATATTAAAAGGTGTGTTACACAAAGACTTTCAATAATATATTAGGTGATCTAGAACTAATAGGCATATACAGAACACTACAACTAAATTCAGCAGGATATACATTCTTCTTAAGGGCACATGGATCATTCTCCAAGATAGACTACATGCTAGGCCACAGAAAAATTCTCTATGAATTCAGAAAGATTGAAATTACACAAAGTAAATTATCCGACCACAATGGAATGAAATTGGACATCAGTAAGGGCCAGGAAACCAGATTAGGCACAAAGATATGGAAGTTAACAACACACTCTTAGACAAACAGTGGGTCAAGGAGAAAATCTCAAAAGAAATCAGTAACTACCTTGAAATGACTGAAAATGACAACACAACATATCAAAACCTGTACCGAGAGGGAAATTTATAGCCATAAATGCATATATCAAAAACGAAGAAAGAGCTAAAATACAAGACCTAACTGCACACCTGGAGGAAATGGAAAAACAACAAACTAACTCCAAAGGAAATAGAAAGTAGGAAATAACAAAGATTAGAGCAGAACTAATGAAATAAAAAATAAGAACGCACTAGAAAAAATAAACAAAACCAAAAGCTGGTTCTTCAAGAAGATCAACAAAATCGACAAACCCTTAGCCAGACTAACAAGGAAATAATAAAGAAGATGCAAATACACAAAATAAGAAATGAGGAAGGGGATATCACCACTGACCCTACAGAAATAAAGAGTTTCATAAGAAGATACTTTGAAAAATTATATGTGAACAAGAAGGTTAATTTAGAGGAAATGGACAAATTCCTAGGAACACACAAGCAGCCTACACTGATGAAAGAAGAAATTGATGAGCTCAACAGACCAACTACAAGTAAAGAGAAAGAATCAGTCTTCAAAAACCTCCCAACTAAGAAGAGCCCAGGACCAGCCGGCTTCACAGGTGAATTCTACCAAACATTCCAGAAAAACTAACACCAAACCTGCTTAAATTCTTCCAAAAATTAGAAGTAGAAGGAACACCGCCTAACTCATTCTATGATGCCAACATTGCCCTAATACCAAAGCCAAAGATGACGCAAGAAAGGAAAACTACAGACCAATCTCTCTAATGAATCCAGATGCTAAAATCCTCAAAAAAAAAAAAAAATACTTGTTAATTGTATTCAACATCACATCAAATGAATTATACACCATGACCAAGTGGATTTCATCCCAGGTAAGCAAGGATGGTTCAACATAAGAAAATGTAATACACCACAATCAATGTAATACACCACATAAACAGATCGAAAGAAAAAAATCACATGATCATCTCTATAGATGCAGAAAAAGCATTCGACAAAATACAGCACCCTTTCCTAATAAAAATACTTCAAAAGATAGGAATAGAAGGAAACTTTCTGAACATGATAAAGGGTATATATAAAAAACCCACAGCTAACATCATATACAATGGTGAAATCCTAAAAGATTTCCCTCTAAGATTGGGAACAAGACAAGTATGTCCACTATCACTGCTCCTATTTAACATTGTATTATAAGTACTTGCTTGAGCACTGAGGCATGAAAAAGATATAAAAGGTATCCAAATTGGAAAGGAAGAAGTAAAAATTTCACTATTTGCAGATGACATGATCCTATACACAGAAAGCCCTGAGAAATCTACAACAAAGCTTCTAGAACTTAAATGAGTACAGTAAAGTCACAGGCTATAAGATCAATGTGCAAAAATCAGTAGCAGTTCTGTACACAAATAATGATCAATCTGAGGAGGAAATCAAGAAAAAATATAATTTACAATAATAAATAAAAGAATCAAATACTTAGGAATAAATTTAACTAAAGATGTAAATGACTTATACACAGAAAACTACACAACATTGTTAAAAGAAATCAAGGAACACTTAAATAAATGAAATATTCTCTTTTAATGGATAGAAAGACTAAACATCATTAATGTCTATCCTCCCCAAACTAATCTACAGATTTAATGCAATCCCAATAAAAATCAACACAGAATTTTTTAATGAATTGGAAAAACTAACTATGAAATTTATTTGTAAGGGCAAGAGGCCCTGAATAGCCAAAGACATATTGAAAAAGAAAAATGAAATAGAAGGAATCACACTACCTGACTTAAAAACATACTACAAAGCAAGAGTGGTCAAAATTGCATGGTATTGGCACAAAGATAGACATACCGACCAATGGAACTGAACTGAGAGTTCTAATATAGATCCTCGCATATACAGCCATCTGATATTTGACAAGGCCACTCAACTGGGAGAAAATGGCCTCTTCAACAAATGGTGCTTGGAGAACTGGATATCCATATCCAAAAGAATGAGAGGAATACCATGTCACACCTTATACAAAAATCAACTCAAGATGGGTCAGAGATCTAAATATAAGAACCAAGACCATAACTACTTTGGAAGATAATGTAGGGAAGCACCTACAGGACCTTGTAATAGGAAATGGTTTCATGAACTTCACACCCAAAGCATGAGGTGTGAAAGAAAAAATAGATAAATGGGATCTCCTCGAAATTAAAAACTTTTGTTCCTCAAAGGACGTTATCAAGAAAGTAAAAAGGGGACTTCTGGGAAGATGACAGACTATTAAGACACACAAATCTCTTCTCCAAAAAAATAGCTAGAGGACAGGCTGAAACAGCCCCAATAAAGATCTTCTAGGGTTTAGGACAGCAGGTGAAGGCTGCACACCACCCAGAGGAGAGAGGGACAAAAGAGGGAAATCGTGATGACAGAACCGTGAGTTGGAACCAGCAGCAACTGCTGCTGCCGGCACCCTCCCCCACACTCTTTAGAATTCTCGGGCCTCTGGGCCTGCGACTACAGACAAAGGGGGCTCCAGGGATCTACCACTCCTGGAAAGGGGAGAGAGAGGGACACAGCCTTAGGCTGACTCAGGTTCTGACCCGCAAATTTGGGCTGTGGAGCCCCATGTACCCTTCCACACAGTGGTTTGCCCTGTGAGCCTAGGAAGGACTGGAGAAATTCGACCCTCGCAACCTCCCTCTCTTCAGACCTGGACTAATTGTTGAGGACTCCACAGGAGAGGGGAGAGAGAGAGCCTGGGGCTGACCCTGCTTTTGACTTGCAGGTTTGGCCTGCTCTGTCCCGAGAGCCCTTCCAGGCTGGGTGGGGCTGTGCCATCGTTTGTCTTGGAGCCTGCAAGGGGCTAAAGATATACAAACCTCTAAATCTCCTCCTCTACTAACAGGGACTGATTGTTGAGGATTCAGAAGGGAGTGGAAATATTTCCTAGCTGGGAAAAGGGAGGGGGCTACTAGAGAAGACTGGAGAACTGTCTCAGAAAGTTTGAATTACAAGGGACTTAGCCCACAGACAGGAAGCTCTATCATATTGATCTGGTCTATGTCACAACAAATACACTCCGACCAGGCATTGAATTGAGCGCTGCCAACAAGCGCCATTTCCTGGCAGACCAAGGAAGTGCACATAAGAAAATTAAAAATAAACAGGAGAGGCTTTTCCTGGCTTCTATAGCCTCCCTGGCCAAGGCCCTAGGAAACGACTCTACAAACAATTACTGGGTCCAGTGCTCAGTTTTGAGCAACCAGCAGAACAATCCTAACAATCAAGGTTGAGCCAAAAATCAAAGAGCTATGGTAACTCACAGGCTCCTGCCACTAAAACCCTATAAAAAAGAGAAAGAGATAGAGCATCTAAGTAAAATACAGCGTAATCAGATGCCTAAGCACCAGCAAAAAATTATGAGCCATACTAAGAAAATAGAAGACATGGCCCAAGAAAAGGAATACATCAAAGTCCCAGAAGAGATGCAGAATTTGAGAGAACTAATCAGTGAGATGAGCACAAATTTCCAAAATCAAATTAATGAGATGAAAGACAATATAGTTAAAGAGATAAATGACATCAAGAAGACACTGAGCGAACACAAAGAAGAATTTGAAATCCTGAACAGAAAAGTAATGGAGTTCATGGGAATGAAAGACACAATAGGTGAAGTCAAAAACACATTTGAGGTATACAACAGCAGACTCGAATGATAGAAGAAAGAATAAGTGATACCGAAAACATAGCAGCTAAAATTGAAGAGAGAAAAGAACAGAGAGAGCAAAGAATGGAAAAAATTGAGCAGGGGTTCAGACAGTTGAATGACAACACAAAATGCAACAACATATGTGTCATGGGAGTACCAGAAGGGGAAGAGAAAGGTAAAGGGGCAGAAAGAGTATCTGAGGAAATAATAGCTGAAAATTTCCCAACTCTCATGAAAGAAATGAACTTACATGTCCAAGAAGCACACCGTACCCCAATGAGAATAAATCCAAATAGACCTATGCCAAGACACATACTATTCAGAATGTCAAATGTAAAAGATTAAGAGAAAATTCTCAGAGCAGCAAGAGAGAAGCAAACAATCACGTACAAAGGATGTCCAGTAAGACTTAGTGCAGATTTCTCTTCAGAAACCATGGAGGTGAGAAGACAGTGGTATGATACAATTAGGAAACTGAAAGAGAAAAACTGCCAGCCGAAAATTCTTTATCCAGCAAAACTGTCCTTCAAATAAGAAGGTGAGTATAAAGCGTTCACCAACAAACAGAAACTAAGAGAATTTGCAAAAAAGAATCCACCTTTGCAGGAAATAATAAAGGAAGCCTTAGAACCTGAGAGAAAAAGACAGGAGAGAGAGGCTTAGAGGAGAATATAGAAAAAAGAAAAGCAGAAAGAATAACCAAAAAAGTAAAAAGAGAGACAAAAGCAAGAAGACATATGAAAACCAAAGAATAAAATGGAGGAAATAAATAATGCATTTTCAGTAATATCATTGAAAGTGAATGGATTAAATTCCCCAATCAAAAGATACAGGCTGACAGAATGAATAAAAAAAAACATGAGCTATCCATACGCTGCTTACAAGAAACTCACCTCAGACCCAGGGATACAAACTGGCTGAAAGTAAAAGGTTGGAAAAAGATAGTCCATGTGAATAATGAACAGAAAAGAGCATGGGTAGCTATACTAATATCAGACAAAACAGACTTCAAATGCAAAAAAGTGATAAGAGATACAGAAGGCCATTATATATTAATAAAAGGGATGATCCTCCAGGAAGATATAACAGTCATAAATATCTATGCACCTAACCAGGGTGCCCCAAAATATTTGAGACAAACTCTGGCAAAACTGAAGGGAGAAATAGATATCTCTACAATAATTGTTGGAGACTTCAACACCCCTCTCACATCATTAAATAGAACAACTAGACAGAAGAGCAACAAGGAAACAGAAAACTTGAGCAATGTGATAAACAAGTTAGACCTAACAGACATATACAGAACACTGCATCCAAACTCAGCGGGTTATACATTCTTCTCAAGTGCCCATGGATCTTTCTCCAGGATAGACCACATGTTAGGTCACAATACAGCTCTCAATAAATATAAAAAGATTGAAATTATACAAAGCACCTTCTCAGATCATAATGGAATGAAACTAGAAATCAATAACAGACAGGAAAAAAGTAAATTTGCAAATGTGTGGAGACTGAACAACACACTCCTAAATATTCAGTGGGTCAAAGAAGAAATTGCAAGTGAAATCAGTAAATATACTGAGACAAATGAAAATGAGAACACAACGTATCAAAACTTATGGGATACAGCAAAGGCAGTCTTGAGAGGGAAATTTATAGCCCTAAATGCTTATATTAAAAAACAAGAAAGAGCTAAACTCAAAGATTTAACTGAACAACTAGAGAAATTAGAAAAAGAACAGCAAGCCAATCCCAAAGCAAGCAGAAGGAAAGAAATAATAAAGATTAGAGAAGAAATAAATGAAAATGAGAACAGAAAAACAACAGAGAAAATCAACAAAACCAAAAGCTGATTCTTTGAGAAGACCAATAAAATTGACAAACCCCTTGCTAGACTAACAAAGAGAAAAAGAGAGAAGATGCAAATAAATACAATCAGAAATGAAAGGGGGGAAATTACAAATGACCTCACAGAAATAAAAAGAATCATAATAATATATTATGAGAAACTATATGCCAACAAACTAGACAACCTAGATGAAATGGACAAATTTCTAGAAACACACAACCAAACTATACCACTACAAGAAATACAAGAACTTAACAAACCAATCACAATTAAGGAGATTAAATCCATCATCAAAAATCTCCCAGCAAAGAAAAGTCCAGGACCAAATGGCTTCACAGGTGAATTCTACAAAGCATTTCAAAAAGAATTAACACCAATCCTGTTTAAACAAGAGTAATGTTCCCATAATTTGTTGAGCTGGCTTTTTCTGTTATTTTATTTTTTGAAATTAGAATAATGTTATTTAATATATATATATACTACAAATTCTGACTCATGAGTGTGTTTATTCTAATTGTTTCATATCTGAGAAATCAAACAATATTTGTTCTTTTGTGTCTGGCTTATTTTACTCAACATGATGTCTTCACGGTTCATCCATGTTGTAACATGTATCAGAACTTCACACCTTTTTATGGCTAAATAATATTCCATTGTGTGTATGTACCACATTTTGTTTATTCATTCATCAGTTGGTGGACACTTATGTTGCTTCAATCTCTTGGCAATTGGGAATAAAGCCACTATTAACATTGGTATACCTGTTCAAGTCCCTTCTTTTAATTCTTTTGAAATGGGATTCTTGGGTCATATGGTAATTCTATCCTTAACTTTCTAAGAAAGCCAAACTGTACAGCAGCTGGACCATGTAGGGGTAGGGAATGAGGAGATAAGACTTAAAATGTACAGAGTTTCTATTTGGGGTAATGGAAAGGTTTTGGAAATAGGTGCTGGTAGTGATGGCAGTACAACATTCTGAGTGTTAAATAATTAACAGCAATGGATTATATATCTGAATGTGGTTAAAAGGGGGAAATTTTAGGTCATATATATGGTACTAGAATAAAATTAAAAAAAAAAAATCTATTAGGTAGGGAGCAGAGGTGGCTCAGGTGATTAGTGCCTCCCTCTACATGGGAAGTCCCCGGGTTCAATTCCCAGTGCCTCCAGAAAGAGAAGCCCAGCACACAACAAATGGACATAGCAAATGCAAACACCAAGGGGGTGGGGAGAAATAAATATTTTTAAAAATCTATTAGGTGATAAATAATCAGTATTGACTAGCTAAGATGTAATAGCATCAATATGGCTTAAGGGGAAAAAACTCACTTTGTCCAAAGCCTCCATTTGTATTCATGAATTCAAAGAAAGCATCAAGAATTCTGCAGAGAGTTGTGACGATTGTTATATCCTGTACAGGAAATGGCTGAAATTTCTGATGCTTCTTTATAAATTGTAGTCCATCTGTGACACTTTTTTTAATCATGGATTCAAGGCAATCTACTCCTGTTTGACTCATAATTTTAGAAGTTTTAAAAAGCCATGACTTAACATAAGGCTCCCATCCCAAATCAACAGGGTCCTAATAATAAAAGCACAGATAATTTTATGCAAATTAAAAATATACAGTGCCCTCCAACTTTCTTACTTTCTTTTTATTTCACCACTGCCTTTTGCCAAATCTGGCTTATCACCATCTCTAGTTATTATCAGGGCAAATGATTAACAACAGCTTGAAGAACTACTCTTCTCTGGAATGACGTGATTTTTAACTATGGTCTAACAGACAAGAAGTAATTGGGAGATTATGTGTAGGAAGGTATGTTGAGACTATGTGTATGTGGTGAAGATAACTGCTTACCCAGAAGGCCAGTCCTATGCCTAGTTTTAGTCATCACATGCAGTTAAGTAGACCAGAGCATAGGGCTTATCATGGCTAAGTATTTATTTTACATGTAGAAAATACTTATTCTTTGTTGTGTTTTCTGCCTTCGCACCATTGTCTTGTTAATGTCTTTCCCTTGTCCTAAGAGTCATGGTGTGGGCATAAGAAGACCTCAGGACAATCCCTCACCTCTATTGGAAAAACAGTCCACAACAGCTACCTAACATAGTAGTGGAAATACTGACACTTCAGTTACTAAGAGTAGTATTAATAGCAATAATTATATTCATATTCATTTGTGGGTTATGAGGCTTTGGAGGACAGAGAGCTTCTGAACTATTGAGGTCACCATCATGGATCCAGAAGTAAAAATAAACATAAAAATGCTGCAGATAATGCCTAGTTATTATCCCAGACAAAACAGTTTCTTTTTTAAGAAATTTTTTTTTTTTTTTTTTTTGGAAACTTACCATATAGACCATTGCACATCGACTGACAGTAGCAGGACTGGCCTGAGAGAGACTGTCCACTTCAAAAATCATTCTTATTTTATCATTTAAAGCTATTCTTTCACTGTTTGCTAGGCACAGTGTTCTGGTGTCATCTAGCACAGAATTTAAATTTTCTACCCACAATGTGTCCACTGGACCATCTAAGACAATCCACTGCCAATCAATATCTGGAGGGAAAAATAATTTTAATGTAGCTGAGAATAATCTCAGCCTTTTCTCATTACAGTACTGAAATTTTTCTATTTAATTTAGAAAACATTTTTAAGTAAGATGAAAAATGATATCCCAGAAAATGCTGGAGTAATTGTATTAATACATGTGCTCAAATATTTATCAAATATTAATAAATATCCATACCACATATTTAATAACTCTTTAAGAATGACTTAGATATTCTTAGATTGCTGAATTTTATAATTAATCTTTAAATTTCAAATAGGAAAAAGTTCCACAATTTTATCTTTTCTATGATATGGTTTATGAATTTGCCATTTCCACCCAGGAATATTTTTTGGAGGTATTACTCCTAGGGAACAGTTGCCCCTTTGATGAAAGAATCAAACAGAGTCTAGAATATCTCACACTGAGAGTCACTTGACTCTTCTTTCTATACCCTACACCCCCAACCTGATCTATGATTTTAGAAAATCTATTGGAACAGGATAAGGGCATGTGAATGGGTCACTATGCAGACAGAGAACAGTTACCTATCTGAAAGACATAGTAACCCAGAAATACAGAAGAGCCATACAGCTACCACTGCTAAGGGGATGAGGAAATACCTTCTGTGGGGATTATACTAAAGCCCCAGGAAGAAAACTTATTATGCCTAATTACTGTACTCTTCCAATTGAATGCCAAAAGTGATACAAAAAATTCAGGAATTTTGAGAAAATAAAAGCAGCATCAGAAGTCTCTTTCAATGTCTGGACCACATATGTACTATACTGGTGGATGTGCTGACATGAGGTTCAATCTAAAGTAGTGAAAGAAATGACTGGAGTGCCTCTAAGTAGACTGTCAGCTCTTTAGGAACAGAAACGTTGTCATGTGCACTCTCTATACCCCTAGCACATAGCAAAGTGTCTGGCAAATAACAGGTGTGCAATTCATTTTAGATGAATCTGTTTGGGTTGTATGATTTGCATTATTTAGAGTCCCACTTCAGAGGCAATACTACTGTAGGTTACCACTGTTGCCTCTCAAGCCATTTCTTATTTGCACTTTTAATGTTTACATGATTCTTTTGAGAAATTAATGGTCATTTATAAACTGAAAGGGCCATTTAAAGCCCTATTATTTATATAACATAATTACATATGTAAATACTGTAATGTAATATGTGGTAATACTATAAAATTTAAAAATAAACACACAAGGAAAAATTATTAGTACAAGAATAAATATCATTAATCAAAAAAGTGTTTTTATAACAAATTCATAGGGAAAAAAGTAGATTAGTAGATCAGAGGATACCAGGGGATGGAAGGAAGGGTGAAGGGGAACTTGTGACTGTGTGGGTAGAGAGCATAAATTTGGGGATCTCTGAAATAATGATTTTAAAAACATGTGTTTTAAAGACGTAAATAAAGTTCACATTTATATCAAAGTTTATCTTCTATGTTAATTAACCATCTTTACTGAATTTAATAATACTTACTCGGAACTTCTGGAGTTTTTATATCTTTATCCATCTCCTCAGAAATATTGCCATAAATTTCTGTTGTGTCAGAAGAATCAAGTTTGAAAACCTAAAATATGTAACCAATAATGTTTAAAATTTTATTTGAGGCACTTTCCAAACCAAAAAGACTGTATGTCTTATGCATTTACATTTAGGTTTAAATTCATCTGGAATTTTATTTCTGTGTAGGAAGAGAGAGGTATGGGTCTTTCTATGTTTTCACATAGGAGAATGGCAAATTATACAAACAGTTGTTTTTTAAAGAGAATGCTTTCCCCACTGATTAGAAATATTACTTTTTGTATATTAAATTCTTGTATATGTTGGAATTTTTCTGGACTCTGTTCAGTTCCATTTCTATATACACTTTCAATCCTTTTAAATTTATTCATACATTTGTATGGCCCAGCATATAGTTCATTTGGGTGAATATTCTATATGCACTTGAAAAGAATGCATGTTCTATAGTTGTTTGTAAAGTATTTTGTAAATTGAGGTTTTGGGTTTTGTTTTTTCTTTTTTTTTTTTTTTTTTGAGTGTGAAGGCTAAGTCTTCTATAATCTTACTTATTTTGTCTATATTTTTTTCAATCAATTATTAAGTAAGCAGTGTTATCATCTTCAACTATAATTGTGGATTTATCAATTTTTACTTTAATTTTGTCAGTTTTGGAAAATATATTTTATATGTTTTGAAGCTCTGATATTGGGCACTTACACATTTATAATTATTATATCTTTTTGATGAATTAATGATTTTATCATTATGGAATACCATCTCTTTATATCTGGTTTTTATACTCTTTGTTTTAAAGTCTACTTTGCTTGTTATTAATATACCCACTCCAGATATGATATGCTTACTGTTTTGTAGAGTATATCTTTTTCATCCTTTTAACTCTCAAGTTATTTGTATCTTTGTATTAAAGTGCATCTTTTGTAGACAAGCATATAATTCAGTCTTCCTTTCAATCTAGTCTGACAGTTTAGAATTTAGTCTATTTATGTTTAATGTATTTATTCTTAGGGTCATATTTAGGTCTATTATTTTTCTATTTGTTTTTATTTGTTCTATCTGATTTTGTTCTTCCTTTTCTCTATACTTTTTGGTTAATTGAAAAATTTTGTTTTCCATTTTAATTTCTTTTGGGCTTTTAGCTCTACCTCATTATTTTTAGCTGTTTCTCTAGACATGTAATATGCACACAACACAGTCTATTCAGAGTTAACACTATACTATTTCTTGTAAAATACAGGAAACTTCCAACAGCATAATTCCCTTTACCCCTCTGCCTTTTGTGTTACTGTTCCCGTATGTGTTACCACTATATGCATTTCAAACCCTACAATTCAGTGCTATAGTTTTGTTTTAAATAGCCATATGTGTTTTAAAGAAATTAAGAAAACATAAAACATATAATCTTTTAGATTTACCCACATATTTTGTATTCATGTTGCTCTTTATTTCTTCCTCTATCCAAGTTTCCAGCAAGTGTGATTTTCCTTCATTTGAAAGAAATTCCTTTAGCATTTCTTCAGTCCAGATGCACTGGCAATGCATTTTCTCAGCTTTCATTTGTTTGAAATTATCTTTTATTTCCCCTTCATTTTTGAAGGATGGTTTTAACTGGATATAGATTTCCAGTTTGGTAATTTTTTTTCTTTCAGTATTTAAAAAATGTTGTCCCGTTGTCTTTTGGTCTCAATTGTTTCACACAAGAAATCAATTCTCATTTGTTATCATTGTTCCCCATATGCAACATGTCATTTACCTCTAAGCTTTCAATACTTTCTCTTTCTCATTGTTTTTAGTAGTTTGGCTGTGATATGTATTGTGAGGATTTTCTTTTAATTTGGCTCCTTGGTGTTTACTTAACTTCTTGGATCAATAAGTTTACCTTTTACAGCAAAGTTGGGAAATTTTTGGCCATCATTCCTTCAAATGTTTTTCTGTCCTACTTTCTTACATCTTCTTCTGGGTTCACTTGTTTTTGTCCATTGAGTCACTCAGGCACTGTTTATTTTATTTCAGTTTTTCTCACTGCTCTTTCATACTGAATAATTTCTACTGATCTATCTTCAAGTTCACAGACTTCCTTTTGAAATTTTGAATCTACTGTTAATTATATCTAGTGATTTTTTTTTTCATTTTAAATATTGTTCTTTGAAATTCTAGAATTTCCATTTGGGTACATTTTATACTCTTCATTTCTTTCCTAGAGTCCCTATCTGTTTTTTCATTATCATATTTTCATTTAAAATTCTGAACATATTTGTAATAGCTGTTTTAAACTCTTGTCTGCTAATTCCAATATTGAGTCATTTCAGCGTCAGTTTCTATTGACTGCTGTTACTTTTCAATATGGGCCACATTTTCCTGTTCCTTTGCATTCTGTATATTGGTCATTGTAACTTTTTAATTTTTTTTAATTTAAAAAAGTTGTAGGTTTACAGAAAAATCATGTAAAAATTACAGCATTCCCAATTACCCCCTATTTTTGACACTTAGCATTAGTGGGGTATCTTTGTTAATAGATGAAAGAATATTAAAACTGTACTATTAACTATAGTCTATAGTTTACATTAGGTATATTTTTCCCCGTATACCACCCTATTAGTAACACCTTGTATTAGCATGGTACTTTTGTTATAATTCATTAAAGAACATTTTCATACTTGTAACATTAACTATAGTCAATCATTTAAATAGAGTTCATTGTGTTATACAGTCATGTGTTTTATCTTTTAATTTTTATTTTAGTAACATATATATGACCTAAAATTTCCTCTTTTAAGCACATTGATGCAAATAATTCAGTGCTGTTAATTACACTTGCAACAATGTGCTACCAACACCACTATTCATTTCCAAAACTTTACAATAAATTTAAATAGAAATTCTGTACAAATTTAGCATTAAATGACCATTTTCTACCTCAATTCAGCCCCTAGTAACCAATATTCTAAATTCTAACTCTATGAGTTCACTTATCAAATGATTTCATATCAGTGAGATGATATAATATTTGTCCATTTGTGTCTGGCTTATTTCAATCAGCATAATGTCTTCAAATTTCATCCATGTTGTTGTTATTGTTGAATGTTTCAGGACTTCATTTATTTTTATGACTGAAAGATATTCCATTGTATGTACATATCAGAGTTTGTTTATCCATTGGTTGATGGACACTTGGGTAGACTTCATCTTTTGGCAATTGTGAATAAGACTGCTATGAACATCAGTGTGCAAACATCTGTTCAAGTCCCTGCTATCAATTATTTTGGGTATATACATAGAAGTGGTATTGCTGGACCATATGGTAATTCTATACTTAGTTTTCTGAGAAATTGTGAAACTGTCTTCTGCAGCAGCTGTATCATTTTTCAGTCTCACCAGTAATGAATGAGTGTTCCTATTTCTCCACATCCTAGCCATTCTAGTGGGTGTGACATGGTTATCTCATGATTTTGATTTGTGTTTACCTAATATGTAGTGATGTTGAGCATCTTTTCATGTGCTTTTTAGCCATTTGTAATTCTTCTTTAGAGAAATGTCTATTCAAGTCTTTTGCCCATTTTCAATTGGGTTGTTAATCTTTTTTTTATTGTTGAGTTGCAGGATTTTAAAAATATATTCTGTTATGGTGATGTCCACTCCAACTCCAAGTGAGAGAGGGCTTATATCCCATGGATATGGTGGGT
>JAKSZT010054263.1:577205-787088 GCA_026826555.1 Tolypeutes matacus
ATATATATATATATATATATATATTCTGGATAAGAAGTCCTTATCAGAAATGTGGTTTCTAAATATTTTCTCCTGTTGAGTAGGATGTCTTTTTAACTTCGTGATAAAGTACTTTGATGCACAAAATTTTTAAAATTTTGACAAGATCCCATTTATCTATTTTGTCTTTTGTTGCTTGTGTTTTGGGTGTGAAGTCTAAGAAACTACTGGCTAGCATAAGATCCTGAAGATGTTTCCTTATATTTGCTTCTAGGAGTTTCATAGTCTTAGTTCTTATATTTAGAGCTTTGATCTAGTTTGAGTTACTTTGGCATATGGTGTGAGAGAGGAGTTCTCTTTCATTCTTTTGCATATGAACATACAGTTCTCTCAGCACCATATGTTGAAGAGAAAATTCTTTCCCAATTGAGTAGACTTGGCAGCCTTGTCAAAAAACAATTGATCATATATGTGAAGGTCTATTTTTGAACTTTCAATTCAATTCCATTGGTGATATATCTATCCTGTGTCAGTATCACGCGGTTTTGACCACTGTGGCCTTGTAATAATCTTTAAAGTCAAGAAGTATGTGTCTTCCCACTACGCTCTTAATTGTCAAGATGTTTTTGGTTATTTGGAGTACTTTACCCTTCAAGATAAATTTGATAATTGGCTTTTCCATTTCCTTAAAGTAGGCTGTTGAAATTTTATTGGGATTAGGTTGAATCTGTAAATCATTTTGGGTAGAATTGACATCTTGATGATGTTCAGTCTTCCAACCCATGAACATGGAATGTCCTTCCATTTATTTAGGTCTTCTTTTATTTTTTTTTAGCAATGTTTTGTAGTTTCGTGTGTATAAGTCCTTTTCATCCTTAGTTAAATTTAGTCCAAGATTTATGATTCCTTTAGTTGCTATTTATTGTAAATGGAATTTTTTTAAAATTTCCTCCTCAGATTGGTCATTACTCATGTATAGAAACAGTACAGATTTTCGCATATTGATTTCAACCTGCCACTTTGCTGAATTCATTTATTAGCTGTAGTAGTTTTGTTGTAGATTTTTCCAGACTTTCTATATAGGATCATGTTATTTACAAATACTGAAAGCTTTACATCTTCCTTTTCAATTTAATGTCTTTAATTTCTTTTTCTTGCCTAAAAGCTCTGGCTACAACATCCAGTACATGTTGACTAAGAGTGTTGACAGTGGGCATCCTTGTCTTGTTTCAGATCTTGGTGGGAAAGCTTTCAGTTTTTCACCATTGAGTATGATGTCAGTTGTAGGTTTTTCATATATGCTCATCATCATGTTGAAGAAGTTTCCTTCTATTCCTATTTTTCTAGGAGTTTTTAATCAAGAAACGATGCAGGATTTTGACAAATGCCTTTTCCACATCAATTGAGAAGATCATATGTTTTTTCCATTCATTTTGTTAATGTGGTGTATTCCATTAATTGATTTTCTTATGTTGAACCATTCTTGCACATGTGGGATAAATCTTGCTCATGGGATAGAATTCTATTAATGTGCTTTTGGATTTGAGTTACAAGTATTTTGTTGATGTTCTAATCTTTATTTCTTTCAGTCTGCTTGCTTTCAGATTAGTTTGCTGTTCTTTTTCTAGTTCCTCCAGGTGTGCTATTAGGTCCTTGATTTTTATCTCTTTCTTTCTTTTTAATGTAAATATTTAGGGCTATAAATTTCCTCTCAACACTGCCTTCACTGCATCACATAAGTTTTGATATGTTGTGTTCTTGTTTTCATTTGTCTTAAGGTAGTTACAGATTTTCCTTGCAGTTTCTTCTTTGACCCACTAATTGTTTAAGACTGTGTTATTTAACTTCCATGTATTTAGGGATTTTCAAGTTCTCTGCCTGTTGTTTATTTCCAACTTCATTCCATATGGTCAGAGAAGTTTATTTGTATAATTTCAATCTTTTTAAATTTGTTGGGACTTGTTTCATGACCCAACATGTGGTTTATCCTGGAGAATGATCCAATGTGCACTTGAGAAGAATATATATTCTGTTTTGGGGTGTAATGTTCTCTATATGGCTGTTAGGTCTAGTTCATTTATCATATTATTAAAGTTATCTGTTCCCTAATTGATTTTTGTCTGGATGTTCTATTTACAGATGAGAGTGATGCATTGAAATCTCTAACTACTATTGTAGAGTTCTTTGTTTCTCCCTTCAGTTTTGCAAGTGTTTGCCTCATGTATTTTGGGGCACCATGGTTAGTTGCAAAAATATTTATGATTGTTATTTCTTCTTGGTGGATTGCTGTTTTTATTAATATAGAGTGTCTTTCTTTGTCTCAACAGATTTTCACTTAAAGTATATATTTTTTATATTGGTATAGTAACCCCAACTCGTTCTTTGGTCACTATTTACATGGAATATCCTTTTCTATCCTTTCACTTTAAACCTATTTGTGTCTTTGTGTCTAAGTTGACTTTATTGTAAACAACATATAGTTGGGTCATGCTTTTCTTTAGTGATTCTGGAATGAGTGTTTTTGCTTAGGGACTTTAATCCATTACCACTCATTGTTAGTACTGTAAAGGCACTATTTACTTCAGCCATTTTGTCCTTTGATTTTTATATGTCCGTCTTAGTTTGTCACAGGGCTGCCAATGCAAAATACCAGAATTGTGATGGCTTTTATAATGGGAATTTTATTTAGGGCAAAAGCTTATGATTCTGAGGCCAAGAAATATCCAAATCAAGGCATCAACAGAGATGCTTTCTTACTAAAGTCAGCTACTGGTGATCCCAGGGTCCTGCCACATGGTGACACAAGATGCCAGCCAATCTCTGCCAAGGTCCCTGCCTTCCCTTCCATATTCACCATCACCCAGTACCCATCTGTGGCACACTCCACCCTCTGAATCCCCCAAAAGAATGTTCTTCCAATATGCAAGATACATTCATTACATCACCATATTCCAAAAGCCTTAAATCATTCCAGTAACAATGCTAAGTAAAAAGTCTAATAAAAGTCAGTTATAGGCATGCAGTTTGTCTTGGGGCAACATTCCCCTCTGGCTGTAGACCTATGAAACTTAGGAAAAAAGTTGCCTGCTTTCAATATTCAAAAGAGGGACAGACATAGGATAAACATTTGCATTATTATAAAGAGAAATTGGAATGAAAACAGGTGCCATGTTCCTAAACAGTTCCAAAAGCCTGCAGAGTGTACTCCATTAGATTTCAAAGTCTGGGAGTCATCTATAGAAAGATGGCTTCTTTTCCTCAGGGCTTCACAGGGGCCCACCCCTTCCAAGGTCTTGCCTGGTGTCCATCTTCTAAGTTCCACCCACATCAAGCATTTGGGTGGAGGCCAAGCTCCAGACTTCACCCTCCAAGCACATTGAGGTAATGGCCACACTTTCCCCAATCTCTGGGGGACAGTCTCAACCCCCTTAACACAGTGGGATGGCAGCAACATTCTTCCTAATCTCTGGTTCACAGGCCCAATTCCCTGTAGGGTGGTGACCAAACTATCTCTAATCTCTGGGGAATGTGTTCTACCCCCTCTGTAGCCTGGGACAGCTGTTCTTTCCCTGAACAATGGGCTGGAATATCCACCCTCTTCAAATGCTGGGGAAAACTCATCCTTTCCCCACACGAGTGGGGTCCTCTCCAGGCCCGAGAAGATATCTTAAGTCCCCACCTCAGCTTCCATGGTTTTCCTCTTAAAGACATTTTCCTTCAGTCTCTCCCTTTTCATACCTTATAGTCTAGGCTGACAGTGCTTTTATTCATACAGATCTCACAAAAAGCTTGTCAGTTTGGCATGCAGTTCACAGGGTCCAAGGTTTCTGACAGTAAAACCTTCCACAAGTTCTTCTTCAATAACTGCCTTTCCAATACTGACTTGTAAGGAAATGGAACTTGTAAGTTCCAAGTTTAGTTAAATCCTCAGATGGAGCACTATCCTCTAGGAGCTTGTTTTCTGGAAGCTTAGAATTTTCCCAATTGCTGGTTTCTTTGTGCCCAGCAATTCAGTTCTCAGCTTATCTCTTTCCTTTGGCATTTTACTATAAGCTGCAAGGAGAAACCAGGCCACATTTTCCACATTTACTTTGGAAATTTTCATTTTCAAATTCTTCCTTCCGTCTAACATTAGGAGTCAATTGTCCCAAGTTCTCTGCCACCTTAAAACAAAGATCAACTTACCTCCAGTTTCCAATAACACATTCATCATTTCCATCTAAGGCCTTATCAGAACTATCTTTAGCATCTGTATTTTTACCAACAGTCTTGTCAAAGCAATCTAGGCCTTTTCTATCAAGTATTTCACAATTCCTCCAAAAAATATCTCTTACCCTTTTATAAAGCTGTTCCAACATTTTTGGTAATTGCAAGAAACATGAACCCCACTCTTGGTACCAATCTCTTAGTTTGCCAAAGGACTGCCAATGCAAAGTACCAGAAATGTGTTGGATTTCATAAAGGGAATTTTATTTAGGGCAAAAGCTTACAGTTCTGAGGCCATGAAATGTCCAAATCAAGGCATCGACAGAGATGCTTTCTCACCAAAATCAGCTACTAGTGATCCTGGCATCCTGCCACATGGAAAAGCAAGATGTTGGCCAATCTGCCAAGGTCCCTGCCTTCCCCTCTAGGCTCACCGTCTCTTACTGCCTATCTGTGGGTGCCAGGTATAAGGGCTTGTCTCTTTCCAAGCCTCCTTTCTGTCTCAGCTGCTCTGCCTTCTTCCCAAGTTCAGCTATGGGCTATCAGGCATATGGCTCATCTCTTCAGGCTTAAGCTACTCCGTAGGCCCAGCCCCTTGGGGACCTCTTTTTGTGCCTGTGATCTGCTGACTCCAGACTCCAGGACCTATCTAAGCCTCTCAGGGCTTCTCTGCATTTCTGCAGCTATAAGCAAACCTGGAGTCTTCTCTCTCTACTTTGTTCTTTCTCTTACATGGCCAAATAAAAATAGTGTCTTCCTTTCTCTGTATGTGTCTCTCTCTGTGTCTTTATTTATATAAAGCTCCAGTAGAGGGTGGGGACCCAATCTGAATCATGCCTCAGTAACGTAGTCCAATCAAAAGGGCTCCACTCTCAAAGAAATAGATTAGTTCAAGAACATTATCTTTCTCTTTTTGGGATTCATGAAAGAACTTCAAACAATCACAATGTCATATATATTTATTATCTCTCTTTTCCTTTATTACAAAAACCTTTTTTGTATAGTTGATCTTTTGTGATGTGTTCAATTGGTCCCTTTCTCATGTCTGTCAGTATATTTTTAAAATATTTTGTTGTTACCCTGGGATTTATAATATATAACCTACATCTATAACCTACTAATTTGAAAAGATACCAACTTGGCTTCAATAGCATACATGTTCCTGCTCACTGGTAAAATGATCTGTGTTTGGAGATTTCTTTGTGTGATGACTTTAAACTGATCCAATTTCTTCAATATTGACAACACTTTAGGTCATACGTCTTATCTTGAGACAATTTTTGGTAAATTTTATTTTTTAGAATTTCATCCAATTCACCTGCTTCTAAATTTATTGTATCTTCTCATTACTTTAAGTATTTTTAAATGTATACTATGTCTAATTCCTTCTAAACATGATTTAAATGCATTTTATTAATTTTGAAAATTACCATTTTCATTATCACTCAGT
This sequence comes from Tolypeutes matacus, assembly GCA_026826555.1. Lineage (NCBI taxonomy): Eukaryota > Metazoa > Chordata > Mammalia > Cingulata > Chlamyphoridae > Tolypeutes > Tolypeutes matacus. The sequence goes on from JAKSZT010054263.1 coordinate 582,841, forward strand.
TCTAAGTATTCTAAATTCTAATTTGAATAATTCTTTGACATGTGAATTGTTTAGGAAGTGTTTCATAATTTCAAAATTTTGATAGGCCCTGGGGCTTTTCATAGATGGTTCATTTCTCTTTTCCTTTGGGATACATGGTAAGATTGCTCCCTTGGAGCACATGGTGTAATGTTAAGTGGGACTCTTAAAGTTAGCTGTGGCCATGTGACTTGCCTCAACCAGGAAAATGTGATTAGAAAAGTTTCACTTTTGCTCAGAAAATTTACAATCCAGGAAAAAGGAAATACATGTGACAGATGAAGAACACACATCAGAAAATGTTGCAGACTAGTTCAAAATGTGAGAAAAAGAATTTGACAAATTAAAGAACTTATTAAAACAATACCTTCTTAAATAATAGTTCACCAAAGAAATGTAAGAACTTAAGGGGGAAATGGTGAAATAATATGAGGTGATTATAAGTTTGAGAAGTTCAGGAATGAAGTAGAAGAAAAAATAAAAATCTTTGCAGAAATGAAGGTAATGTTGGAAGTGAGAAAAATTTTTAAATGAAGAAAATTATATCCATGGACACCTTACTCCTTTTATATTAGCATATTGGTGCTGCAGAATCACTGGTCTAGATCATCTTCCACTCACACTTAATCTACTTTCTGTTCCTTTAAATGCAAATATCTTTAACTTCCTTCTATTGTTTAGTGACCATCCTAAAACTCAATGATATCATTTTCTGATTTTTATAACTTATATTTTTTCTCTTTTTAAAAACTGTTCATAATAAGTTTTACATTTACTTTTAAATTTAGTTCTAACATTGCTTTAATGTCAAGTTGTTGGATAAGCAGTTAAATAATCCACAATAGTTAAATAATTGTACTCATTCCATACCAAACTTACATTAGATAAATCTGAGATTCTTGACTCTAGTCCAAGATTTATGTCTTTCTTTGAGAGCTTTGCACTGCTAAAATACACATAATTTCGAATTGTTGCTGATAATAATCCATCAGTCCATTCCATAGTATTAGGATCTAGTTGCCCACATAGTTCACCAAGAGTGACACACTTTGGATTTAAAACACAGCTATCTACTTTTCCTTTTCTTCCTGTAATCTGAGAAAAATCCAATGTTGTTTATAAAGGGAATAACTATAGTGCAATTATTTAATATTTTTACATTGTTATTACCAAAGGATTTTAGGACAGCTCTTTAACTTCAAAGAAAGATTTTCTATACACATGGCAAATTGCAAGGAACAGCAAAAATTGGCATTAAAATTAGTTACAATAAACAAACCTTTTTTTTTTTTAATTCTAAATACCACTCCTTAGACTCTAGCTAGCCCTTTAAGGGATCTGGGGGAAGTGGGCACTATTTTCTTGGCTGCACGAGACAGGAATAGAATTTATGTCTAAGTGAGCTGGACAGGGGGTGGAGAGAGTGGGTTTGGTTTAAGTACTATAGACTTGCTTTTCTTACAAAATTTTAGTAGAATCTCTTGAATAAATATTTCTTTATTTGCTATATGTACTTAGGAGTACTTCCAGAGATCTTAAATAGTTGTGTTTTAAAAATAATTTTCACAAGCTTTCTGGGGAATGAATCCATGGAGCTTCTCATGCTGTCACGCCAGAAGTGGAACCTACTTGGAGCTTTTTCAGGTTGACTCTTACACCCTTCAATATGCCTCCATCTCCGTTTTTTCTTTTTCTCTATTTTCTACCATTTCCTTATATTATTGGATTACAAGATGCTCCAGTATAATGTCATATTTTTCCTGCCCCAATCTTTGAATCAACCAGTTCTCCATGGAACTGCTTCCTTTTATTAGAGAATAGTATCTAGAAACCAGGATCTGGGAAGTAGGTGTGCTCATTTATACTGTGTTACTACTTCTGGTCACTCTAAGTGGATAAAGGTAGTAAATATTTACATGTTTACTAACATATGAATAAACATACATATTTACTTTGGTATCTTTCAGTGTGTGGGGGTGTGTGTATGAAATTCCATGGGTCAATATTGATACATCTAACTCTAATACTGCATCACATTATTCATTCTATCCTTCCTCTTTGCTTATGTGGCTTCTTTCTCCAACAGTGAGAAACATGATCTAATTAGCAACAATATATTTACTTATTTGTTCACCCCTACCATACAAATAAAGTAGTTTCAGAATTGCTAATTTATACCATTGTGAGGAACAAATTTACCAATTAGAGTACAGCGTGCAAAATTCTTTTTGCCATTAGCCTTACTGTCGCTCCTAAAACTACTGTTTTCCAAAGTACTTAGGTAATCTATTTTTCCCCCATCCCTTTCAGTAGGATAATAAGACTTATTTGTAATACAGTATATTAACCTGTCCCAGTCTACATTCCATTTTTCTTGGTTATTCCATTTTGTTTTCCTCCTCACAATGTATGAGAGTTCTAATTTTTCTCCATCCTCAGTTGCACTTGGTATTATTTGTTACATATTAGCAATTCTAATATGTAGCAATTCTCATCACGGTAACTTGTATTTTTAATGCTTAATATGTTAAACCTTTTTTCACAGAGTATTGGCTATTTGTATATGTTCTATGTTTAAGTTTCTATTCAGATCTTTTGCCAATTTAAAAAAAATTGGGGATCTTTAGAAGATGCTCAAGGGTTTTGGTTCCTCAATGATTCGTTGAACGACTTGAAAAAATGGGCAGAGCTCTGGAAAACAGTTAAAAGGCTGCAGTAACTGGGAAAACACTGAATCAAGAAAATACAACTTAAAAGTGGTAGGAGAAGTTCATGGCACCCTGCTGACCTGACCACTTCCAAAAATCCTCCCCAGTACAGTGTGGAGTTAACCTGACATTTCAGTGTGGGTTACTAGCCCTATTCCAGACAAAAAAGAGTAACCCCTTTGCACATATTAGGGTGGCTGTATGTTGGTGCCAATCTATCTTGTGGCATCCTGAAGGAATGAACTAGGACACTTGTTTCTATCTTGCCTTCCAAGAACTTGTCCTGCAGGCAAAAGCAGCATCTGGACAGCTAAATCAGTGTAAGAAACAAACAAATAGAAGAGGCCTGGGATTAAAACATTTCCAGAAAAATAAAAGCTAAAGGGGAGTACGTGCAGCTCAGTGGTTTGAGTGCCTTCTTCCCATGTACAAGATCCTGGGCTCAAAAAAAAAAAAAAAATAGGAAAAGAAAGATCCTTGGCTCAATCCCCAGTACCCTTTTTTTAAAAAAAAGCAATGCTAAAGGGAGTTCTTCAGATTGAAAGAAACAGGCACTAGACAGTAGATCAGGCATACAGAAACTAAGATCAATAAGGAAAGAGGAAACTTGAATGATACTACAAACCAACTAGACCTAACCAGATATATATAGAATACTTCACCCAACAATAGCAAAATGCACATTCTTCTCTAAAAACACTTTGGTAATTCTCCATGATAGACCATATATTAGGTAAAAAATTGTTTTCAATAAATTTAGAAACACTGAAATCATACAATGTATCTTTGCTAACCACAATGGGGTAAATCTAGAAATCAATAACAAGGGGAGAACTGGAAAACTCAAAACTATGTAGAAGTTAAACAACACACTTTTAAACAATCAGTGTGTCAAAGAAAAAATCACAAGGGAAATAAGGAAATACTTTGAAGTGAATGAAATCATTACATAAAACTTATGGGATGCACCAAAAGTAGTGTTGAGAGGAATTTTATAGCTCCAAATGCTTAAAGAAGAAAGATTTCATATCAGATAACTAATTTCACACCTAGAAGAACTAGAAAAAGAAGAGCAATGTAAACCAAAACTGAGAAGAAATAGAAAACAAAGTTTAAAGCAGAGGTAAATGAAATAGAGAATAAAAAATCAATAGAGAATAAACAACATCAAAGGTTGTTTATTTGAGAAGATCAGTTAAAATGACAAACCCTTAGCTAGGCTGACAAAGAAAAAAAGAGGGAAGACACAAATAATTAAAATCAGTAATGAAGGGGGGGGGTCATTACTACTGACCCTACAGAATAAAATAAGAGGATAATATGAAAAAATATGCCAACAAATTAGGTATCCTAGATGAAATGGAAAAATTCCTATAAACACACAAAAACACTGACTCAGGAAGAAATAGAAGAACACAACAGACCAATACCAAGATACAGATTCAGTAAATAGAACTCCTCCATCACCCCCCAAAAAAAGAAAAGCTCAAGACCAGATTGCTACACTGGTGGATTTTACCAGGAGAATTAACATCAATCTTGCTGAAACTCTACAAAAAAAGTTGAAGAGGAGGGAATACTTCCTAACTCATTCTATGATGCCCGGATCATGCTCTTACCAAAGCCAGATAAAGATATCCTAAGACAAGAAAATTATAGACTAATATTCCTCAAGACTATAGATGCAAAAGTCCTCAGCAAAATACCAAAAAACTTAATCCAATAGCACACACAAAAAAGAATTATTACCCCATGATAAAGTAGGATTTATCCCAGGAATACAAGGGTGGTTTAACATAAGAAAATAAATTGGAGAGTCAAGATTGTGGAGTAGGGAATGGCAGGCTACACTCTTCCTCTAGAAACTGTGGGAAGGTAGGCAGGCTACCCTGGCAAAAGGGAATCTGAGGTGTCATCTGGATACTGGTGGAGAGGCTGGCTGTGGGGTGATTGATTGGTGGGTAGAAGCCGTTGGGGAGGAGCAGACTAGTGGGTTGCCAGTGGCCTGAGAGGGAGGCCTCTTTTTTCAGTATTTCTCTCTCTCCCTCCCTCCCTCTCTCTCCCTTCACCTAGATAGCTGCAGAGAGGAGGGGTGTGGGATGATCAACTGGCCAAAACAGGCAGCCTGAGGAGAAGCCTAGATGGTCCTGGTAGTGTGAGAGGCAGGCCCAGATTTTTGTTTTGTTTTGGTTGGTTGGTTGGTTTTTTCTTATCCTCTTCTTTATTTTCTTTCCTTTTTCTGTTTTTCTTCTTTTTTTCCCTCTCTTCCCACTTCTCTTGTCTTTTATTTTTCCCCTATTATTCTTTCTTTTTCCTCCCTTTTTATCTTTTTTAAAAATTATTTTTATCCATTTTTTTCTTTTTTTCTCTTTCCTTTCTTTTATTTTTTTCTCTTTTTTTTTTTTGTTCTTTCATCTTTTTCATTCTTAATTTTAGTCCTTCTTTTCTGTCTTTCCCTGTTTTGTCTGTATTTCTTCTCTTCCCATTTATCTGATGTATTAGTCAGCCAAAGGGGTGCTGATGCAAAATACCAGAAATCTGTTGGCTTTTATAAAGGATATTTATTTGGGGTAGATGCTTACTGTTACTAGGCCATAAAGCATAAGTTACATTCTTCACCAAAGTCTGTTGCCACATGTTGGAGCAAGATGGCTGCCAACATCTGCAAGGGTCCAGCCTCCCTCTTACTCTTATGGCTCCGTGGCCCCAGTTTCTTCCAGTATCAGCTGTAGGTTGGGATAAGTCTTGTCACTCTCCTGGGGCTCATTTCTCTCTGGGCTCAGTTGTTCTGCTCTCTCCACAAGGCCAGCTATAAACTATCAGGCAAATGGGGCCTCTGCCATGTCTAATGGAGCCTTCTCTCTTTCCTCACATATCTGCTTCTCTGTGTATTTACTTCATGGGCTCCAGCATTAAAACTCTAACTTTCTCCTCTACCATGTTTTTTCTCTGAGTCCCCACCCACTCAAGGAGGTGGGGACTCAACATCCTACTGACATGGCCCAATCAAAGCCTTAATCATAATTTAATCAAGTAAGAGTGAAATCTCTAACTCCAATACAATATAATATGCCCAGAGGAACAGGCCAGTTTACAAACATAATCCAGTATCTGCTTTTGGAATTCATAAACAATATCAAGCTGCCACATATAGTCTTTTATTTTATTTTAATTTATTTCATTTTATTTTTATTTTTTCCTGTTCCTTTTGTCACTTATTTACAAATATTTTCTGTTTACTATATTTCTCTTAGTATTTATCTTTCTGCCTAGTTTTTGTTCTCTTTCCTTCATTCTTCTTTATTTTTAAATTTTCTTCTCTTTTCCCTTTTCTCCTTTTTTTCCTTTTTTGTGGATCTAATATTTTTTTCCATTGAAAATGGGCAACTACAAAGACATATACTAAGTGGAACTAAGAGTTAAAGAGGACTAGACACAAAACCAAACAAAAATAAAACCCTAAACTAGAAAGAGAAACTAACCAACTGAATAAGACTGTCAAGGTAAACAGGTGCCTAGACATCAGCAAAAAATTGCAAGCCATACTAAGAAACAGGTAGTCAAGACCCAGTGTAATGTACCCAGAGTAAAAAGCAGGAGGAGTCACACAATGTGGGAAAACTAATCAAGGATGTTCAAACAAATATCCTTAATCAACTTAATAAAATGAAGGAAGAGATAAAGGATATCAAGAAGACACTAGGGAACATACAGAAGAAATTGTAAACATACATAAAAAAGATAAACGATCTTATGGTGATGAAAAGCACAATACAAGAATTTAAAAATACACTAGAAGCACATAACAGTACATTTGAACAGATAGAGGAAAGAATTAGCGATGTCAAAGATAGGACATCTGAAATTGCACAAATAGATATAAAACTGAAAAAAATTCAGGAGAGACTCAAGGAATTGAATCACAGCATGAAACACATAACATATGGCATCCCAGAGGGTAAAGAGAAGGAAAAAGGGGCAGTGGGAATGTTTGAGGAAATAAAGACCTCAAATTTCCCAACTCTTTTGGGACATGGATGTATATGTCCAGGGAGTGCAGTGTACTCCAAACAGAAAACAAGTTTACATACAAACTACCAAAAAAGGGTAGGAGTAACTATACTAATATCAGGCAAAACAGACTTTAAATGCAAAGCTGTAGTAAGAGACAAAGAAGGGCACTATAGATTAATAAAAGAGGTAATTTACCAAGAAGAAAGATGAACTATTTATGAACCTAACTAGGGAGCCCCAAAATACATGAGGCAAATACAAACAAAACTAAGGGGAGAATAGACACGTCTAAAATCATAGTGGGGGACATCATTACACCATTATCATCATTAGACAGAATATCTTGACAGAGGCTCAATAAAGAAACAGAGGCCTTGAATAATACATTAGAGGAAATAGACCTAATGGACTTATACAGAAAATTATACCCCCCCCCCAAAAGCAGGATATATATTTATCTCTAGTGTTCATGGGTCATTCTCCAGGATAGACCACATTCTAGGTCATAAATCAGTAACTATGGTCTAAGGAAATAAAAATTAGAACACAACATATTAAAATTTATCTGATGCAGATAAATCAGTTTTGAGAGAGCCTACATCAAAAAAAAAGAGCTAAAATTAAAGCCCTAACTGTACACCTGGAGGAACTCAAAAAAGAAAAACAAACTAATCTCAAAGTAAGCAGAAGGAAGGAAATAAGAAGGATTACAGCAGAATTAAATGAAATTGAGAAAAATATATATTAGAAAGAATTAACAAAACCAAAATCTCATTTGTTGAGAATATTAATAAAATTGACAAACCCTAAGGTAGACTAACAAAGAAAAATAAATAAAATCAGAAATGAGAGAAAGGTTATCACCACTGACCCCACAGGAATAAAGAGTATAAGAAGATACTTTGAAAAACAGTATGCCAACAAGATGTACAATTTAGATGAAATATGTGAATTTCTAGAAATGCACAAGCAACCTACACTGACAAAAGAAGAATTAGAAGAACTCAGCAGAACAATCATAAGTAGTTAGATTGAATTTGTCATCAAAAACTTCCCAACCAAGAAAAGCCAAGAATCAGATGGCTTCAAAGTTGAATTCTACCAATTATTTCTAGAAAGAACCAATACCAATCCTGCTCAAACATTTCCAAAAAACCGAAGAGGAGGGAACATTACCTAATTCATTCCACAATGCCAACATCACCCTAATACTAAAGCCACATAAAGATGCTAAAAGAAAAGATAACTACAGACAAATATCTCTAATGAACTTAGATGCAAATATCTGGAACAAAATACTTGCTAATCAAATCCAACAACACATCAATCTAATTATACATAATGATGAAGTGTGTTTTATCACAGGCATGCAAGGATGGTTCAACATAAGAAAATCAATTAGTGAAATACACACTTGAAAAGATCAAAGGATAAAAATCATATGATCCTCTATATCAATGCAGAAAAGGCATTCTAAAAAATACAATATCCTTACTTGATAAAAATATTTCCCATTTCAAAAGATAGTATAAGAAGGAAACTTCCTCAACATGATAAAGAGCATTGTGAAAAAGCCACAGCTAACATCATACACAATGGTGAAAGGCTTTCCCTTTAAGATATGGAACAAGACAAAGATGCCCACTGTCACCACATTTATTTAACGTTGCATTAGAAGTACTTGTTTGAGCACTTAGGCAAGAAAAAGAAATAAAACACATCCAAATTGCTAAAGAAAAATTAAAACTTTCACTATTTGCAGATGACATGATCTTGTACGTAGAAAGTATGAAAAATTTACAACAAAGCTTTTAGAGCTGATAAACAAGTTCAGGAAAGTAGCAGGATATAACATCAAAATGCAAAAATCAGTAGCATTTTTGTATACTAATAATGAGCAATCTGAGGAGGAAATCAAGAAAAAAATCTATTTACAATAGCAATTAAAAGAATCAAATATCTAGGAATAAACTTAACTAAGGATGCAAGGAATTGTACACAGAAACCTACAAAAAATTGCTATAGGAAATCAAAGAAGCTCTAAATAAATGGAAGAATATTCCATGCTCATGGATTGGAAGATTAGATTTCATTAAGATGTCTGTCCTACCCAAATTGATTTACAGTTTCAATGCAATCCTAATAAAATTTCCAAAAGCATTTTTTACTGAACTGGAAAAGCCAATTATAAAATTTATTTGGAAGTGTAAGGGACCCCGAATAGCCAAAAACATCTTGAAAGAGAAAAATGAAATTGGAGGAACCATACTACTTGACTTTAAAGCATACTACAAAGCTACAGTGGTCAAAACTGCACAGTATTAACACAAAGATAGACATACTTACCAATGGAACTGAACTGAGAATTCTGATATAGGTCCTTGCGTATATGGTAAACTGGTATTCAATAAGGCCACCAAGCCAACTCAACTGGGACAGAATGGCTTCTTCAACAAATGGTGCTTGGATAACTGGACATACATATCAAAAGAATGAAAGAAGATCAACATCTCATGCCCTATACAAAAATTAACTCAAGATGGATCAAAGACCTAAACATAAGCACCAAGACCATAAAACTCCTAGAGGATAATGTAGGGAATCATCTACAAGATCTTGTAATAAGAAATGGTTTCATAAACTTTACACCCAAGCATGAGCAATGAAAGAAAAAAATAGATAAATGGGACAGCCTCAAAATTTAAAAAATTGTGTTCAAAGGAGTTTGTCAAAAAAAGCAGAAAGACAGCCTACTCAATGGGATAAAATATTTAGGAATCACTTATCTGATAAGGTTCTAATAGTCAGTAAATATAAAGAAATCTTACATCTTGAAAATAAAAAGACAAACAACCCATTTCAAAAATGAGCAAGAGATTAGAATAGACACTTCTTCAAAGAAGAACTACAAATGGCTAAAAAGCTCATGAAAAGATGTTCAACATCCCTGGCTATTAGGGAAATGCAGATCAAACTACAATGAATATTATCTTACACCTATTAGACTGGCTGCTATTTAAAAAAAAAAACAACAGAAAACTACAAGTGTTAAAGAGGATGTGAAAGAACAGGAATTCTCATCCACTGCTGGTAGAAATGTAGAATAGTGCAGCCACCGTGGAGAACAGTTTGGCAGTTCTTCAGGTACTTAGAATTGCCAAATGATTCAGCAATCCCACTACCCAGAAGGATCGAAAGCAGGGACATGAACAAATATATGCACACCAATGTTCATAGTGGCATCATTCACTATTGCCAAAAGGTGGAAGGAACCCAAGTATCCATCAACAGATAATGGATAAACAAATGTGGTATATACATACGATGGAATACTACTCAGCAGTAAGAAGGAATGAAGTATTGACACATGCAAAAACATGGATGAATCTTGAAGACCCTACATTGATTGAGGTAAGCCAGTCATTAAAGGACAAATATTGCATGATCTCACTGATATGAATCAAGGATATTGAGCAGACTCACAGAGGTAGAGTCTGGAAGATAGGTTACCAGGAGATAGAAAAGGAGTAGAGAGTGGTGAGCTGATAATCAATCTGGGCAGATTCTATGAATTGGTGGATTGGGGTGGTTTGGCAGTGTATGAGGGTGATGGTGATGCAGAGATGTGAGTGGGGTCAATGGCACTGGAGTGTGAGTGTGAGAGGGGTTCGGGGGTGAGTTGCGCTATCCATGGAGCTTGGGGGAGGGCTGGACAAAGGAACTGGTGAACTCTGGGGAGGTTTGAGGACTAAAAATACAGTTGTGGGAGTTTTCTTTTGGCAACTATTGCAGGGGAGAGTCACTGGTGCAGAGTGTCAGTGGTGGGGGGATGTGTAGGGAAGGGTACACTTGGGGCATGCCTCTATGGAATATGAATGTGTTCATGTGGTCATATGGTGTTATCTCAGTGGGTGGAGACTCACACAATATCCAACAAAGTAATTAAATTCCCATTCTGGGGGGTTGCCACATTCTCAAATAGAGTGGCAGAATCTTTATAGTACATAGGAAGTGCCTAATAAAAGAAAACAGACCAATATGTCAAGCTCTCAATATTTTTGCTTGTACTTACAAACCTTATTCTTGTAAAACTGAAACTTAGCCTAATAATATTTATTACTTAAGAGTTACCTCCTGAAAGCCTCCTTGTTACTCAAATGCGGCCTCTCTTTAAGCCAAATTCAGCAAATAAATTTACTATATTGCCCCTGCCCGGCATGGGACATAAGTCCTGGGGATGAGCCTCCCTGGCACTGAGGGATTAATAACAAGTGCCAATCAATGATATATTTGGAAAAAGTTCTTGACCAAAAGGGACAAACATTAAATACAAAAGTTCTTATAGCTAAGCGATTTCAAAGTGAGTTGAGATGTCATTCCAGAGGTTACGCTTATGCACATCTCAGGTGGATCTCACTTACTGCCACAGTAAATAAAGCCTCAAACGGGTGCTCCAGAGGGCTCTATAGACAACTGGACACTATAGGCAAGGCACACAACACAGTGAAATCAGCACCCCATCAGTGGGCCTTACCTTGGAATACATGATAACCTATTTCCCTAAAGTATCAGATTAGACTCACTTATAATTTCCCTACACATGATTATTCCACCCCTTTTATTCGAACTTATAATTAGCACTATACCTGTTAAATATATGTCCCAGAGACTTAAATCTTCAGTCTGTTCATATGCTGGTTGACCCCTGAATCTCAGCAGAGTTGCATCCAACACCTACTCCCCAGTTCATTGGATTTGTCCAGAACAACTAACAAAATGATGATGATGGACAACCCCCATCCCAAAAAACAGAATATCTACAACTGCAATCAAAACAGTTCCTTCCATCTGTCCCCTAAGATCTAAGTCCATATAGATGAGAACCTAAGACTCATAGATCACATTACTAACAATGAATATTTAAATAAGATAATTTATTAAAAAACACAGTATTTATTGGAGTCTAAGTTTATATTGAAAAAAATACATCATGATAGTAAGTAGGGGTTATTCTAGAAATTTAAGGACAAGTTAACATTAGTAAATCTATCACCAAATCTTTTTACATGCATCAAATAAAAGACAAAAATAAATGCTGAAAAGTCACTTAATAAATTCTAACAGTCAAAACCAAGAGTATAATGAAAATGGAAGATAATTTTTAAAATTTGATAAAAAAACATTTATCAGTGACCAAGTGTAAACATCATATTAAATGGAAAAATAGTAAATGCACTTCAGATAAATTAAGAAATAAGATATTATAGTTAACATTGTCTTGGATGATTAATCAATGCAATATGATTAAAAAAACAATATAAGTGATATAAATATTTGAAAAATGATGAAATTATTTTCATTTGAAGATGACTCATTAGAACTTACTAGTCCATTAAGTAAAATGACTGAGTACAAAACAAATACATAATTCAGTAGTATTATTACCCTAGTAACTACCAGTTTGGAAATGGAAATGGGAAAATGGAAAAAAAAAAAATCCCTTTTTTTTTTGTATGAAGAATCATTAGTTACAAAATTCCTAGCAATAAATTTAACAAGTTATGAACAAGATTTATGTAAAGAAAACATGTTATTGAAGTACATAAATTAAGATCCAAAAAATAGACAAACATTTTATTTCATAGCGCCTTTACCTTTGAAACAGATTTCCGTTCCTCAACTGATAAAAAGTCTACAATTGGTAAAAGTATTAAAGCTTTTTCTAAAATTCTTCTGACTGTTGTCTTTCCTCCACCTGTTGGGCCCACTAACATTACACCAACACAAGCCTAAAACAAAATTTACAGATTTATTCATTCACAAACTATTTTTAAAAAAACATTAAAAAACAAATTAACAAATACGTTTCTATTTTGACTGACTCTTCCTTCAAATTATTATTCAATCCATTGTAATCTTGTTTCTGCCTTTATTGACTGGGCTAATGCTCATGCACCAGATATCTCCTAATTGTAAAACTGATTTAACAGTTTACTTTCCACTTCGCCTTCCTTCTTGTACCTTTCTCTACTATTGGCTTCTGCAGTACAATTTATCTAGGCTTTCTTCTCTACTTTTTCTCTTTTTCTTGAGCACCGATTCTCCTTTCCACATTGTCTTCCCTAGTTCACCGTTTTCCCTTTCTTCTTTCTATGCATTGTCCCTAGCCAATTCAAATTATTAATTTGAATTTCTTTAACTATGATCTTCTTTCTAATGACTGCCTAAAGTAAACATATTTCCCAGTTCTAAGTGCCAGAGGGAAATTTCAAATGGTCTAAATATTTACATCTGGATGTTGTTCCACATGATTCTTAAACTCCACATAATCTACCTTCCTCTCTTATTTATCTAATCTAGTTAATAAAACCACTAAGTACCCAATTGTCCAAAGTAGACTATTTGCTTTTTCCATCCCCTCATCTTTTTTAAAGTAAACTTTATTTCAACTTCAAAAAATAAAAGACAAAAGTTAGCTTAACAAATTATGGAAGAATTACTTTTAAAAATTCTATCCAGACACATTTATCTCAGAAACCACCACCTACCACAAGATCTTGAAGATATTTCTCTATATTATCTTCTAGGAATTTTATGGTTCTAGTTTTTATATTTAGGTCCTTGATCCATTTATACGGGTCCCTTTTTTTTTTTTTTTTTTTTTTTTTTTTTAACCTATTTGCTCTCCAGTTCTCCCAGCACCATTTGAACAGTTGAATAGATTGTTCTGAACCAACTTTCTGGATTTGACAGCCTTGTCAAAAATCACTTGACCATAGATGTGAGAGTCTATTTCAAAATTCTCAATTCGATTCCATTGCTCAATCTGCCTATCTTTATGCCACTACTATGCTGATGTTACCACTGTAAATCTTTTTTCTTTGCTAGTCTAGTTAAGGGTTTGTTGGTTTTGTTGATCTTCTTGAAGAACATTGGTTCTGTTGAGTCTCTATATTGTTTTTATTCTCTATTTCATTTATTTCTGCTTTAATCTTTATTATTCCATTCCTTCTGCTTGCTTTGGAATTTGTTTTGCTATTCTTTCTCTAGTTCCTCCAGTGGTGCAGTTAGGGCTTTGAAGGATTTTTAGCTCTTTCTTCTTTTTTAATGTAAGCATTAAGGGCTATAAATTTCCCTCTCAGCACTGCCTTCACTGTGTACCATAAGTTTTGATATGTTATGTTCTTGTTTTCATTTGTCTTGAGATATTTCCTGATTTCTCTTGCAAATTCTACTTTGACCCACTGATTATTTAAGACTGTATTGTTTAATCTCCATATATTTGTGACATTTCCCTTTTTCTACCTATTAATTTCCAACTTTATTTCATCATGATCAGAGAAAGTGCTTTGTATAATTTTAATCTTTTAAAATGTATTGAGTTCTGACTTATGACCCAATATATGGTCTATCTTGGAGAAAGATCCTTGAGCACTTGAGAAGAATGTATATCCTGCTCTTTTGGGGGTTGTATTGTTCTATAAATAACTGTTAGGTCTAGTTCATTTATCATATTATTCAAGCTCTGTTCCCTTATTTATTCTCTGTCCAGATGTTCTATCCAATGCCATATCTCGTACAAAACATTTTCTTGATTCCATCTTCTCTCCATCCCAACTACAATTGCCTTAACTTGGATCCTCACCATCTCTTCCAGACTATTTTAACAATTATTAAGTGAATTATTATATTTTAAATAATGTAAGTATCACTTAAGTACATTAAAATTCAAATATGGCTAAAGCTAAAATACTTTTCACTTACATTCCAATCTCACTCCCATCATGGAGTCCTTATTATTCTCTGGTATGATATCCCCAAACTCGACAACTGATGAGATGAGAAGGACCCAAAAAGTCTTTCTTATCAAATAGAAATTGTATATTCAGGACGACAGCCAGTCTGTCCTCACTGGCATCTTGACTTTACATGAACAAGAGGCAACTATCCCTCTGGGGTAAACTTTATCCCCACTTACAAGCTGAAGTAAAGTCATTACCAGTTCAATGGAATCTTTGATTCACAAAAATTCCCCTAATTTTCTGGGTCTGGTTTAGTGATGTTTCAGCTAAGTGAAATCTGAGGGCTCCAGCTGCTTAGCTTCAGAACTAGCTATGCAAAATCAAAAGTGAACTTGTTTCCTCTGCTCAGAGGGCAGAACGCTGCTTCTTAGGCTTTGCCAATAGCCTGTTTGGTCTGCCACTTGGAAAACAACAGACCAGAAGATTAAAGATACCCCTCTTTGGAGTTGTGAACTGTGGAAACAAATGGTGGCTGCTGATCAAACTATCTAGGTCATTCATGTAGATGCCCATGGTAAGGACTCGTTCTTTTATTGCTTAGAATCAAGTTGTGATCAAGCTTGCATTGTCCAGATTATCATGATTGCTGTCTGGATATATATACTGGATTTGGCAATATAGACTGTTTTTCATCATAGACTGGACACAAAATAAAGGGTTATGAATTTCTGATACAGAGGCTACCACTGCATGTCAGACTTATGACTCCATCAAAAGTTGACACAGTTTTCTCACAGTGGAGAAAGACCCATTTCATAGAGCATAAACCCCATAGACTTCTAAAAAATTGAATACATCAGACCTTTGAGCTCCTCTTGAGGCTGTCTGTGGTAACTTATTGATCCTGACACTATTTCAGGTTATGGAGTTGCTGTTCTAGTCCAATCTAGACTCTGACTACACTATTATGTTTCTTAAAACTAATTTATGTGTTTGGTTTTCTGGACCATTTTCCATATGAATGACAAGAGTATACCTTTTACTCAGAAGTCACTAAACATGGGCTAATTTTCAAGGTCTTTGATGGACCTCCCATATTCCCTATCATACACAGACATCTGGTATTTGGCATTGGAAGAGCATCCTCAAAACCTTACTCAAAAACATTTCTGACTCTACCTCCTTCACCTTCTCTTTGTTCACACATCTTACCAAGTGTTGTAGTTTGTTAAGGCTGCTGATGCAAAATACCAGAAATGAGTTGTCTTTTATAAAGGGAATTTACTAGGGTAAAAGTTTACAGTTTTGAAGTTCTGAAAATGTCCAAATCAAGGCATCATTAGAGATGCTTTCTCATCTGGATCCCGGATTCCTGCCACATGGTGAGGCAAAATGGCGGCTCCCCATCTGGGTCTCTGACTTCTCCTCCAGGCTACTTTCTCCCTGAGTTCGGCTGTGGATGATCAAGCACATGGCAAAGCTCATTTCTTCAGCTTTCAGCTGCTTGGTGTGGCTAATCTCTGCGGTGTCCTCATTGCTCGAGCTTCTCCACTGATTCCAGCCTCCATCCTCTCTCTCAGCCTCTCAGGGTTTCTCTGGCTGTAAGAGATCCTGGAGTTCACTCTCACATGGCAGCATAAAAATTGCAGCTGTCTTTCTGTGTGTGTCTGCTTTCAGTTCTCTGCTTATATATGCCTCCAGCAAAAGAGCAGAGACCCAACCTGGGCCACACCTCACTTATGTAGTCCAATCAAATGCCCTAAAGTGATCTAATCAAGTATATAATCAAAAGGTTCCTTAACTGAATCTAATGCAATCAAAGGGTCTCACATCCATAGGAATGGATTAGTTCAAAGAACATGATCTTTTCTGGGATTCACAAAACTTCAAACTATCACACTAAAAAGTTTGGTCTTTGAATGTGTGTGTCCTCAGACAAAGATCATCTCCTTTCATCTATTTCTATGGTAATGATCAAGATGAAAAGGGTGGGGGATTATATAGATGTATTTTGAAAGTTCAGGATTTAGCCCTGACCATTCCTTGGCATGGTACTTTTCTTTCCCCTACTGATGAACCCAGGTCAGCCTGGTTGGTACACATTCCATGTGGCAGCCTTACAAAACAGGACCTAGGGAACTCAAATTTAGTTCTGGTTCATCCTCTTGGGTTCTCTTGTTGGACTGACATAGTCTTAGATATAAAGATAGTGACTACTTGGTTGAGTACAATGCTTACTGAGTCTTTCTACATTGGCTTGTGCAGGTAAAAGTGTGGGTCATATGGGTTTCTGTAAGTTTTATAAAAATGCACATGTCCCTCTTATGTCTAACCCTTCAGGGTGAAAGGTCTGGGTGTGAGTAAAGAATGTTTGAAAAAGAAATGGTTAAAACTACTAGAATGGGACACACTGATTTTGTGGCAATGCAGGGAGAGCAAACACCCACACACCTGGAGAAGGAATACCTTAGACCAGGGATTCTTAACTATTTTGTTCCACAGACCCCTTTGCCAGTCAGGTAAAAACCATGGACCCCTTACCAAGTCCACACTATATGTGTATTAATTAATAAATATATCACACTTGCACCAACATGTCCCCACAAGAATAATGTTTTTTTCTGAATTTCAATTCAAGCTCACAGACCCCTGGTTAAGAACATCCTGCCTTAGACCCTGGGAGGTTTTGGTGAGGGAGGGACATTAAAGAGCTTTAGCCTTTCAAAACTCTCCTTCTATGTTTTCTAACTGGAAAATACCCTGGTGTGGCTATTTCAACCTGTGGTAGATGCCTTCAATTTAATTGATGCTGGGACTGTCATTCCTTGCCAGATACCACTGGCAATAATTTAATCACTATTTCCCTTAACTTTACTGAGAAGTGCACTGGAAATAGCAGGTGATGATCCCACTCCTGTACCTCCCACGCAAACCTGTCATCACTTCCAGATGTCTTTCCCATAGCCCTCACTCAGTCATTCTAAGGAGCAGATGAATGCAATATGGCTGGTAGCATAGCAGAAAGCTCAAACTGGACTGTCCTCAAGCAGCCCCTCCAAAAACAAGAACTAGAGTTAATTATTAGAACTGAACTAAGAACCCACATTCTATGTTCAATCCACTGTCAAGATGCCCTCCCTCCCCTCACCCACTCCTCAGATAGATGTAGGCTTCATTTAGGGAACCCAACACCTGTAAAAAAAAAAAAAAAATTTTTTTTGCTAGGGGTACCATGTGCACCCTCAGGATTGTACTTCTTGTGCAGAAGCTAGGTGTTAACTTGGCTCCCTCCCCCAAAAGACTGCAATTTGCACTTTTGAGGTGCTTGTAAAACACATCAATATTTAAGGAAACACCACTTTGATTCTGTAAGGCACTCAGGTCAATAGGATTTTTTGGTGGAAATCAACATGTTGATTCTAAAAATTCTATGAAGGAGAAAGGGCCAAGAATAGCCAAAAACTTTTTGAAAAGGAAAAGAGTGGGAGTCAGGTACCATCAGATACCAATGACAGAAGTGGCAAATCAGCAAGGAAGTGTCTAGAAAAAATAGTTATCCATATGTGGAAAAATAGATCACTACCTGACACCTTAAAGAAAAATAAATTCCAGACAGTTTAAATTTGAGAAATGCAAATATCTAAAACTCTTAGAAAAAATATAGAAAATATCTTTATGAAGATAAGGTAGAAAAGATTGTTTAAAACAGGACCCAAAAAAACACAAACCACAAAGGAAAAGATGATAGATTTTATTGCATTAAAATTGTCTTCTGTACAAATGAACACCATGAACATTTCTAAGAAGCCAAGACTAAGACAATTTATTCAAAATGCATATAACCAATAAAGAATATCAATATAAAAATACATGATGAAAAATCTACACATTTACTAAGAAAAGGACAAACAACCCAACTGAAAAATCAGTGTAGTGTATAATCTCCCCATTTATAGAAAACTCAACTGGCTAATAAAGATAAGAAAGGGTGTACGATCTTACTAGCAATCAGAGAAATGTATATGTTGATGTTTTTAAAGGTAGTTCATTCATAGAGAACAGGAAATTCAAAGAAGGTTTAGCAATGGGATTCAGAATATTTTGCACCACATTTGTACAAATATGTATTAAGGGAGTGAAGGTGAAAAAGATTAATTTTTTGAGGGTTAAGGTAAGGGGGTCAAATAATAAAATCTAGGGAAATGGTTAATTTCCATAGTAACTACTTCATTTTGAAGAACACTTTAAGAGCTCTTTTAAATTATTATTGATTTTTTCCTCTTGAAAACCCTAGAGGAAAAGAGCTGTTAACTTGTCATTCTTCACTTACCTGAAGTTGATTATGAAACTGTATGATTTTCTCTTTCTGAGCTGGCCAATTTTGAAAGCCTAATTGTTGTGTTGCAATAGTTATCACTTTCTAAAAGAAAATAAATACATGGATTTAAAATGCCTTGCACATTGAACCCTTAAATTCTAATCCTCCAAACTGTCTCCTAACTAGGTAAGAATTACTACACTTTAAGACAGTACTTAATTTTTTAGTTCACCAAACCCTCTGAGAATAATGAAAGCTATTGTTATTATCTCCAGAAAAATATATTACATGCAAAATTTTATGTTCATAGGCGCCCCCATAGCAAATTCACAGACACCTCCTCCAGATTAAGAATTTATGCTTTAAGAGGTATTTAAGAACTAGTTGTTAGCAGATTGTGCAATGGTCTAATTATCCTATACTAAAAGAAAATACAAAAGATTCTTTTGTAATTCTAAATCAACATTAAGGTAGGTTTTCAATTTTGCATTCTATTGCTAATGTTGCAATGTTTAGACTATCCCAAGGGAGAAAATAAAATTTACAAGATTGAAAACATGATGTGTTTATACATTAAAACATCCCAGGGAGGGGTTGCAGCTTGGAAAGATATTCACTTTAACAGAGGAGTTATAAGGGCAGCCATACTTCCCTCAAAAGGGGACGGGAGGTCATTTTAGTGTGGATATAAATGGTAATTATGTCTATAGGAAAAAGTAGAATGTATCCTTTCTTTCTCACTGACCTACCCCATCCCATTTTTCATTCCTTACAAGCCTACAGTGGGACAGAACAAAAAAGCAGCTGAAGGAAACTCAAATTCAGCAGGACTGTACAAAAGGAGAAAAAAGCAGCTCCTATAGCAAGTCTAATTGAAGGTATATAATCAGCTGAGATAATTTTTTGAAGAGCAATCTCTTTTAAATGCAGTTGATGAGACTGTTCTACGTAAGGCCTTAACTAAGGCTAAGAATTAACTGTAGTTTATAGTACAAATCTAGATTTAAGCAGGAAGTCATACAAGTATAGAATGGTGTGGTATAAGGACAATATGAGATGCAAAGAAGATCAACAGAAATGGAATAATCAAGGAAAAGCTATTCATATAGGCCATCCCAACTGGTTAAGGATTTTTACAAATTCCTTACTTTGGAAGACTTTGGAATAAAATCCGATTCCTACTGTAAAGCATTCATGGCTGTATATGATTTTTCTTAGAGTCACCTGGGTGGTATATTATATGTAGTTCTTATTCCATGATGTGGTTTCAGGAATTCTCAGTTAAAATTTGGTTGTTCTGAGTTAATGACCCACATATACTTTGGATTTTGCTAGGGACAGATATTTGGATACCTTGGAAAGATCCCAATTGTCTATTGTATGCAGTTTTAGATTCTTGAATATCAAAAAATCAAAGAGTGTAAATAGTACACTTACAGAATATCTCTTTAATAAGATATTTTCCTATCTAGGTATGTTATACATGAAGCATCATTGCATAAGCCATCAAAAATACAACAGTAAATAAAATATTGGATTACTCTAATTTTAAATTATGATCTTTGTGCCATTTTTATGAAACATATTTTACAATTTGGTGTCAAACAGTTGACAACTTGAATATTTATTAACTGAAAAATTATACAAATGGGGGAAATAGGGAATAAATTGATATGCTTGTACAGATAACTTATTTATAAGCTCAAACTGCCATGAATTGATTTGTAAAATTGATAAAAAGATGAGTATATAATGAGGCCCAAAAGTAAAACCATTAATGTAACTATCAAATGCTATTAAAATGGTAATGCTATTTATTTTAGTGGTGGCTAAAGGCAACACAAAAGGTGCTTAAAACTTATAATTGGAGAAAGAAGAGTAGGGAAGTCGTAGGCCCTGCCTGGGAGAGATGCAAGGATGTTTATGTGAAATTGAGAAAGTGAAAAATGTCAATTGGCATTTTCCTTCTCCTTTATCAAAGTGAAAATCCTCAAAATGTAAATGTCAGTTTAAATCTTCAAAATGTAGGCAAAACAACTTCGGGGAAGATGGCGGATTAGAGAGACACAGGACTCTCTCCTCTCATAGAAAAATAGCTAGAGGATAGGCAGAAACAGCCTGGGAAAAAAAGTTCCAGGGCGTAGGACACTAGGAGAAGGCTGGATGCCAGGCAGAAGAGAGAGCATAGGAAAGGAACCTTGATGTTAAGACTGTGGGTGGACTGCAGCTGCGGCTGCCATACCCTACGAGGAGAAAGCACTGAATTCTCTAGCTTCGGGCCTGCAGCTACAGACAAAGGTAGCCACAGGGATCCACTTCCCCATGAAACTGGAGAGAGGGACACAGCCTAAGGCTGATACAGCTTTAAACCCACAAATTTGGTCTGCTGTGTCTCACGAGCCCTTCCAGGACGGGTGGGACTGTGCCTTTGTTTGCTTTGGGAGCTGGCACAGAACTAAAGAGATCAGATTCTCTCAAAACACACTCCCTACTGACTAGGAATGGTTGTTGAGAAGAATGCAGAGGGGAGTGGAAATATGTCCTATACAGGAAAAGAGAGGGGGCTGCCAGCAAAAGTTGGAGAACTGTCTCTGAGAAAGTTTGATTTGCCAGGCTAGTAGGGGATTTTAATACACCATTATCACCATTATACAGAACATCTCAACAGAGGATCAATAAAGAAACACAGACCTTGTATTCAAGGTTAGAGAATTCAAGGTTAGGTTAGAGAATCTAGACATGATAGACATATACAGAATATTACACCCAAATACAGTGGGATATACATTCTTCTCAATCACACATGGATCATTCTCCAGGATAAACCACATGCTAGGTCACAGGACAACTCTCAACGAATTCAGAAAGGTTGAAATTATACAAAGTAAAATCTCTGACCACAATAGAATGAACCTGGAAATCAGCAAGGGGCAGAGAACTAGAATAGGCACATAGATATGGAATAAACAACACACTCTTACACAATCAGTGGGTCAAAGAGAAAATTGCAAAAGAATTCAGTACCTTGAAATAAATGAAAATGAAAACACAATGTAAAACCTATGGAATGCAGCAAAAGCAGTGCTGAGAGGGAAATTTATAGCCATAAATGCCTATATTAAAGAAGAAGAAAGAGCTAAAATCAAAGACATAATTGCATACCTGGAGCAATTAGAAAAAGAACAACAAACTAATCCTAAAGCAAGTAGAAAGAAGGAAATAACAAAGATTAGCACAGAGCTAAGTGAAATTGAAAAAAAGAAAGCACTAGAAAAAATTAACGAAACCAAAAGCTGGTTCTTTGAGAAGATTAATAAAAATTGACAATTCTTAGCTAGATTAACAAAGAAAAAAAGAGAGAAGATGCAGATTCATAAAATATGAAATGAGGAAGGGAATATCACCACTGACCCCACAGAAATAAAGAGTATCATAAGAGGAGACTTTAAAAATTTGTATGCAAACAAGAAGGATAACTTAGATGAAATGGACAAATTTCTGGAAACATACAAGCAGACTACATTGACGAAAGAAGAATCTGATGAACTCAACAGACCAATCACAAGTAATGAGATTGAATTATTCATCAAAAACCTCCCAACTACGAAGAGCCCAGGACAAGAAGTCTTCACAGGTGAATCCTACCAAACATTCAAGAAAGAACTAACATCAATTCTGCTTCAACTCTTCCAAAAAATCGAAGTGGAGGGAACATTACCTACCTCATTCTATGATGCCAACATCACTCTAATAACAAAGCCACATAAAGATACCACAAGAAAGGAAAACTATAAACCAATCTCACTAATGAACCTAGACACTACAATTCTCAACAAAATACTTGCTAATCGTATTCAACAACACATCAAACGAATTATACAACATGACCAAGTGGGTTTCATCCCGGGTATGCAAGGATGGTTCAAAATAAGAAAATCAATTAATGTAATACACCACATAAACAGATGGAAAGAAAAAAATCACATGATCATCTCTGTAGATGCAGAGAAAACATTCCACAAAATACAGCACCCTTTCCTGATAAAAACACTTCAAAAGACAGGAATAGAAGGAAACTTCTCGGCATGATAAAGGATATATATGAAAACCCATCATATTCAATGGTGAAATGCAAAAAGCTTTCCCTCTAAGCTCTGGAACATGACAAGGATGCCCATTTTCACAGCTCTTATTTAACATTGTGTTAGAATATTTGCTTGAGCACTTAGGCAAGAAAAACATATAAATGGCATGCAAGTTGGAAAGGAAGAAGAAAAATTTCACTAATTGCAGATGATATACTCCTATACATAGAAAGCCCTGAGAAATCTACAAAACAGCTTCTAGAGCTTATAAATGAGTTCAGTAAAGTGGCAGGTTATAAGATCAATGTGCAAAAATCAGGAGCATTCCTGTATACCAATAATGAGTGAAGAGGAAATCAAGAAAAAGTCCTATTTACAATAGCAACTACAAGAATCAAAAACCTAGGAATAAATTTAACTAAAGCTGTAAATGACTTGTACACAGGAAACTATACAGCATTGTTAAAGAAAATCAAAAGAAGACCTAAATAAGTGGAAGAATACTTCCAGTTCATGGATAGGAAAACTAAACATTATTAAGATGTCTATCCTCTACAAACTGATTTACAGATTTATCACAATCCCAATAAAAATTACCATAGCATTTTTTTCTGAATTGTAAAAGCTAACTATGAAATTTATTTGGAGGGACAAGGGGCCCTGAATAGCCAAAGACATATTGAAAAAGAAAAATGAAATTGGAGGAATCACACTACCTGACTTTAAAACATACTACATGCGCATATTCTTGCTGTCCTGATTTTGTGAAAATCAGGGTAGGCTAAACATTCACTCTATTAGAAACCATGCATGTGTCCCCAGACCTAGTTTTTCTCCCTAGGCCTGGTTTTTGGAATGCTGGTGATAAACTAAGCCTGATTTATTATATGACCATGCTGTATGGGAAAAGATTGTAACTTTTGGTATCTTTGGTCAACCTTAAGAGATGTAACAGGGGGACAGATGTGGCTCGGGTGGTTGGGCATCCGTCTCCCATATGGAGGGACCTGGGTTTGATCTCTGGGACCTCCCAGTAAAAATTAAAAAAAAGAAAAATATAGAAGGCGCATGGGCCACCAGTCCTCATGAGCAGGTGTGCCGCCAGGCCCCGCAAGCAGGTGAGCCGCCAGGCCTTGTGCATGGGTGTGCCGCCAGGCCCCGCAATCCATGCAGCAAGATGATGATGTAACAGGAGAGTGACACAAGGGAGAGCCAAGACAAGATGCACTGAAAAACCAGGAACTAAAGTGGCGCAGGTGGTAGGACAGGAGGTGAAGGATGAGAAGAGAAGGCAGGAAATGGACACAGAGTCACTCAGCGAATGGACACAGAAACAGCAAAAATGTGGGGTGGGGGGTAAAAATGGATAAAAGTAAGTAAATAAATAAATAAATAAATAAATCCTTTTAAAAATGTATAGGGTTGGAAGATACAGACTATAGTTAGTAGTAATACATTGATGATGCTCTTAAATGGTTTGTTAACAAATGTTTCACAACAATGCAGAGTGTTATGGGAGGGGTGATGTATGGGAGCTCTGTATGATGTTATGAATGTTTGTTTTGTAAGATCACAATGTTTACTGAACACTTATAGTTTATGTATGTTCATGTAAGAATGATATACTTCAATAAATTGTTTTTTTTAAAAAAAAACATACTACAAAGCTACAGTGGTCAAAATTGCATGGTATTGGCACAAGGATAGATTTACTGACCAATGGAACTGAATTGAGAGTTCTGATATAGACCCCCACATATATACTCAAATGATATTCAACAAAACCACCAAGCCCACTCAACTGGGAGAGAATGGTCTCTTCAACAAATGGTGCTTGGAGAACTGGATATCCACATCCAAAAGAATGAGAGAGGAATACCATCTCACACCTTATACAAAAATTAACTCAAGATGGATCAAAGATCTAAATATAAGAGCCAAGACTGTAAAGATCTTGGAAGATAATATAGGGGAGCATCTACAGGATCTTGTATTAGGAAATGGTTTCATGAACTTTACACCCAACATATGAGCAATGAAAGAAAAAATAGGTAAATGGACCTCCTCAAAATTAAAAACCTTTGCACCTCAAAGAGTTTGTCAACAAAGTGAAAAGGCAGCCTACTCAATGGGACAAAATATTTGACAACCATATATCTGATAGGGTCCTAATATCCAGGATGTATAAAGAAATTCTAAACCTCAAAAATTAAAAGACAATCCATTTAAAAAATGGGCAAGTGATTTGAATAGACACTTCTCCAAAGAAGAAACACAAATGGCTAAAAAGCACATGAAAAGATGTGCAACATCACTAGCTATTAGGGAAATGCAAATCAAAACTACAACGAGATATCTTACACCCATTAGACTGGCAGCTATTAAAAAAAGAGAGAACTACAAGTGTTGGAGAGGATGTAGGGGGAAAGGAACACTCATCCACTGCTGGTGAGAATGCAGAATGGTGCAGACATTGTGGAGGACAGTTTGGCAGTTCCTCAGGATGCTAACTATAGAACTGCCATAATATCCAGCAATCCCACTGCTGGGTACATAGCCAGAAGAATTGAAAGCAGAGACACGAACAGATATATGCACACCAATGTTCATAGCGGCATTATTCACTATTGGCAAATGTTGGGAACAACCCAAATTTCCATCAACAGATGAACGGATAAACAAATTGTGGTATATACATATAATGGAATATTACTCAGTTGTAAGAAGGAATGCAGTATTAACACACAGGATCACATGGATGAATCTTGAAGACTTTATGTTGAGTGAAGCAAGTTAGGCACTGAAGGACAAATATTACATGAACTCACTGATATGAACTAAGCAAATTGAGCAGACTCACAGAGATAAAGTCTGGAAGATAGGTTTACAGAAAGCAGAAAGGGAGAAGAAGGTTGTGAGTCAAAGACCATATGTGCAAAATCTATGATAAAGTGGAAGGGTGTAGTTGTGCAGTGGACTTATATAGATTTTGATAAAATTTAACATGATCTGTATTCATCATTGCAAGATCATGTGGAATACTTCCATTGCCCCCAAAATGCCCCATGTTCCATCTATTCTATTCGTCCCTTCCCCTCCCCTCAAGACCCACAGTAACCACCAAGATTAACTCATTGAAGAACAAGATTCATAGTTACTTGCAACAACATTGAAGGCTTGACATACCTGTCTGTCCTCCCCTATTAGGCACTGCCTATGCTCTCGAGAGACTCCCACCCCTCTATTTGAGATCATGGCAGGACTTCCCAGGATGGGAGTCCAACACCTTCCTGTTCATTGTGTGGGTCTCTACTCACTGATAGAATGCACTATTGTCGAGATGGCCACTCACATACTCCCTAGAAGCCTGTACTAGGTGCATCCTGTTCCACATGCCCTCCATATCCAACACCTTACACCAGAAACCCTCCCCTGCCATATTTGCCAAAAGAACATTTCCAACATTGTAGTTTCAACCACATACACACAAATCCCCATAGTTCACCTGCTCCTTCCCCCAATCCTCCCTTCAGTTCCATGGGCAGTCCAACCCACCCTATCTACCCTACCCCCCTCACAGAAAAGCACCACCCAACCCAATAGCATCACTGCACCACAATATAAACCATAATGTAAATCATTGACCATGGTTAGTAGCAAGGCTTCAATATTTGTACATCAACTGTAACAAACGTACCATCCATATATAAAATGTAATTAATAAGGGAAAGGGAAAAAGGGGGAGGATGTTGAGTTTATGGGAATCACCTATATTCCATATGTGACTTTTCTGTAACCTAAAGCTTCTTTGAAGACAAAGTGAAAAAAATAAGACACTGGGGAAATAAACGGAAGAAAATGTCACTGTACATACAAGATGACAACAGATCTCACAGTGATGAAAGACATAATGTCAAAAAATTTTTTTTTAATTTTATTTATTTTATTATTTCATTAAATTTTTTTTTTGTATTTTATTATTTTTAAAACTATCATTATTATATCATTTTCCTATTAATTGTATTCGGTTATTTTGTTGGCTTCAATTTTGAAGAAGTTTTGGATCACAGAAGGGTTACAACTGTGCAGGGGAGGATCATTGGTGTGGGGTGTCAGAGATGGGGGATGCATGGGAGGAGGTTCACCTGGGGCATATCTATAAGGCACATGAATGTGTTCAAATGTTCATGGGGCATTGTCACAGTGGGTGTCACAATAACTGAAAGAATATCCAATTCCCATCCTGGGGAGCTCTGCCACATTCTCTAATGGGACAGCAAGAATCCCCCGAGTACAGCAGCAGTGACTAGTGAAGGAGGATGATCCATTGATGGTCCCTTGATATTAACAACTATGCTTATGCACCTTTGCTCTTGAAATTGAAACAGCCTAAGGTTATAGGGTGCCTAAGAGTTACCTCCTGAGAGCCTCTTTGTTACTCAAGTGTGACCTCTTTCTAAGCCAAACTCAGCATATGCATGCATTACCTTCCCCTCAGCATGGGACATGACTCCCAGGAATGAGCCTCCCTGGAATAAAGGATTACTACCAAGCATCAAGTAGCAATCAAATGGAAAATGATCTTGACCAAAGCGGGGAAGGGTAAAGACAAATGAGTTTATATGGCTAAGAGATTTCAAAGTGAGTCAGGATGTCATTCCAGAGGTTATGCTTATGCACATCTCAGCAGGATCCCATTGACTGCCAAAGTAAGTCTTGCCTCAAATAGCAGGGCTCCTGAGGGCTCTGAAGACACTCAGATACTATAGGCAAGGCAGACAGCTCAGGAGTTTTGCACCCTGCCAGTGGGCCCCACTGTGGAATTTATGCTCCCCAGTGTGACAGAGTTGGACTCAACAGTAGTTTCCCTACACACGGCTTTTCTGCCCCTTATATTTGAACCTAAGTTGGTACTAGAGTGGATAGGTGTATGTACAAGAGACTTAAATCTTTGGGCTTTCCATGTGCCAGTTGGGCCCTGAATCTCAACAGTGTTTCAATACCTACTCTTCAGTTCATTGGACTCACCAGGACAACTAACAAGGAGATGATGATGGACAATGACCATCCCAAGGAACAGAGAGAGTCTGTAACTGTGGGCAAAATATTCCCAACCATCCCCAATCAAAACTAGCAGCTTTTCTGGCCACTTGGTAAATGGACTGGAGTAGCACACCCAAATGAGGAATGTGTTGTCTCCAAAATCCGACGAGGCTAACTAAGCGTTGTGCCTCCTTTTTGGTCGTAGGAAAGGCCTGATGCAACAGCTTATCCTTTACTTTACAAGGGATATCTCAACATGACCCACACCACTGGACACCTAGAAATTTCACTGAGGTGGAAGGACCCTGTATTTTTGTTGTATTTATCTCCTATCCTCTCCCACGCGAATGCTTTACCAATAAATCTAGAGTATTTGCTACTTCTTGCTGAGTAGGTCCTATCAACATGATATCATCAATATAATGGAGCAGTGTGATGTCTTGTGGGAGGGAGAGACGATCAAGGTCCCTGCAGACAATATTATGACATAGGGCTGGAGAGCTGATATACTCCTAAGGCAGGACAGTGAAGGTATACTGCTGGTCTTGCCAGCTGAAAGCAAACTGTTTCTGGTGGTCCTTACTAATGGCAATTGAGAAAAAAGCAGTGTTGATTTGCTCAGGCAATGATACCACATCTGGGATAGCAGCTGCAATTGGAGTCACCACCTGGTTAAGTTTATAATAATCTACTGTCATCCTCCAAGATCCATCTGTTTTCTGCACAGGTCAAATAGGAGAGCTGAATGGGGATAGGAATCACCACCCCTGCATCTTTCAAATCCTTGAGGGTGGCACTAATTTCTGCAATCTCTCCAGGAATCTGGTATTGCCTTTGATTTACTATTTTGCTAGTTAAGGGCAGTTCTAGTGGCTTCCACTTGGCCTTTCCAAACATAATAGTCCTCACTCCACAAGTCAGGGATCCAATGTGGGGATTCTGCCAGTTACTGAGTATGTCTACTCCAATTATGCATTCTAGAACTGGGGAAATAACCACAGAATGGGTCCAGGGACCCACTGTGAGATGGACCTGAGCTAAAACGCCATCAATCACCTGACCTCCATAAGCCCCTACTCTGGTGGACCACAGTGACGTTTTGGGTCTCCTGGAATTAATATCACTTCTGAGCCAGTGTCTAATAATCCCCAAAATGTCTGATCATTTCCTTTTCCCCAATGTACCATTACTCTGACAAAAGGCCATAGGTCTTCTTGGGGAAAGGTGGGAGGAAGATTAACAGTATAAATTTTTGGCAGTTTAACAGGATACTTCCCCAAGGGGACCTGGCCTTCTCCTCATTCAAGGGGCTCTGGGTCTGTAAACTGTCTCAAGTCTGGGAATTGATTAAGGGGCCATGATTTTCTGTGTCTGAAATTTGAGTTAGGGTTTTGTTCACTCGACCTAGAACTCTTCTGCTTATACAGATCCAGAAGAAATTTAGTAGACTTCCCATTTATTTCACTTCTAGGTACCCCATGATCTATTAACCAATGCCATAACTCCATGTGACTCAGACTATTCTGAGTGCTACTTTGAACCTGCCTTTCATTGAAGTAGCCACCCCACCTTGCCTTTGGCGATTAACTGCCAATACTTGACTTTTTCCAGACTGAGTTCTGATCAACCCCATAATGTTTAAGGATTCCAATTCCATTACAGCCTTCCTACAGTAATACCTAGACTACAGAGAAGAATAACCACAGAGGTCTTCAGAGACGATGGGGTTGGTCTTACAAATTTATTCCTCACAGTCCTGGTTAAAGATGTATCCTCTGGACATTCCTGGGGTAGGTGGGCAGATCTCAAATGGTAAATCCATTCTAGCATTCCAATCTCTCAAAGACTTTGAATTTCCTCATCTACTGTATACCAGGGCAAATTGGACATCTCAACCTCAGACATGCTAGGCCATCTTTTGGTTCACATTTCAGTCAGCCACCCAAACCAAACTGTTAAGAGCCCTTTCTAACCCTTCGAGCTACAGTGTTGAATCCAGAATTTCTGCTTAGTGGGCCCATATCAATAAATTCAGCCTGATACAACTTTATATTCTTTCCACCATTATCCCATACCCTTAGAATCCATTCCCACACATAGTCTCTTGATTTCTGTCTATATAAGTTGGAAAACTCATGCAGTTCTTTCAGAGTATAGCATACTTCCTCATGGGTCACACTTTGTATCTCACCTTTGGGATTTTAGTCTAGTAATAGGTCTCGAAGACAAGAGGGGTAGTGGAGGTGGGTAAGGAGAAGGATTAGAAATGTCTTGCAGGTTACTGACCTCAGGCATTCCTTTGCATTTTCTTCTGGTGAGACAGGATTAATCTCTTCAGGCAGGGGTTGGAAGGCAGATTCCTCAGGGCAGACTGGAAGTTGGGCAGTGCATGCTGGAGTTTGGCTGGTACTTGCCTTGTGGCTGGGAGGAGGTCCAGACTCTCTGGAGCAGGCTGGAGGCTGGATGATACAAGGTTGACAAGGTGTGGTCTCCACAGGGCAGGCCATTGCAGGTCTATCTGGTAAAGTTTCAGCAGAATTATGGGTTCCAATGTCCCCACCAATATTATCATCCTCCCATATGTCTCCATCGCAATCCCTGGGGTTCCACTCCTTTCCAATCAATGCCTTCACTTTAATTGCAGAAACCCTGCGGGGTTGAGATTTTAGTTGCCTCTCTAATTCTGCTACTCGTACAATGAGAGTCTGGGTTTGATTCTCAGATATCTCAAGTCTGTGGCTACAGGAGACAAGATTTTCTTTCAGGACACACATAGCAACTTTCACATCATTGATGTGGCATTTAAGTTTCAAATTTGAAGACTTCAGCTCATCTCTTTCTTTTGTAACTGTATCTAGAGTATCTGGGAGGAGGCAGCCAACATCATTATACCTTTTGACTCCACAAAACTCTGTTAATGTATTGAAAACACTCTCACCCAGATCCTTGCTTCTTCTAATCGTGGAAGTAGAGGAATCCAGTGATACTATTTTGCGTATCTCTATTGCCAGTTCACGCCATGGACTGTTAGTAACCTCTTCATTATTGGAAAGGGAGTCATTAGTACCCTTGAGTCCAATTGGAGTAGAGAGCCAATTACAAAACTCCCAGAATCACCTCAGACATCCCATGTTTAAGACTCTGTTCCTCAAGAATCACTCTCGGTACCTAGCTGTATTAATCAGGGTTTTCTCGGGAAACAGAATCAACAGGAGATATCAGTCAATAATATGAGATTTTATAAGGGTCTCTCACGCGACCGTGGGGATGCACAAGTCCAGGTTCCTCAAGCAGGCTGCAAACCAGGGCCTCCGATGAAAGTCCAAGGAAAGGTCCTTGATGAGTTTCTGGGAGAAGTTGGCTGTCCAAAGACAAGTTGGGAAATTCTCTCTGAATGTTGAAATCACTTCGCCTTTTAAGGCATTCAACTGATTGGATAAAAGTGTCACCACTGCTGATGCAATCTCCCTGATTGATGCAGATGTAATCAGCCATCTATGCAGTAAACTCACTGGTGACTGAAGTCCATAAATGCTCTTGTGTTATAATTAGCCCAGAGCTTGCTTGATGAAACACCTGGACACAATCACCTGGCCGAGTTGACACATTAGCCTAACCATCACAATCACCTTAATACCAAAGCCAGAAAAAGATACTACAAGAAAAGAAAATTACACACCAATCTCTCTAATGAACATAGATGCAAAAATTCTCAACAAAATACTTGCAAATGGAATCCAACAGGATATCAAAAGAATCATATACCATGACCAAGTGGGATTTATTCATGTATGCAAGGGTGGTTCAACATGAGGAAATCAATTAACATATACACCAAATTAACAAATTGAAGGAAAAAAAACACATGATCATCTGACTGATGCAGAAAAGGCATTCCACAAAATCCAGCATACTTTCTTGATAAATACACTTCAAAAGATAGGAACAGAAGGAAAATTTCTCAATATGATAAAGGGCATATATGAAAAACCCACAGCCAACATTGTAGTCTATGGGGAAATGTTGAAAGCTTTCGCTCTAAGACTGGGAACAAGATAGGGAAGTCCACTGTCACCACTGTTATTCAACATTGTGCTAGAATTCTAGCTAGAGCAATTAGACAAGAAAAAAAAGGCATCCAAATAGAAAAAGAGGAAGTAAAACTCACTATTCACAGATGACATGATCTTATATAGAGAAAATTCTGAAATGTCTATGATAAAGTTACTTGAACTAATAAATGCATTCAGCAAAGCAGCAGGATTCAATATCAACAAGCAAAAATCAATGTTTCTGTAACTAGTATTGAACTGAGGAGGAAATTAGGAAAAAAAATTCTATGTTCAATAGTAACAAAAAGACTCAAATACCTAGGAGTCAATTTAACCAAGGAAGTATAGCACCTATATGCAAAAAACTACAAAAAAATGCTAAAAGAAATAAATGAAGACCTAAACAAATGGAAAGACATTCCATGGTCATGGATTGGGAGACTGAATAGCATGAAGATATCAATTCTACTCAAACTGATTTATAGATTCAATGCAATACCAATCAAAATTCCAAAAGCCTACTTTACAGAATTAGAAAAAGCAATTACCAAATTTCTTTGGAAGGGAAGGTGCACTTGAATAGCCAAAAACATTCTAAAAAAGAAGAATGATGTGGGAGGACTTCACTGCCTGACCTTTAAACATATTACAAAGCTAGAGTGGTCAAAAGAGCATGGTATTGGCATAAAGATAGACACATCTATCAGTGGAATAGAATCGAGAGTCCAGAAATAAACAAAAGAAGTTTCATCCAGTCAGTTGAAGGCCTTAAAGGGAGAACTGATGATTTCAGCAGTCAGAAAGAATTTCTCTACTTTCTCAGTTTCTCCTGGGGAATTCATCAAAATCTTCTTGGGAATTCCCCACTTGTGGCCTGCCCTATAGAATTCAGGCTTGCCAATTGCCATGATCATGTGAACCAATTCCTATAACAAATCTCATAATATTTACGTGTGTGTAAAAAAAAAATGTAGACAATAGCTTACAGACAAATTTCCACTGTGCTTCTCCTAGAGATTGCACGGTCTAAAAGGAAAAAAATATATAGAATTGCATTTTCACTAAAAAAGAAAACAAAGAAAATTTACAAAACCCAAAATACATGGAAGTACTAATATAATTGATAAGCTTAGACAGAATTTGAACCTGCAAATTGTTGTCTCAGAAAAGTCCAACTTATTCAATCACAGAGAACAATGGATCTCATAGTATAAGACACTTGATGATTTAGATAACTAGACAAAAATAAAATATCTTATGTTAAAGGGGCTAATAGAGTACCAGCAGCAAAATAAGAAAAAAATCATAACTAGGGAACTTATAGTGAGATTAGACTATCAAAGACAAAGTGAAATATTTAAAAGCTTCCAGGGAGAAAGAGCCGATACACTACAAAAAAACAAGTATCAAAATGACAGTGACCTTCTCCAGAGTAACCCCTAGAGCAAGAGAAAAATGGCATAATATTTTTAAGGTATTGACTATTTTAAATGTACTAAAGGAAAATAACTTAGAACTTAAAATTCTATATCCAAACAAACTGTCATTCAAATATGAGGGCACACCCCAAAATAGCCTAGGTATTAAAGGTATCAGAAGGTTTGCTACACAAAAACCTACTTTGAAAACACTCCTGGAAAAAGTTCTAAAAAAAAGAGGAATAAATTGAAGAGAAGGCTATAAAAGATAAAAAGAGTAATTCTGATAAAATACCTTGTTAGTTTACTGTTTTTCTAAATATACATAGAAATAAAAGCCAGATTTAAGGAAAACGAAAAGATGAAAATATATCCCCAACAACCAGGAACCAAAATTCTACATAATGTGTGGAAGGCCAAAGGAAAAGCATGCTAAAGTACATACATGTCTTGAAAGGGTAAGATATAGATATTGAATAAATTTAACAAATCAGTAGGAGCAGATAATGATGAAAAGCAGTCTTCAGTTAAGAGAAGTACCATAGAGAAAAAACACAATATAAATATGGAAGAAAACTCAATCAATTCCATAGAAAGCAGAAAAAGAGTGAAAAAAAAAAAAGCAAAAAGAAAGTAAATAATGTAACAGTACTGCATCTTAAAATTACAGAAACAACAATAAAATTAAAATTAAAATCAATAAATACAGAATAGGTCATTTCAGATCAGATTAAAAGAAAACACAATCCACCAATACATTTCCTACAAAACATACAGTTCAAACATAGAGACATAGAAAGTGTAAAAAATAAGAGCACAGAAAATGAAATTCTGAAAATATGATCCCCACTTCCAAAAGTGATAGCAATCTTATTATCTGACTAAATTGATCTAATTATTGTGGCAAGAAATATCATATGGACCAAAGAAGGATATAATATACTGGTGAAAGAGCAAGATATAAATATATAGTCTACGGCCATACCACCCTGAACGCGCCCGATCTCGTCTGTAAATATATAGACAACTTATAAAATAACCCCAAACTATAAAGCAACAATTGACAGAAGTGCAAGGTGAAGTAGATATATCAGCAATTGTAGTTAAGGCCTTAAAACTCCTTTCAGAAACTGATGGATCAACAGAAAACAAGCAGCGACATCAAAGTTCTGAAATATAAAATTAATAGGTCACAAATGTATATAAACATATCCAACAAGCAAAGAATACAAATTATTTTTGAACTCAAAAAAGGCAGTTTAAAAAAGTCCATTCATTAGATGATGTAGGAAACCTCAATAAGTTCAAAAGGATCCGTTTATCACACAATATAGATTCCAAACAACATTAAATAGACATAGAAATTAATAGCAAAATGATAGTTAAAAACCCCATGTTTGTGAAAGTGAAAACACAATTTACTTAATGGGAGAAAATATTTGGAAACCACATTTCCAATAAAAGTCTAATATCCAGAATATATAAAGAAATCCCTCAATTCAACAATAAAAAGGCAAACAATCCAATTTAAAAAGTGCCAAAAGACCTTAATAGACATTTCTCCAAAGTGGATACACAAATGGCCAAAATGCACATGAAAGATGCTCAATGTCATTAGCTATTGGGGAAATGCAAACCAAAACCACAGTGAGATACCATTTCACCATTGTGCAACCACTAGAATAGCTACTATTAAAAAATAAACCAGGAAATAACAAGTGTTGTAAAGGATGTAGAGAAATAGGAACATATAATCATTGCTGGTGGGAATGAAAAATGATGCAGCCACTGTAGAAAACAGTGACATTTCCTCAGAACGTTAGGAACAGAATTAACATATGACGTGGTAATTCCTCTTCTAGGTATATACCCAAAAGAACTGAAAGCAGGGACTTGAAGAGATACCTGTACATCAGTGTTCATAATGGCTATTATTCACAATTGCCAAAAGATGGAAGCCACTCAAGTATTCATCAACTGATGAATAGATAAAGAAAATGTGGTATGTTCATATGATGGAATATTATTCAGTTGTGAAAAGGAATGAAGTTCTGATGTATGGTGCAACATGGATGAATCTTGAAGATATCATGTTGAATGAAATAAGCCGGGCACAATAGGAGAACTATTGTATGATCTCGCTGATATGAAATAATTAAAATAAGCAAACTTACAGTGAGAATCTGGAGAATAGGTTTCCAGGGGTCAGGTAGGGGCTGGGGAATGGGAAGTTAATGCTTGAGTTGTACAGAGTTTCTATTTAGGTTGATTGTAAATTTTGGCAATGGGTGGTTGTGGGAACACTTGGGTTAAAATATCTTTGAAACAGTTAAAACCTGCTTTGCTGTACAAGCAATATACTGCTGCATGGGAAAAAGCTGCTGTTATCAGTTCCTGCTGAAAACATTAAGAACTTTCTTACTCTACAATGCTACTTAGAACTTTCTGCTTCTCCAACATCTCCTGCGCAGCCCGGAACTTTCTGAGCCCCTACACGCACAACATGTCCTTAAGCACGCCTTCCATAGTGGCTGGACCGTATGTATACTGGAGCAGAACAATTAATGGGGCCGCTCCCAAACAATATGAAACCTCCAAGTGTTTTCATTTCATTCCCATGACAGGTGGTAGTAATGGTAGTGCAACACTGTAAATGTGATTAACAACCTTGAATTATATATGTAGATGTAGTTGAAAGGGGGAATTTTAGGTTATATATATGTTACTAGAATAAAAATTTTTTAAAAGAACATAGGAGTATACAACACACAAAAAAAGGCCCATGAGTGGAAACAAAATGACCCTGGGCTATAAAAAGAAACCATAAATGAAAATAGGAAATATTTATAACTGAATGCTAATTAAAACACTACATGTCAAATTTGCGGAAAACAGCTAAAGCAATACTTAGAGGGAAACTTATAGCATTAAATAATTTAGGAAGAAACAATAAAAATAAACAAACTAAGCATTCAGATCAAAGAAGCTGGAAAAAAGAGCAATAGAACAAACCCAATGAAACAAAACATATGAAAATAATGAAGAAACTGGTAGAAATCAATCAAACAGAATAAAAATAATAGAGAAAATAAACAAAGCCAAAGCTATCTCTTTGGAAAAAATGATTATACGCAGACTGCAAGCAAGACTTAACAAAACAAAAAAAACTATACTAGACATTTTTTAATGATGAAGATATTATGAACAACTTGGCTAAATATGAAAACAAAGAAATGTGTGAAAATTAGGGGACTTGGATTTATCATTAAATAACAAAAAATTAAAATGGTATTCAAAACCTCTTCTCACCCTTCAAAAATCTAGAATCAAATGATTATTTAGTGAGTTTTATTTTTAAAATTTAAGAAATAGTTCATTTCTAACTCATACAAGATTTTACAGAAAATAGAAGAAA
The DNA here is from genome assembly GCA_026826555.1 of Tolypeutes matacus. Taxonomy (NCBI): domain Eukaryota; kingdom Metazoa; phylum Chordata; class Mammalia; order Cingulata; family Chlamyphoridae; genus Tolypeutes; species Tolypeutes matacus. The sequence continues at coordinate 619,654 of JAKSZT010054263.1, forward strand.
ACCAATTTTTGTCCAGCTTATTTTGAGGAGCTAATATAATCTTGATTTCAAAAACAGATAAGGACAGTTCACTTATGAATGTAGATGTGTAAATCTTAAATAATATATTAGCTTAATTTAATCCAATAGTGTATTAAAAGTCACATTGTGATATAGTATGGTGTACCCCAGGAATGCAAGGATGGGTGAACACCAGAAAAGTATCAATATCAATGCAATAAGAAAAGAAAAAGAAATGAGACAGCAGTTGAAAAGGAAGAGATACAACTGTCATTATTTGAATATGATATGATCTACCAAGCAAAATCAAGACAATTAATATTCTCCTATATACTACAATATTTTAAATCCATACTTAGCTTCTTATTTTAATTGATATTCTGAATCTAAATCACTTATGACAATTTTCAAAGGTCTTATTACCTCCAAGGCAAGTTGATTTACTCTTGAAACTTTGGCTCCAGGAAAAATATCTCCTATAATCTTTTCAAAAAGTGGAACATCTTCAGGGATAAATTTTGGCAAATTAGCTTCTCTTATAGCCTTGATAATTAACAGAGTTTCATCTGTTTCAGAAAGATTGTCACTGGTGTTACTGTAATGATGGAAGAAAAACACAAGTAAAGAACAAGTTAGGAGGTATGCTCTGGTGACAATAAAGATCCTCAATATTACTTTTCAGGGGTGGCCACCACAATATCCTTTCCTCTTCTATCCCACTGCATAGCAGCTATGTGGTTTGGGTGGGCTTAACCCGGTTCCTAGCTCCAGTGATGGGCCCTGACTGGTCTAGAACAATCAGAGTAAGGCCATTCTTCAGTGACTAAGGGATAGGCATTTTATGGATCAGGGCTTTTAATTGCAATTAACATAAATAAATTCTGGCTAATATCAAATGAAAATTAATGTAGTATTAATTTATAAAAAATCTCTAGGAGGACCAGAGAAATAGGCTTGCAGGCTATTCAACCGGGAACAATGGCCAAAATCATGTTACATGAATTGGTCCTGTGAAGACACGCCTGACACCATTAAGGGTTCAGAGATTAGTACCTGCCCCACCAATACCACTGATGCTGCCACTAGAACTGCTGCTCACTGTTATTTTTACTAACTGGCTAGGGCTGCTGCCACTGCTGTAAGCCTCCCCAGAAAGGATTCTGGGTATAACCTATTTCTTTTTTCAGTTGTAGTAATCTTAGATGCTTAAGAGATAATCAGAAGTCTTGGGAAGAATGGTGTGAGGTGAAGGGAGAAGGAGGGTCAGAAAAGGGAAGAGGAAAGAGGCAAGAAGAATTACAATTTTTTTTTGTGACAGGAAGGGTTGAGGGATTTTTAAAAAGCAAAGTTGTATAATATTCATGGTTAAGCTGTGCTTTACTCTGATTTTAAAAATTCCCTAAATCTCTTTCTAGCATAGTCAGCTTCACACACTAACATTGACTCTATGATTCTCTGGGGATATTAAACCAGAGAGAAGACAGTTGCTCTCAGTGACAGGAGACAGCAGATAATACAGTAGAAACTGGAGGTTCCCGGGAATTCTGAGTTTTCTGCAATTTTAAGAAAACTAACCAGGCACTTTGAAAGGACAGCGGTACCTCCTTCATTGGTATACTTACTTATGTAAAAAACTAGGTGACTAAGTAAGACCCAAGGACCTGGGGACCTTGGAAGCTGACACTTGGGTTTCAAATAGAAATACTACTTCTTTTTAATTTTTAAAAAATTGTATAACATTTCTTAACAGACACCAATTGACACACCATCAATATTATACATTTTGCAATATATATCTCAGTTCTTTATTTTTAAGAAATAAAATGTTACAGAGCTAAAGCTTCACCCCCATCTGCTGCAAAATTTTGCAATTTTAACTATACATGTATTTATCCATAAACAATATATATTATATTCTGTGTGTTTTTAAAAATCATATAAATGGTATCATATTGATGTATATTTTTGTAACATATTCATAATTATGTTTTTTCATTTGTTTAATAAATAATACATCCATATAGCCCAAAACCAAACCAATACAAACAGGCATACATTGAGAAGTCTTGTTCCTGAATACCTGTTCCCTTACATTCTTTGTAGTAATGAAAACAATGTTTACTTCCCTACAGCCTCACTGAGGAAAATGCTGTCCAACTTTTATATTTTTTGCTGTCTAAATAAAAATAGTATTTCAGTGTAGTTTTAATTTGCATTTCTCTCATTATGAGCAGAGTTGAGTATATTTTCATACATTTAAGGGACTTTAATTTCTTTTTCTGAGAACTCTTTGTTGATGTATTTTGCCCACTTTTCTATCTGGTTGTTGTTTTTCCCAATTTTCTAGGAAATATTTATATATTATGGGGATAAAGTATTTGACTGTGGTATTATTTGCAAATGTCTTTTTCCTGGTTTGTCATTTGCATTTTTTGACCATTTACAATTTTTTCTTTTAGGGTTTCTGGATTGATTTAGAGTTTTAATTGAAAGGACTTCTGCACTCCAAGGATATATAGGACACATTTTTTTTTTCCTTTAAACACTTCTATGCAGTTAAAATCTTTGATCCTTTTAAAGTTTATCCTGGCGAAGAAGTGGACCATGGTTCCAACTTCATCTTTATCCAGATGGCTGTTTAGTTTTCCCAACAGCATCATTAAAAAGTCTATTCTTGTTCCCTGGCTTATGACAGACTAAATGCCCATATGTATTTGAATCTATTTATGGACTTCCTGTTCTTTCTACTCATGAACAAATACTGTGGTGTAAGGCCTGAAATTAAGATTCAATATCAAGGACTGCCTGGACAAAGCAAAATTGGGAGGGCTTAAAAAATTATTTGACTGCAATTTCCCCTTCTCTCTCTGTCCCCTAGCCAAACAACCCTCCTGATCATGGAGACCAGACGCAGTGCCTGCTTATCCCAGAGTAGCAGGCTTCAATTCCATGCTAGCCCATGGAATCACATGCTTATATGGGAAAATCCCACAGCCCCTTTCAGTTCACTCTGTTCCCAAGTACAACTGCCGTGAGACCTGTGTTATGTGTAGGATCCTCCTCCCCTGGGCTAGGAGTATATGTGACCAACAAAATGCTGTCAATCTCATCTGTCTAGTGTCTAGTGTCAGATATTGTATGTTCAGCCATCACCATAAACCTAGGGTGGGAATCTCTTCCTCACCAACAGGTAGAAGAGGCAAATAAAGCAAGTACCATGTGCTTTCATTATTGAGGCTTTATAATATGTCTTAATACTTAAAATTATTTCCTCTTTATTGCTCTTGCATCTCAATATTTTTCTAGATAGTCTTATTTGTTTATTTTTCCATGTGAACTTTAGGATCAGCTTGTCTAAAAACAAACAAACAAAAGTCCTTTTGGTACTTTTACTGGGGTTGTGTTTCCATTCATGAATTAACATTTGGAGTATTTAAATATTTATGATGTTTAGTCCTTTAAGATATTATGATATTAAGAATGTGGGGTATAATTTCATTATTCATTTGTATCTTATAAAATTTTTTAATAAGGGTTTTACACATTTCTCATAGAAGTATATTCATATAGGTTTTATACTTATTAAGTTACTGTTCTTCTAAATGGGGTATTTTATTCCATTATTTATTTTATTATGTAAAGTAAAGCATACTTTAATAATGGGCTTTTTTCTGGGGAAAGTACTCAGTGGTTTTTGTGAATTTTTTCTTCTTCTTCTTCTTGCATATCCTTGAACAACCGCTACCATATTTTACTGTGACACTCTGGGTGCATACTGTTTAATCTTATTATCACTACTTAAAATCCCACAAACTATTTTCCCAGTGATATATAATTTCCTTTGACCTAACTCAAAATTCAACTGACCATTTAAACTCCTGTTTCTTCTTTTCCGTCATTATTAAAACTGTCTTCAGGGACCTCAGGCCAAAATCATAATGATCCTATCAAAATTATAATATTTGTGTTATTGAAGTTTCTGAGAAAAAATTGATACAATTTGTAAATAAATGCATATACAGTAAATCACCGATCATCTATGCTATGAAGAGTAAAAGTGATATGAAATCAAGAAACTCCCAATTCTGCTTCTAATACTCTCAATTCCTTCCCAAACTGATGCTAAGAGTCTCTTTCTTAAAAGAAGGATTGACAAGTATTAAAGAAAGTTGTAAAGGCTATTAGAATCTAAATTAGATTTTCACTGAAATGGAAAAAGAATTGAAAGAAAAGAGCACTTTGGAGATGATAATGTAGTTAGCTGTTAAAATCATTTTAGGTTAGAAGCAAATACTCATTAAGCTGGCAAGCCTAGAAGAGTAATTCTCAAGTGTTTAAAATAAAAAATTATCTATTACCCTCTCTAGATCTTGGAGGAAAGGCTTGGAATCTTGGCTGATCCTATATATTGACTTTCACCTAAGTTGGTATATGGTATATGGTATATGACATGCTGATAGGAATTCTAGCCCCACTATTCTCCCAGATCATTCCTGGACCATTACTATAAACTGAAAAGCCTTATTTAAATATTTTGCGAAAAGTATCTCTTTACCTGTTGTGAGAGCTGTTTGCCAGCTAATTCATAAAGATAAGCTAGCTTTCCAGAGAGTGATTTTGCAGTTTTAAAGCCAACTGAAAATAGCATTATTTCAGCTATCATTTGATAATGGGGCACCATCATTGCCACTGGGCGAAACAGAGATTTTAAGTTATCTGGGAGTTCTACTCGACCTTTGTATCTTAAGAGGATAAGAAAAACAAACAAACACCACTTTTTTGTTTTTCAGATGAGGAATCACATAATATATTCCCCCTCCCCCAATGATTCTATTGACTTTCTATGTGACTTTTATCTGAAAACAGGAAGTTTACATGATACTTTCTGTTGTACCTTTTATCTCCTGGTTTATCATCTTTTATTCCCGAAACTCACTTCAATTCAGTTCCCTCTGATTTCCTGAGCTTTCAAAGTGTTCAGTCACCAGATATTTACTGAACCTGTTCAGCTTCCACTCCCTTTAACCACCATATTCTTCCTGTCACTCTCATCAGCTTTTCAGCCTTTGTCCTCTTTGTGACAAACTGCCCACTTTTTCCTTTTTCTCTGGCTATTCGTGAAATGAAAATGCCCCTTGGTCAGAAGCTTAAGGTGACATGATCCATATGGGTAAGTGCAGAGTTGCAGCTGTTTGTAAATGGTATGGATAGTTCAGAGGGGGTGGTAGAGGATGAAAGATACACAATGTCAGCTAACTCCATCTGTGGGTAAGATTTAAGAAAGGGATTTTGGTCTGTGCCTTCTCCTGTCATAGATTCACTGGTACTTACCCAGGATTCATGGTGATAAATACTGCACAAGACATATTGATACGAATTTCTTTTCCTTCCAGCACAAACCTACAATATATTATAGTATGCATCACTAAGAAAATTGTTTCCTCTAGGCCAAGTATGTTAAAACTACAAATGAGTTTGGGAACTTTCCTAAGGCTGTGTTACATTTAAACCTAAACAGAATACACTGTCAAAACAACAGCAAGAGAAAGGGGGGAAAGAAGAGGCTCATCTGCAGCCAAAGTTGTGACCCCTGCTGGGATCATGCCTAAAAATGTCTAAAGAGCTTTGTGGGAGTTGAGGCTGGAAGGAACTATCTGAATGAGCACAGGGAAAGGAGCCTGACAAGACGCTTGGGACATCAAATAGCCCTGTCGATGACACAGAAGGCCATAGAGCAGAGTTTCCACTTCAGCATGGGACACAGACCCTTTTTGGCACTTTTATTTAAGCACCTTGGCATGGATTTAATTGTCCTATAGTCAGAACCAGTGGTAGAGACAATAAGGAGAAATCCTACAAGGATTTCTTAGGTGATAGCAACGAGGGTAGTTAAAACAGGAGAAGAGGAACAAATGGGACAAAACCTGGGGACTTACTGGACATAACTGGGGAAAAATTTACAGAGGATGAGGTGTGGGAAAGAGTCATTGAAACTTGTTACTGTGACCCCATCTATATCCAAACATGGGAGGCCTGGCAATGCAGAATTTAACAGTTTGGACAAAATCCAAGAGATCCAAGAGAGTAAAGTCAGAAGGGAGTGCCATTAGTTTAAGCAACAAGTTAGAAATATTTGATTTTAATACAAATATAAACCCACAAATCCACTTATGCCCAGAAAGTAAATCCTGAGTTTTTGTGAAGAGGAAAAAAATTTTGCTTATATTAGTAAACATTAGAAATTCTAACATAAAATATTGTTATTATAGGGCTTTTTAAGGAAAGCACATTAATTCAAAGTAAAGGAACAGAAGAACCTTCAGGGTTGTGGCCCATAAGTTGTTTTTTTTTTTAACAAGTATTCATTGTAGAATTAAAGAAAAAAATAGCTTTTGTTTGGTTTTGTTTTAAACCTTTTAGTTTAAAACGAAAAGGTGCTGAGAGAATTTAAGCTGGAAAAAAAATGTACTTATGCTATATTTGCATTATTGTTCTGGTAGCTTAGGATATAGTTCCAATCTTGGACAAGGGTTTGGAAAGCTCCAATTTGACCTGAAAGAGCAATATATATTTTCACATTATTTGCTAAGCAAAGAAATTTCTGGACAAGTGCTCTTTGAAGCATGTGCTTTAAAAAAATATCCAAACACTTACTTATTATTATTCAACAATAATTTACTAAATGGTAAGTGCATGTCAGATTTCCATTCAAAGGTATAAATATATTCAACAAATACCTGACAGAATAGCTGTCTTTTGCTGCCTTAATTGTTAGAATCTGTGAGGCAATTACAGAGAGAACTTCCACATCAATTCGATTGAACTCATCCAAACAACACCATGATCCTGACTGAACTAGTCCAAAGAATAACTTTCCCATTATCTTTAAAATAAGAAAGATTAATTACTGAAATTATTCTAAAGGTGGGAAATTTTACTGGAAAATTAATTTGTGCATGTTGTTCCCATCAAACTCAAACCAAGCAAATACCTTTTGCATTTCCTCACCTCAAGCATATTATAGGGCTGAAAGCAGCAGTTGCTTAGACTGTAGATGAGTCAACTACTCTGCTTGTCTTTTGTAAACTCCTAAATGAGCAAACCCTGAAGCTCACAGGGTCTGCGCAGTCAGCACCACAGTTTATGATTGCAGAGCAGCGCTAAACCACTCCTGCAGGCAACATTTACTTCATGTATTTTTGTACACTGGCATTTTTTCAGCAGATGGTCCTAAAGTGCCTGGAGAAAGAAGCTCCTTTATCTATCTACATCAGGCAAAAACTTGCCTGTGGGTTAGGGGTGGGCTGCTGGTTAGGTAAAGTAGATGAGTGAACCAGGCCCAATTTAAGACAAGAAGTGGATGCTGGGCCAGGATGGAGTGGGCAGCTAAAGTGAACAGCTGCTACTCAATTTCTGCCAGTTACGATGGGACAGGCCTAGAGTGACAAGATCCTCTAGTGTTCTGTAGAAGCCTGGAAGTTTGGATTGATCTGTAAATGTAAGCAAGTAAAATAAAACAAACAAAAACAACAACAAAACAAACAAAAACACTGTCAGGCCAAACAGAACATCTATAGTTGAATACAGGTTGAAGGATGTCTGAACTCAATGAGGAGATTTTAGCAGGTGTCACAGAAAGGGAAGTAAGAAGGGATGAGAGAGAAAAAGGAGACCTTCAGATCCTGAAGGACACAGAAGTTGGTTCCTCCCATTGGCCAGCAAGAATCAGATCTTGTCTTTACTTAAATTTTTAATATTTTGTTCATAATGGTTTTTTGGGCATGAATTTTTATTTTTAAAAATACTGCATTAAAATTCTATTTTCTTGATTACAGGTTTTTTGGCACCCCTTAAAATTTTGCTCAGGAGGCAAGTACCTCATTTGCTTCAGCCCTGCTGGGCCCCACTGGAGGTTAGTTCCCAGGGAGGCGACAAGAGACTCTATTAAATAAATGCCTTAAAAATAACAATTGCATCAGCTTATTTATGCTTATTGATGTTTGTAACGTGTTAAATGAGCACTAATTTTGGAAACTGAGGATCTCAGAGGTAATGTATTTTCAATTACAGATAACATGACAGCAATAAAATGTAAAAGGTTTGGATTTAACATAAACAAATTAAATGAGAATGTTTTGAAACTAAGTAAATTTCTAACAGACAGGCACAGAGGTACATGAAACTTTAATAGCTTATTTAAATATTTCAGAATGTTATGAGATATATTTTAAATAATGTGCAAATAAAAGGCTCACGTAAAATTATCATCATCCATATAAACTTTGACTCAATTTTTTGTGTTAAGTATAATAGCCTCATTGTTCTTAATTACGTTCCAGGAAATAAATGTACAGGGTCGGAAAATAAAAAATAAATTTACATTACTAAAATAGTACTCTTAATTGTTTTTCAATTTATATTCCATATAATATTTTGTGTGAAATCAATCCCACTGTTAAAAGCTTGAAAACCATTGTCTTAAAAATAATTGAGTTGAACTAAAAGCAAACTATAATGTTTGAAGTTTCTACCGCATTCTAAATTTCTATTCTATTCTGTTAGTTTAAGAGAATTAGTAGCATTTATAGTTCTATTAATATTTAATAGCTAAGATAAATATTTTTCTTGTTATTTTATTCCTCAATGGATTATTTTTATTATATAAAATAGTATTTTTTCTAAGTATATATGATTAAGCTTTACCTTATAATCCAAGTCTTCAAAACAGTTGAAGACCACACAATGTTTGCCTAGGGACTGGGAAATAAAAACATTATTTTAATATATTTATTATATATATGCCACAAAATGTCAAGGTTAAGCCTGCCAATGTAATAAAATTCTTTATTTTTTATTTTATCTTTTACAATAAAAAGAATAAGAAAACAAAATTTAGAGATCCACAAACCTCAAGACAGTATAAAGGTACATACACTGTTATAATTTAGTTGATTAGTAAATGGAACATTAAAGACATGATTTTATACAAATTAACAAATAAAGAAGAAAACAATCCAGTGTCACAAACTGTACCATTTGCTTTCACAAGTTGCTTCTCTCTCTCTCTTTTTTCTCTCTCTCCTCTTTCTCCTTCCCTTCCTCTCTCTCTCACACACACACACATACATAGACATACACACAAACACAAAGACTAGGCAAAAGTCTGTGTCTGAGAATCAAAATAATGAATCATCCCTACAGAAAGGGGAGAGGGGAGAAAATTACCACTCACATATCAACAGGTTAGAGGTTAGTAGAATGATATTCTAAGAAAATATGTTACGAAGCATATTTTGGCTTACTGAGATCCCAGTCTCAGCACACAACAGGTATTCAAAAATTAACTGATAAATTGGACAAATAAATGATTTGATAACTGTTAAGTGTTATGAATGTCCTTAATAACAGGAATGGTCTAAATTTAAGATACTACTATAGTGTGTGGGATCAGAAGAAAAAAGGAAGTTTTTATTCAGAATATAGAAATTCACTTACTTTAGCTAGATCTTTGACAGTCTCAGTTTTTCCTGCACCAGTTGGACCAGCGGGGCAGCCTCCTAGATTCCAGTGTAGAGCTCCAGTGAGAGTCAGCCAGCATCGGGCTGTGAGAGGAGTAATAACCAATCTTGGGGAACAGCCTAAGTACTCGTAGCCATAAGTAAAGCTGGCATCTCCTTGTAATACATAGCACAACTTTTGTTTTTCATTCCATTTATATTGCAAATGTCTGGAAACAACATTTTAAATGCTCATAATATTTGGGCAGAAGTATTTGCTATGTTTTTTCATTTATAGATACATAATAAAAATGTGCAATGGAGTGTAGATTAAAATATAGAAATCACATCATTAAAATCAAATTAAAAGAATGATATAAAATTTATCAATGACTGATTAGAGATGAAACAGAACTTTGAAGACTACAAACATTTGAGCATTCTTCCCTCTTCCTTGCTGAATCATGCTGCTTTGGTGTGGTATCACCAGGCTAAATGGAGGATTTATATAAGAAACGGCCCTGTGAAATGTATTATGGTTGGTCTCCAATTAGAATGTGGTTGAAGACATTGCTCGTTATACCCTGAATATTTATATCCTGGATACTGAGTATTTGAGAGAAATGCTATTTGTTCTATGTATCAGCAATAGTTGTACTTTGGAGAAACTGACTTGTATTTATTTTATTAACACTGTGAATTGTGTAACTGACCATAAATTTTCTCCTTTACAAGGCTTTGAGTTAAAATTTGACCCATTCTAGCTTTATGGTATGCATTCTTGGCTCTCTTTTATGTCCTCACTAGTGCTGACTCAACTGCCAAAACAAACACATTTGGACCATATCAAAGGAGAAATATTAAAGAATATTTTGGAAATAATTTTATATTTGATATTTTAAAATAGCATCAAAGCATCATAATGGAAAAAATCATCCTTAAACATTTTTAATAGTTTAGTACTATTTTGTTTTCGAATCACAAGTGGAGGCAGGCACAATTATCTTTCCAGAATTTATGGTTACTAAAGGTCTCAATCTGGCATTAGTTTTCATCTTTGTTTGATTTTCATCTCTCAATCCACTTTCAATTTATGCTATCTTAAAGAACTAGCATTTAAGATTCAAGGACTAAATAATTATTTACATTAAAAAAACAGTTTCTAGAGTATTAGCCATTCTATTATTCCTTCTCTAGATCAGAGGTTCCCAAAACGTCTTGGTTCACAGTATCCTTAATATCTCGTTAATTTCTTCATGATACCCCAAGGCCAAAAGAAATATCTAGCAGTTCTTTTTATTAATTGTTAGGTCCAAAATAACTTACTATCTTAATGACTCAGCAGCCTGTCTGAAAATATTATACAAATAAATTGAAAGAAAAATATTTTTATTTCATTCTTAAATAACCTTTATTATTTACTAATGGGATGTGTGTGCCTGTTATACACTACAACTTCTCAAATCTTGGAATCAGATTGGACACTATCACCCTAATTTTCTGGATTTTCATGCTCTTTAATAAGAGCAACCACCAAAAACCCAGTTTTGTAAAGATAAGAAGTCACTGAAAGGGATGAAGTGTGACCTAATGTTAAAATTGTGAACTACCTAGAGCTAGTAGTTTGCTTGGTGTCTAACAGAAATTGTCTCTCTCTGTGATTCCCTCAGAAATTTAAAATATTTTGCGGTGCCCCTGTGAATTCTCTATGGTGCCTTGGGGCACCTTGGCACATAGTTTGGGAACCATGGCCCTAGACTCACAGAGACATTCACAGAGTCTCATCAGAAATCTTCTCTTTCCTAGTTTACTTTCCAAAAATAATCATAACGCCTTTTCACTTTCCCTTTAAAAGTGAAAGTAATAATGACATACTAGACTTTTTGCAGGGTGATTGCTCATAAACATGGCATATTCTCTTTGTCAATTAAGTATACAATTATACTTTTGTGATAAAAGGAACATGCCCATATATATCAAATACATAGTATACAGGTGATGCACCAAGACCTGCACTGAGATCAAGCAGAAGTCTGTTGAGCGCAGGGAGGGGCAGAAAGTGACCTGGTGTCCAATACCCACCATGTACACAAGGTATGGTGAACATAGGGACATCCCACAACCATCCAGCATCTACTATCCAGTCCAGTGACGGAGTCTTTTCAGAATTAGCTACTCCAGCCACAGTCCAGCCTGAAGGCAACCACAGTTCAGGCCAACATCTTGACTGCAACTTCATGAAGGACCTTGAGCCAAGCCATAAAGGTGTCCTGTCCCAGGTGCAGCTGCAGGAGTCAGGCCCTGGTGAAGCCCTCATAGATCCTTTCTCCCACCTGCTCTGTCTTTGGATTCTCCATCATAACAAGTAACCACTGCTGGGATTGGATTTGCCGGCCACTAGGAAAGGGATTGCAGTAGATTGGGAAGATAGGTTATGAAGGGAAAATGTACTACAGCTCATCCCTCAAAAGCCACAGCACCATCACTAGAAACACATCCAAGAACCAGTGTTCTCTGTAACTGAGCACCTTGATGTCCGAGGACATGGCTGTGTATTACTGTGCAGGAGTCACAGTAAGAGGAAGTCAGGGTGAGCCCAGATAGAAACTCTCCTCCAGGGAGTGTAGGAGGAGGTTGGGGTGCAGGAACCCACCAAGACCAAGGACTGTGCCATGGATAGGGACAGAGTGTTTAACATAAGGAAAATCACTTTTTGGGTTTTAGTTTTTGAAGATTTTTTTTTCCTGTCTGACCTTGTTTTTTTCTTTTCTATGAGCCAATGTTTTCCCAGGACTCTCCCCTCCTTCCTGCCTTGTTGCCATCTATTTTTCTTTTAAAGAAAAATAAAACTATGGTTTTTAAAAATAATAAAAATAAAGTATACAGGTAAAATGTATACCTTTTTTTTACACTGTGGTTTCAGTCAAATATGCCTGCTTCTTTCTGTTCCATTTTCCCTAGTGTCATTCTGATGAAAGGAAATTTATGCTAACTGCAGATGTCTTAAAAATTAACTTTTCTTGAAAATGAAAGACCTTAAATAATGTAGGCAGGTCAACTTGCTTTCCATGAACAGAAGAAAGCTTTAGAAATAAAATAAATTCAAAAGTTTGAAAAGTTACATTTATTATGGGAATCTTATGCTTGCTCTCATCTCACCAAGGTTAGCAGGCTCTATTTTTCTCTACTTTCATATTTCACTAATTGATTCTGGGTAGGAGGAAGTGTTTTAAATTAGGGGATTGGCTGGAAATGTTCTCCGATTTGTTTTCCAACTTAATCTGTTCCAGATTGACAGAACACAGGGGAAAGAAGAGGCTCAAGGTAGAGCTTCTCTTGCCACCACTGAAAACTACTAACTGCCCCTCTGGCTGAAAGGCAATAAAGGAAAATACAGATATTAGAAAAGCATAGCCAGGCCAGGTAGATGAAGCAGAAAGAAGAATCAGGGGAAGTGACAGTGGAAAAGAGAAAGAAGAAAGCACAGGAATATAGTATTCAAATTGGTGCAGTTTGCTTAGAATTTCTTTAAATCCCAGAAAATTAGAATTTCAGTTTGAAAAAATTTGAGGAAAAGAATCAAATTATCTAGAGAAAGGTATGTGAGAAATCATTTTATCTAGAGTTATAATTTAAATGTACCTACCTTGTCCATTCAAAATCCTCTGCATTGAAGATATTTTTATGTAGTAAATCTCTCACTATATCTCTACAGTGAACATAAATGGTAAGCAATGCCCCAAGTACAGCTTTTGTTCGATAGTTACTAGAATCCAGCACAACCATGTCTGCAACTTCTTCAAGATGACATATCATACCAGAATAGACCTTTTCCAACTCTTCTCTTGAATGAGAACTCAAAAAACTTTGCATACAATCATTATAAAACATGATCTGGCTCTGAAAGATCCAAAATATGATAATTGAAGCATAATTTTATTGTAAGTTAAAACAGACGTATTAATGAAATCTATGTGATGTGTGTGTTACGTGTGAGTGTATTTTTGCATGCGTGAAAGGGAAAGCCCACACATTTGTATATATCTGAGGGTTAAAGATTGAATTTTGATTAATAACTATGGGGCCTTTCTTCATTAATAAATGAAAATATATTTATCTCCAATATTTACACTTTCTAAACATTGTATTCTTAATCCATTCATTAATCACTAGGCTAAGTAATAACCTGGCAGGGGGGGGAGGACAGTAACAAGAGCAGAAAACTCCAAAAATGAAATGAATATTGACTGTTTACTCTGTGGAACTCAGAAATCATATATATACTGACAACATATTAAGTCTGTAATCTTAATTTTCAGAATGGGTATTAACTTCTATTATTTTATCCATCTTTTGATACACTCTCTTCCCATACATACTAACCTATGCAACTTCAGTTAGGTTTTTTAGGATAATAAAGAATGATTAACTGGAAACCTGGAGCTAAAGAGAAAGAAGAGTGAAGCAAATAATGGAACGTACAATGAGAGCAACAAGTCAGAAGGAAAGAATAGTCAAAGAGACCTAAAGAAAGGAAAGCAAGAACAATTGTTGACCAACACAGAAGAGTTCATGCGAGAATGGGATGGCATGGACAGTGTTCTGGGAGAGTAGAATAACTGCTCTGTGCATAACTGTATGTTGGTGCCAATCTATCAGGTAGCAGCCTGAAATACTGAACCAGAAAACTCTTCTCTGACTCACCATCCCCAGACTTGCCCTGCAGGCACAAGCAGCTTGAGGACAGATAAAGCAATGTAAAGGCACAATTAAATTAAAGACTCCTGGGACAAAGGATTACCATCTTGTAGACATAAAATAGAGAACCCAGGTGGGGGTAAAGTATATTTCATAGGGAGTAGAGGGAATAGACAGGAGAATTCCTAAGGCCATGAGTGAGCACAATTCCAGAATAAGACTCAGGCTCAGGAAAGACAGAGAGAACCCTGAACTCTACTTTCACCTCTGGATGATCTTTTTGAAATACTGGAGTTGAAGACCACAAAAACTGAAATGAAAAATTCTCTAGAGGGTTTCACAGCAGACTGTAGCTGGCAGAAGAAAGAATCAGTGAATTTGAGGGCAAGGCAATTGAAACAATTCAAGTTGAAAAGCAGAAAGAAAACAGAATAAAAAAGACTGAACAGAGTATAAAAGACCATAAAGCACACCAACATAAGCATTACTGGAGTTCAGAAGGGGAAGAAAGAGAGAAGGGGAAAGAAAGAATATTCAAAGAAATAATGAGAGAAAATTTCCCCCCCAATTTTTAATATAATATTTTATTAGAGAAGTTGTAGGTTTACAGAAAAATCATACTGAAAATACAATGTTCTCATATATCCCACTCACACACACAGTCTTCCCTATTATTAGCACTTTGCATTAGTATGATACCTTTGTTACAATTTATGAAAGAATATTATTATAATTCTACTATTAACTATAGTTCATAGTTTGCTTTAGGGTTCACTGTGTTGTTCAAGCCTATGAGTTTTCTTTTTAAAATTTTTATTCTAGTAACAGATATACAACCTAAAATTTTCCCTTTTAACCACATTCAAATATGTAATTCAGTGGTGTGAATTACATTACAATGTTGTGCTACCATCACCACCATCCATTACCAAAATTTCTCAATCACCCCAAACAAAAACTGTATTAATGAAGCATTAATTCCTAAATTCCTACCCTAACCCTGGCCTCTGGTAACCTGTATCCTACTTTCTGACTCTGAGACTTTATTTTTTCTAATTATATCAGTGAAATAATGCAATATTTGTCCTTTTGTGTCTGGCTTATTTCACTCAACATGATGTCTTCAAGGTTCATCCACGTTGTAGCATGTCCCAGCACTTCATTCCTTTTTTTGACTGAATAATATTCCATTGTATGTTGTATTAGTCAGCCAAAGGGTGCTGATGCAAAGTACCAGAAATCCGTTGTCTTCTATAAGGGGTATATATTTGGGGTAAAAGCTTATAGTTACAAGGCCCTAAAGAGTCCAACTCAAGGTTACTTTCCTCACCAAAGTCTGTTGCCATGTATTGAAGCAAGATGATGGGTGATGTCTGTGAGGGTTCAGCTTTCCTCTCTCTATTAAGGCTCCATGGGCCCAGCTTCTTCCAATCTCAGCTGTATGCTGGGGGGCTCATTTCTTTCTAGGGGCTTCTTAGCAGCGCAGGGCTCTGGTCTCTTCAGCTGCAAACTGTCAGGCGAATGGCTCATCTCTCTCCTGGGGCCCCAGGATCAAGTTCTCTCCTCTACTGTGTCTATGCAGCTCTCTATTCCTATGTATCTGCTTCTGTGTGTTCTCCTTGAGTATCTGTTTACATAGTCCACCAAGGGGGTGGGGACTCAAGCTTCCATATCCTAATGACATGGTCAAATCAAAGCCCTAATCTTAACATAATCAAGTAAACGTAAAACCTTTGGATTTAGTGTAATCAAAGGATATCACACCCAGAAGAACAGACCAGTTTACAAACATAATCAATATCTCTTTTTGGAATTCATAAATAATATCAAACTGCCATATATGTATACATCACATTTTACTTATCCATTCAACTGGTGGACACATGGTTGCTTCCATCTTTTGGCAATTGTGAATAATGCTGCTATGAATATCAGTGTGAAAATATTTGTTTGAGTCCCTGCTTTCAATTATTTTGGATATATGCCAAGAAATGGGCTGCATGGTCATGTGGTAACTCTACACTTAACATTCTAAGGAACCACAAAACTGTTTTCCACCAGCTGTACCATTTCACATTCTGACCAACAATGAATGAACATTCCTGTTTCTCTACATCCTCTCCAACACTTATTTTCCATTTTCTTTTTTTTTTGTAAACTATATTTCAAATACAAAAAATAAAAGAAAATACAAAAGGCAGCTCAACAAGTTATGGAAACATTACTCCTAAAAAATTCTTTTTCAGGCGATTTTATTTCTTCTAATTCCATCTACTAACTCAGTTGTTCCTCTAGTGTTCGGAAGGATAAACAGATAAACACAGATTACTTAAATGACATAGTCAAGGTCTTCTTATTAATGGGAAAAAAATGAAGAAGAGAAAAAATGCTTAATCATATTGATATCTCACAAAACCAAACCCCATATTCTTTTTTTGACCTTTAGCATTAATATAGTACCAGCATTGCTATTTTTTTAAAGATTTATTTTATTTATTTATTACTACCCCCTCTTATTGTTTGTGCTTGCTGTCTGCTCTCTGTGTCCATTCACTGTGTGCTTTCTGTGTCTACTCGTCTTCTATTTAGGAGGCACCAGGAACTGAACCTGGGACCTCCCAGGTGGGAGAGGGGCTCTCAGTTGCTTGAGCCACCTCCATTCCCTGCTTTGTTGTGTCTCTCATTGTGTTTCCTCTTTATGTCTCCTTGTTGCTTCATCTTGTTGTGTCGGCTCGCCATGCCAGCCCATCACACCAGCCCGTTGCACCAGCTTGCTGTCTTGCTCATCTTCTCCAGAAGGTACCAGGAACCGAACCCAGGACCCCCAGTGTGGTAGGTGGGAGTTCAATTGCTTGAGCCACATCCGCTTAACCCAGCATTGCTTTTGCTACAAAGCATTGCAATGTTGTTAACAATAGTCCATAAATTACATTATATTTTTTCCATGTTGCACCACATTTTTAACAGCTGCAGTAGAAAAACATTCCTGTTTTTATATTGTTAACCACAATTCTCATCTACTTCCAAAATCACTGTTATACATCCCAATATTATCCTCCAGCTAACATTAGTCTTCTTAGACTACTTGTTTCAGCCACAATCACATCCATAAATCAAGTGTTTGTTACATTCATTATAATGTGTTACCATCAAGTCCTATCATTACCACACATTTATATTTGACCTTATTAAACAGTCTACATACATCCAGCATCATCTCCCTTTCTCGTTTTCTTATTTGTACCATTCTAGGTGGTTGTGAAATGGTATCTCATTGTGGTTTTGATTTGCAATTCCATAATAGCAAGTGATGTTGAGCATCTTTTCATGTGCCTTTGGGCTCTTGTATATCTTCTTTGGAGAAACATCTATTCAAGTTCTTTGATTTCCAAATATTTTCTCCCATTCTCTAGGTTGTCTTTTTACTTTCATGATAGAGTCCTTCGATGACAAAAGTTTTTAATTTTGGTGACATCCCAGTTATCTATTGTTTCTTTGGTTGCTTGTGCTTTTAGTGTAAAACTTAAGAAACCATGGCTTAACATAAACTCCTGAAAATGTGTACCTGTTTTCTTCCAGGAGTTTTATAGTCCTGGTTCTTGTATTTAGGTCTTTGGTCAATTTGGAGTTAATTTTTGTATAGGGCATGAGTTAGGGGTCCACCATCATTGTTTTGTATATACGGATATCCCCAGAACCAACTATGGAAGAGACTATTCTTTTCCAATTGAGTGGACTTGGCACCCTTGTCAAAAACCAATTAGCCTCGAGAGAAGGAAAAAGAATAGAAGCTATGCATGGCAGGGGAAGCATAGAGAGATTGAGAGGTGATAAGTTTTGTTTATTATTACTATTGGAATAATGAAAGTGCTTTAAGAATGATTGAAGTATTGAATGCACAAATATGTGATTAAACCGAATACCACTGATTGTACAATTTGGATGGATTTATGCTTTATTAATATGTACCAATAAAACTGATTTGCTAAAAAAAAGTCAATTAGCCATAATGTGAGGGTTTTTTCCTGAACTAAAAATTTGATTTATTTGGTCTATATGTCTGTCTATGTGCCAGTATCATGCTGTTTTGATTACTGTGGATTTATAATGAGTTTTAAAATCGGGAAGTTAGTCCTCCAACTTCATTATTCTTTTTCAAGATAACTTTGGCTGCTCATGACTCCCTCCCTTTCCATATAACTGGCTTTTCCATTTCTGCAAACAAGGCTGTGGAGATTTTGATTGGGATTGCACTGAACCTGTACATCATTTTGGGAAGAACTGACATCTTAAAAATATTTAGCCTTGCAATCCATGAAATATATTATATCTTTCCACTTATTTAGGTCTTCTTTGATATCTTTTAGCAATGTTTTGTCATTTTGTGTAAGGCCTTTATATATTGGTTAAATTTATTCCTAAGATATTTGATTCTTTTAGTTGCTCTTGTAAATGGAATATTTTTCTTGATCTCTTCTTCAGGCTGTTCATTACAATCAATAGAAACCCTATTGATTTTTATGTATTCATCTTGTACCCTCCTCTCCCCACTTCACTGAATTTATTTGCTCTAGTAGCTTTGTTGTGGAATTTTCAGCATTTTCTATGCATAGAATCATGCCATCTGCAAATAGAGAAATTTTACTTCTTTCCAATTTGAATGCCTTTTATTTCTTTGTCTTGCCTAATTGCTCTGGTTAATACTTCCAGGCCAGTGTTCAAAAACAGTGGTGAAAGTGGACATCCTTTTCTTGATCCTGATCTTAGAAGGACAGCTTTTCAGTATTTCACCATTGAGTTTGATGTTAGCTGTGGGTTTTTCATTTATATCCTTCATCATGTTGAAGAAGTTTCCTTCTATTCCTAGCTGGTTTTGGAAGAGTTTGAGCAGCATCAGTGTTAATTCTTATTGAAATGTTTGGTAAAAATCACCTGTGAACAAATCTGGTTCTGAGTTTTTCTTTTGTTGGGAGATTTTTGATTACTTATCTCAATCTCTTTACTTGTTATAGGTCTGTTGAAATCTATTTCTTCTTGAGTCATCATAGGAAACCTGATGTATCAGTCAGGTTTTTTTGCCTGCAAGCAACAGAAATTCTCACTTTCTTAACAGATAATGTGGGTTTACAATCAGCAGGTTGATAATAGGCCAGAGATTGAGGCTTGGGAATTTGACAGTAGCCAGAGTATGTACCTGGAAACAGGAACCACAGTCAGGGTGATGCCACAGAAAAGTCTGGTCCAAATGCCACTACACTGCTGTCTTGAGACAGTAATTTTCAATTGTCAAGTCATGGCTCATTATTGGATCACAAAATCAAGGTCTGACCCACATTTCATGAAAGAAAAAAATAGAAAATGTATACATCCATTATTCACAGTAAAGGAAAGAGTATTGTTTTATGAAACTTTGTTTTAGTTATCTAATTAATTAATTAATTATTCTGGCTCACAATATAAAATGTATTCCTACAGACCAAGATAAAAAATTTAGAGCTGCTGATTTAAGGAAAAAGGTATATGTGAAAGATAATTTCATTTAGTGTGGAAAGATAGACAAGAAAAAAGCATGCAAATCAATAAGCAAGATAATTTCAGCTCGTAAATAAGTAATATGCAAATAACTTGATAATTTCACAGAGATAGTGTACTAGGGGACTAGTGAAGGGGTTTTTTAATAAGGGAAGCCTGAGGAACAGCTACTTTTTAGAGGATAAAGTATCTAAGGGAAGAGAATATTTTAAGAGGGAGAGTATGAGTATGGAAAACACTGTCTGTTGCTTACTTAACTTCCATTTCTCTCTTCCCTGATTCTTTGCTAAAATAACTTCAGTTTATTCAAGTAGCATCAGAGAGCATTTGATTTCAAAGAGAGCAGGCTCTTCTCCTAGTCCCAGAGAGAGAATCATTATTGGTTAAATCAGTAATAGTAATCTTATTTCTTTTATATAGTGCATGGACTAAGGGTGGCTTCAGACTCAGTTTGGCACTGTAATGTAAGCAGGAGTCTTCTGGATAGGACTTTTAGGAAAGAAAATCTTTTCTGATAAAGGAGAGACATGACTGCCATGACCCTTTTTTACCCTGTGACCATCTCTTTTCTCCTTTCTTGGAATGTGAACATGAGGCTTAGAGATTCAGCAGCCATTTTTCAACCAAGAGAACAGAAGCAACAGAAGAACAGTGGGGAGTGGGGAGGAAAGAAAGATCCCCCCCCCCCCGATCTTTTTTTTTTTTTCTGACATCATTGGAAAGTCAATGCCAGCAACTTCTTTTCTATAGACTCTTGGCTAGTATTTTCACATTTTGAAGTTAAAAGTTCTTAATTTATACACAGGGTGGGGATCAACTTTGTTGAAAGATGATGAGTGGCTGAGTAAGATAAGCACTCAAATAAGAAACAAAAACAGAAAATAGTCCACTGAATTTAAAAAGAGAAAGTCATTAGTGGCCTTGTTCAGGACAGTATTAATAGCACTGGGGGAGGGGAGACAGATTGCACAAGAATTAAGAGGGTAAATGGGAGCAAAGGTAGAAAGACAGTAGATATAGATACCCCCTTTCAATGATCAGCAACCATTTGACTGGGCTACTGAAATGTGGTATCCTTTTGAGAGGCTAGGATTTGATAAAAGAAATAAGGGATGCTTTCAGTAAAGAGGCTCAGCATATAGGGGAGCTAATTACAATAGAACTGGGTTTCAGAGCATTCAGTGAAAAGATTTTTAAAGTAAAGAGAGGTTGGATCATGGGTTAAGAAGTATCAGTCTTGTCAGAAGTTATCACTAGCCCAACTGAGGTTGAAGACGTGAATATGTAATATTATATGGCAAAGGGAATTTAAAGTTGCAGATGGAATTAAGTTTGCTCATCAGCTGACCTTAAAATAGAAAGATTATCCTGGACAATCTATATTGGACCCAATGTAATCACAAAGATCTTTAAATATGGAAGAGGGAGGCAGAAGAGTCAACATCATAGTGATGCAATGTGAGACCGACTCCACTTGCCATTGGGGGCTTTGAAGATGGAAAGGGATCACAAACCAAGGAATGAGGGCAGCCACTAGAAGCTTGAAAAAAAGCAAGAAAGTGGATTCTTCCCTACAAGCTCCAGAAAGGAACACAGTCCTGCCAGTACCTTGATTTTTAATCCAGTGAGACCCATTTTGGAATTTTGATCTTTAAAACTGTAAGATAATAAATCTGTGTTGTTTTAAGCGCCATTAAGCCTGTGGTAATTCATTACAGTAGAAATCCTAAACTAAAGCAGAGAATGTGAATTTATAGTAGCAACAATCTGTTACTGATTTTCTTTAGCAGTGTTTATTAATTCCAGTAAAGAAGTATATGGAGTATATAAAATACTCTAGGACTACTCTAGCTACAGCAGAAAGTAATGTGGCAAATTAGTTGAGAGTATCAGCAAGAGAATGACTGAAGTGATGGGGCAAGGAAGGAAGGAAGTGAAGTTTGGGTCCTGAAAGATTAAGGGATAATCAAAGGGTCAACCTGAGGTTTCAGTGAGTGCAGGATAATGAAAGTATACAATGTTAGAGTTTAAAACTTCAAATATAAAAGGGCAGACTTCTGAAATTAAGATGTTCAACAGCTATATTTAAATTCCTGTGTTACAAATATCCACTAAAATACCCACAAAGATACTTAAGTTTATACAAAATCACAACAGCACTGGAAAGTGAAATTATAGGTCACTATTTGATAGAAATTGAGAGAAATTCTCAATTAATATAGCTTAGATAAATCCATATTGAAATACTCTCATTGGCGAATGCATGCGGACCTCATCATCCTCATTTCCCCATAGGTAGAGGCAGCTCCTAATCATGTAACATATGCAAAAGTGCAAGGGAAGGGGGACTTGTGCATTGCATCCTGGGATGGGAAATTAGCAAGAGGCAGGGCAGACGTGGGAAAAACTTTGGCAAAAGTACATTCAATGACTGAAGTAGAACTACTTCTAGAAACAGAATACAGATTGCTTATTGCTAAGCATGTTTGGAGGACCAGGGCTCTGGGGAAAATCCTTTCTTAACAGAGCATATTTAATTATTTGAATTCCTGTAAAATCACAGAAATGTGCAGACTGATTCAATATAATTTTTGTTGCCTTTGTAAACAACAACTTATACATGTCCTTTAGGTCCTTCAATTTAAGATTTTACAGTATTTTATCAACATTCAGTTAAGTGGAGATTTGATAATCATAATTTGTGTCCACAATTCCATGTTATCTTAACAAAGACTTGAAAATTATGGTGGGTCAAGGCAAAGTAAAAAGGTGTGGCATTTTTGAAAATTGTCAGAGAATTACGAGGTAAAGTATGCTTTAAAAATACTTGATAATGGCAATATGATTTCTATCTTTATATTCCAGGAAAACTATTGTCACCAAGGTTTGTGTTGACCCTCATAATTGACTGACATAAAGGAGTTTTGGGGAATCTGTAGAGTATTTAAAAATGATGACAACTCACTCTGTTTAGAACAAAATCAAACAAAACCCCTCTCGTCCCTTAACTTTCATGACAACTCTCATAATTTTCCTTCTTTTTTTCCTGGCCATTCTTTATCATTCCTCATCACAGATTTCTCTTCCTTTGCCTACTCCTTAAATGTTGATGTTCCTTGGGGTCTTTCCTTGCCTGTTGTTTCTTATTCTAGATATTCTGCCAAGAAAATTTCACCACTTTCCTGACTTCAACCATTACTTTACAAAAAGAAGTGCCTATTTTTTGCTTTCTTCACATCACATTCTCATAATTTCCCTTCTCTTAGTCTTCTGAATTCTGGAAAGTCATTAATTAACTTTAGAAAATATACATGTAGTAGGCAGAATAATGCCTGGCCCCCACCCTCCACAAAGACATCCATATCCTAATCCCCAGACCTTGTGACTATGTTACTTTGCACAGCAAAAGGGACTTGGTAAATGTGATTAAATTAGACTTTGAAATAGAGAGATGATCCTGTATTAACCAGGTAGGCCCAATCTAAGCACATGACCTTAAAATTGGAGAACATTTCCCAGCTGTGAGCAGAGGGAGACATGACTACACAAGAATGGTCAGAGAGATGCAATGTTGCTGGCTTTGAAGATGGAGGACCGGGGCTATAATCCAAAGAATGTGGGCCACCTCTAAATAGTGGAAAAGGCAAAGCAAGGGATTCCCCCTATAACTTTCAGAAAGGAAAGCCTCCTTATTGACATTGTGATTTTAGCCTAGTGAGACTTGTGTTGGACTTCCAAACTAAAGAACTGTAAAATAATAAATTTGTGTTATTTTAAGCTACCAAGTTTGTGGTAAAATTTTAATGACAGTGATAGAAAAATCATACAATGCAATATAAAACTAATATAATACAATGTAGTGACATCCCAGGGGAGTGATTTATGGTTTATTTTCTTTCAACATTTTAAAATGAAAAAATCTGAAACTATAGAACAGTTGAAGGAATTATACAGTGAATCCCATATAAGCACTACTTATATTCTACAAATAACTTTTTACTATTTCTGGTTTGTTCATATATCCAGTCAGTTGTCCATCTTATTTTCTGATGCATTCAAAAGTAAGTTACAGATTATTTTTTTAAACATATGCTTTCTTGGCAATATAGCCACAAAATTGCTAACATATATACATTAAAGCAGCATTAACTTACCACAGTGAGTACCACTTGTCCTGGATGAGATACCACCCACAGAGAAAATATTTGGTAGTTCCAATCTTCAACCCCCTTACTTATAAACCTACAAACAAAATGTTTTATTTCTATTATTTATATTCAATCGTTGATTATGGCCATTTAACTAATGATCAAGAATGACAAGAACACAGAGGAATTTTCTTTTAAAATCTCTGATTTTGTTGTTTTCTAAATTAAGGATATGTATGGGGCCAAATAGCATTAATAGAGCTTTAATCCATGCAGAATGCATATTCCTTAAATCCTCCTTTAATATAATCTGTGCTTTTCCAATGAGAACAGTAAGTTGCTGGGATAGTAAAAATATGATAAATTAGAAGATAATACATATTGGCTTTGAAATGCTAGTACTATCAATGTCAAAATTAATATTTTAATTTCTACAAGATGGAATACTAGACTGAAACCACATGATGAATTATAGCAATAAAGTCCTGCATTTAGTTTTAAAAGTTGATTAAAATGGAGATGTTGAAAAATATCTGGACATTTTAATTTAAGATATGGTTAATATGAGCCAACAGTATATGTTTTGGTATTGGTATGGTGGGGGAGGTGGTTCATACAGAAGTTTTCTTTTGCTTTACAGTTTCTCTATCATTAATATCATGATAGAAAATTCTGAACATAAAGATTCACTTATTTTCTTCAAATACTTATATTGCTTCATTTATTTTTACATATCAATCTTAAATTCATTAAGAATATACTGAATATTTGAAATGACGTATTGATTCAGGATTAATTTTAAAAGGGGCACATTCTGTTGATATTCCTGAATTATAAGAAAAAACAGAAAAACGATAAAGCTTCAGAAATTAAAAAAAAAGAAACAAATTTAAAGGAATGAGTCAGATAAACATCAGACCTCTTCTGAAATACTGTATGAGAGATGATCATAAAACAATATTTTCAGAGATTTGAGAGAAATTGAGAATTTAAACCATCCAAACAGCCTACATTAACATAATTTTACTGCTCCATTGTCTTCAACAACATAACTTTTTTCTTCCAAGAGACTCTGGCCCAGGAAGATAAACGTTGCAAATAACTTTATTGTTCGTTCTAGGAAATTCCTGAAAGACCCATGAACTCTTAGATAAAAACCATCAAACAACAGTTTATACCTCCAGACTCTCTAAAGCTCTCACCTCAAAATCCTGCTTTGTTATGTCCACTAGTCCTAAACTATTATATCTTGATCTCTACCCAATTCTGATTAAATCCCACATTGAAAGACATGCCTTAAACAGACTTCAAAATCTCAGTAAATCTCAGTAAACTTTGTCCTGTCCCATCTGAAACACTTGTAAGGCTTTTTTTTTTTTTTTTTTTTAAGATTTTATTTATTTATTTCTGCTTGACCCCACCCCCACCCCCACCACTTGTTTGTGTTCACTGTCTGCTCTCTTTGTCCATTCGTTGTGTGCTTTTCTTCTTTTCAGGATGTACCAGCAACTGAACCCTGGACCTCCCTTGTGGGAGGGAGGCACCCATTGGCTTGAGCTACCTCCGCTCCCTGCTTGTGTCTCTCATTATGTTTTCTAGTTAAGTCTCTTCACTGCATCATCTTGTTGCATCAGCTCACTGTCTTGCTTGTCTTCATTAGGAGGCACTAGGAACTGAACCCAGCGCCCAACTGTTTGAACCACATCTGCTTCTCTGTAAGGCTCTTTTGAAGTATTGTTTCTCCTTTTCTCAATAAACTCAGCTTTGCCTTATAAAAAAATTGTTTGGGAAATAATTAGGAACCAGCATTCAACAAAACAAATTTGAACTTAGAATTGTGTTCTCAGCCAAAGTAGCATGCAAGTATGAGGGCAAAATGAAAATATTTGCCATCCACAGATGCTTTCTGAAAGAAATTACTTGGGTATATATATCTAAATGAAAATAAATTTTATTTTAAAATGTTTAAAATAAAACAGCAATGAACAAAAACAAAAACTTACTGTTAAGCTTAAATAATTATTGATCTCTGTTTTTAAAAAAAATCAAAATAAAAAGCAAAAAGTACTAACAGCATTCTGAAATAAAATCCTAAATGATTTCATTGTGGAGGTGGTGATGAAACTTAGTATTGAGAATTAACAAACAACTATAGTTACTGAATAATGAGGATTTCTTACTTTAAGTATAATGTAGAAATGACTCACTATAATCATGGCTTGAAGTATGTTAATTTTAAAGTAACTAGTGACAAATATCTTAAACTTATTTCTTTGATTCTAATACTATGTTTTATAAGTGCTAATCTTTAACTCTTAACTAATCACCCCACCCCACCCCCCTGTCCGGTTGTATTCTCTTATCTGAGCAGGCATAGGTTTTGTCAATCCTTAACAGTTCCATTATGGCCCACCATGTTTAACTTAGTCATGTTAACTAGGCTATTTACAACTTTGTCTAGTTTAGCATTTTCTTATGTGGATTGAACTATTTACAACTTTATATATTCCAGAGTTGCACTTTGCAGGTTCCTAATGGATGTTATATCCAGTTTGTAACCTGTAACCTGATGATTACCCCAGCGAGCCTCTGGGGCTCGAGCTTCCAATTTAACAAATCAATCAATATCCCCTAACCTCACAATGTCACTATCTCCATCTTCCTTTATTTGAATTTCATAAAAACCCAAAGTTTTTCCAATTTGAGAATAGATATGAATTTTTTTTCCTATTTTCCTGCCTTGCACAATGCAATAAAGACTCTTTCTCTCTTTGAAATCCTGATGGCTTAAGATTGGTCTTTGAGTGCATCAGGCTGTTTCACGTAAGTGTTTTGTCTGGCAATGGTGATAGAGGAAATTATGAAGCAAAGTATATTCTTGTCTTTTGGGGGACTAATTGGATATATTTAACTATAGGCTTTGATAAAAATGTTTCATGAAGCATGTTAAAATTTTAATAGCATTCACTAGAAAAAGAAAATGTCTATAACTTCTATGTATGTGCATCAAAATAGATGAAGAAAACGCAATCAATATAATAATAAGAGGTGAAAAAAACACAAAGGTGTGGTAATTGGAAAATATAGAATAAGGTGAATAGTAATCAAAATAAATATTGAAAGGGTGTGTACATCATTGTACTTACAGGAAATATATAGGACATTCAAAGGGATAGAGGAAAATGTAATGAAATGACTGTTTACAAGGGACTGGGGTAGGGCTAAGACAAACAACAGGGATGTGGAGGTACCAAGGTCTAGCAACAGAGGGAAGCTGTTACCACCCCATATGCCATAAGGTGGCCAGGAAGGGGTCCCCTCCCCCAACCCTAAGATATTAAGCTGCAGTAGAACCCCATGCTCACTGCAGCTGACTGAGAGGGGAACAGACATCATCCTCCCTGTCAGCTGTTACAAGGGAAAAGGGAGAAGAAGTCAGGGACAGGGATTGTTCAGTGAATTTGGCCAGTGGACCCAGCTTTGAATCATGGCTCTGGCCAAAAAAAAAGACAGAAAAACGGAGATTTCCCCTCTGTGGAAAGATGCACCAACAAGCGCTGTCTACTGGCCTGCATGGAAAATGCAGGACAAAAACTGCTTTTGGGTCTCTCTGTTCTCTAATTTCTGGGAGAAAATCTGTTCCACATTAGTGTGTCTCTGATTTAAGTTATTAATAATACAAGCAGGACAATTATAAAGACTTAGAATAAGTTGAACCAAATATCAAAGAAGAACTGTGAAAAAAAATAAACAATAGGCAAGAGAGAGAAATTGGTCAGAGTAAATTCACTAAAATATCCAGATGCCTAAACAGCAAAAAATTACAAGGCATATTAGGAAATAGGAAGAGATGGCCCAGCCAAA
Source organism: Tolypeutes matacus (assembly GCA_026826555.1). NCBI lineage: Eukaryota > Metazoa > Chordata > Mammalia > Cingulata > Chlamyphoridae > Tolypeutes > Tolypeutes matacus. Next base: position 647,393 of record JAKSZT010054263.1, read on the forward strand.
GGATCAAACCAAATATCCTTAAAGGATTTAAGACAATTAATCAATGATAATCACACAACTCTCCTAAATAAATTTAAAGAATTGAAAGAAAATATGACTAAAGAGATAAAGGATATTAAGAAGACACTAGGTGAGCATAAAGAACAATTTGAAAGTTTGCAAAGAAAAGTAACAGACCTTATGGGAATGAAAGAAACAATGGATGAGATTAAAATTACATTAGAGCAGGGGTTCTTAACAAGGGGTCCATGAGTTTGAATTTAAATAAAAAAAAAAAAAAACATTATTCTTTTGGGGACATGTTCATATGGGTGTAATATGTTTATTAAATAATACACAGTATAGTGTGGATTTGGTAAGGGGTCCATGGTTTTCACCTGACTGGCAAAAGGGTCAGTGGAAGAAAAAAGGTTAAGAAGCCCTGCATTAGAGGCATATAAGAGCAGATTTGAATTGCTCAAAGACAGAATTAGTGATTTTGAAGACAGAGCATCTGAACTGGAAAAGACAGGAGAACAAAAAGAGAAGAGAATGGAAAAAATAGAACAGGGTCTCAGGAAATTGAATGACAATGCAAAACACACAAACACACATTATCAGTGTCCCAGAAGGGGAAGAGAATGGAAAGAGGGCAGAAAGAATATTTGAGGAAATAATGAGTGAAAACTTCCCAATCCTTATGAAAGACATAATATCAATATCCAAGAAGGACAACACACCCCAAACTGATTAAACATGAATAGACCTACCCCGAGACACCTACTATTCAGAATAACAAAATCAGAGATAAAAAGAGGATTCTGAAAGCAGCAAGAGAAAAGCAAATCATCACATACAAGGGAACCTCGATAAAATTAAGGGCCGACCTCTCTTCAGAAACAATGGAGGTGAGAAGAATGTGGTATGATGTATTTAAGATACTGAAAGAGAAAAACTGCCAAGCCAAGAACTCTATATCTGGCAAAGCTGTCCTTCAAATATGAGGGTGATGGGAAGCGGCTGTGGCTCAATCAGTAGGGCTCCCGTTTACCATATGGGAGGCCCCGGGTTCGGTTCCAGGGGCCTCCTGGTGAAGGCAAGCCCGCCCGCACGGCGTGGTTAGCTGACCCAGCGAGCACAAGCAGCAAGGGGGGGATAAATGAATAAATAAATAAATAAATAAATCTTTAAAAAAAATATATATATATATGAGGGTGAGTTCAAAGTCTTCAGAGACAAACAAAAACTCATAGAATATGTTATGAAAAGGCCAGAATTACAAGAGATACTAAAGGGAGTGCTGCAGCCTGAAAGGAAAAACAAGAGTAAGAGACTTGGAAAAGAGTGTAGAAATGAAGATTATTAGGAAGAGTAAATTAAAGGGTAAAAGACAGACAATAGTTTGATAAGACAACAGAAAGCCAAGGGACAAAATGGATGAAGTAAGTAGTGCCTTTACAGTAAACACATGGAATGTTAATTGCTTCAGTAGTCCAATGAAAAGACATAGACTGACAGAATGGATAAAAAAGTATGTTGTCTATAAGAGACTCACCTCAAATGTAAAGACACAACCAGGTTAAAAATGAAAGGCTGGAGAAAGATATTCCTTGCAAACAGTAACCAAAACAGAGCTGGAGTAACAATACTAATATCAGACAAAATAGATTTTAAATGCAAAATTGTTATGAGGGATGAAGGTCATTATATATTAATAAAAGGGCAATTCACCAAAAGAATTAACTATACTAAACATTTATGCACCTAACCTCAATGCCCCTAAATATATGAGGCACACACTGACAGAGCTGAAGGGAGAAACAGATGTCTCTACAATAGTAATTGGATACCCAGCAATACCATTGCTAGATATATACCCAAAAGAACCGAGAGCAGTGACAGGAATAGACATCTGCACACCGATGTTCATAGCAGTGTTTTTCATTATTGCCAAAGTTGGAAACAACCCAGATGTCCATCAACTGATGAATGGATAAACAAAATGTGGTGTATATACACCATAGAGTATTATGCAGTGCCAAGAAGAAATTAAGTTGTGAAGCATATGACAACATGGATGAACCTGGAGGACATTATGTTGAGTGAAGCAAGCCAGACACAAAAGGACAAATACTGTATGATTGTATTCTTACCAACTAAATATATTATGTAAACTCATGGAATTAATAATTAGAATATAGGTCATCAGAAAATAGAAGAATGAGGGTAGAGAATGGAAAGCTGATGTTTAATATGCACAGAATTGGTAAAAAGGTTGTTTGTAAATCTTTGGAAATGAATAGAAATGGTGAAAGCTCATCATATTGTTTGTAACTAGCAGAGCTATTAAATGGGTATGACAATGGTTGAAAAGAAAAGTCTAAGGACAAGTATATTACTAGAAGGAAAGCTAAAAAATGTAGCATGGGACTGTATAACATAGTGAAACCTCATATGAAATAGAATATGGGTGATATTGCATATATAAGACCGATTTTACAAAATATAAATACAAATATACTAGAGAGATGGAAACAGAATAACAGCTGTGTATGAAAGGGCATAGGGAGACTGAGGTGATGAGTTTCATTGTTTGTGTGGTTTTTTTCTTTTTTTTTTTTTTATTATTATTGCTATAATGAAAATGCTCTAATAATGATTGAAGTGCTGAATGCACAACTATAATTGATTGTACCAAATTCCATTGATTGTACACTTTGGATGGATTTATGCTTTATTAATATATATTAAAAAATTGATTTGTTAAAAATGTATTAATGTAGTTCATGACATCCACAAATTAAATACAAAAGTACATTTGATTTTCTCAATAGATTCATAAAAAGCATTTGCTGTAATTAAACATCCTTTATAAAAACTCTATGCAAAGTAAATATAGAATAAAACATCTTTATTTTGACAAGAAGTCTGCTCTAGAAACCTAAGTATCATAAGAAATGGTGAAACAGTAGACACTTTAAATGGAAAACGTTAAATGGGAGCAGGCATGGTCATTTATGTAAGTAAATAATAACTTGATCTCTCTAGAAACCTGGTATTGGCAATCAGAATAATATTAATAAATATAGATAGTAAAACTAGCAAAGATCAATAGCTTTTCCATAAACAACAAGAAATCGTTTGAAAATGTAATAAAACTATGGTTAAATTAGTTTTAAAAGTTCACTCTCTGAAGCTCTTTCTTTGCTGTAAACAGATAGCAATGATGGATTAAAATATTAAAAAGGAGAACATTAGAAAGACTAAATGAAAACTACAATTCCAACAAAAATGGAATGGAAATGCAAAGTAGTGAAGTGGGCTGAAACTGGAGGTCTACTGAACTCTACATCTTTTGAAAGCAGGTCATGAGGTCAAGCCCTGGCCAGTTTTCAAATATATAAGAATCTTAAGTACACAACAACTATCTGAATGTTATTCATAATTATGCTCTCAAATTGAAATGTGCACTGGAAGAATGGTTATTTTCCATTTAGTTATGTGCTAACATGCTCCATCAAAACCCATTTCAAAAGGGACTTTATGGGAAGCAGATTTGCCTCAGGCAATTGAGTTCCTGCCTACCACATGGGAGGTCCGGGTTCGGTTCCCACTGCCTCCTGGAGAAGACACACAAGATGGCAAGCTGACACTACGGCCTGGCACAGCGACTGACACGACAAGATAACGCAGTGAGATGACACAACCAAGAGACAGCGAGGAAACACAATGAGAGATGCAACAAAGCAGGGAACAGTGGTGGCTCAGGTGATTAGCGCCTCCCTCCCACATGGGAGGTCCCCAGGTTCAGTTCCCAGTGCCTCCTAGAAAGAGAAGACCAGCACACAACCAATGGACACAGCAAATGCAAACAATGAGGGGGCGGGGAGAAACAAATCAAATAAATCTTTAAAAAAGGGGCGGGGGGGATACTTTACTCTGTATAGCTCCTTGGATATTTTCAACTTAAATTAATAGATAATTAGCCAAGTTTTTGAAAGTATATATGTATATTATATAATTTTAGGATGTGAATATTGTACTTACTTTTTTAGCACATCAAACATGCTTTTCTCTACATTTACCAGCCACTGTTCTACAGTACTTCTTACACGAATTTTCCTATAATTTTTTCAAAAATAATAAGAACATTTTATTTTTATTCATGTTTTATTCCTTTGATAAACCTGTGGACTGAGTACACTTTCTATACATTTTTCTTATATTGATGGGTTAAAGGGCTACAGTTCTATTTTATCTTTTGATTTTTCTAGATCTTAATTTGGAAAACTATGCAGAAAAACATATCACCTAGCTTTAGGAAATTCCAACATCAAAAATATGATTCTACAAAATAAATAAGTTCCATGTAAAATATGAATTAATTTGGAAAACTATGTGGAAAAACATATCACCTAGCTTTAGGAAATTCTGACATCAAAAATATGATTCTACAAAATAAATAAGTTCCATGTAAAATATGAATTAATTTCTCTAAGACCTTCCAAACAAAAAACCTACGTCAGGGTGGGGTTAGGGTTTTGGCAAATGAGAAGGCTTGGCACAGCATTTTTAAATTAACTTACATTAGAAGCCACATGCCAGAAGTTAGAAAGTCCTCAGTGGAGTTGGCAAATTGGACTAGTGTAATGGATGGACCTAGCTTGTTATAACTGCCTGGGAGCAAATCACGACAAAACCAGAGGTCAATGGCAATAGCAGTGGATCAACAATCCTAAGCAAATAACAAATTTCCTTTCTACCTATGTTCATATAATAAAACCAAAAAAAGGGGCAAGCACAAAAAAGAGACTAATAAACTTAAGGTAGATATTTAATGAAAGAGAAAAAGGAAGGAGCAAATTACAAAGAACCCAGGAGTTTGAAGATTCTATCCTTTTATTTAAAACAAAGATGAGCAGAGTATGTATTGTAGGAAGTATGGAAAGGTAAAACTGTACTTGCATGAGGGCACTATCTTTGAAGAAATAAGCAAACATCTTTGAAATATCAGACATTTCAAACAAGAGGTTTTAAATAATGAGGTTTTACAGAGTCTAAATACTTAGTTTGTAACATGTATATCATACTTTGGCAGTATGAGACATTCTCCTTCTGCAGATAAGAGCATCAGTACAGCAGGAGGGCCAATTTCTTGTTTCCATATCAATAATTGTCTTATATTTCCAAAACATTTCACCAGATGAGGCTGTGGACCAAAAACAAATGTGAATAGCATTATAAAATATTGACCAGTTCAGGAAAGAATATTGCTGAGCAGAGAATTATTATATTACCTGTACAGATGCAGGATTTTTGCTATCAGCTAGAATGTCAAGAAGTTCAGCATTGCTAAGAAAGTAAAATCTTGGAAAAATCGTTCTTTTAATTTCAAGGTAATCCTGTCCAGAACCAAAAAAAAAAACTCAATTAAGAATATATATTTAATCATGATATGAATCATACCCTTATTTTGGCTTTTATTTACACACAAAAACCAATCTAAGTATATATAGCAGTGTCAGTCAGAATAACATTCCATATTCAATGAATGCTGTTCTTAAATACCTAAAAATAATTTTTAATAAATCAAAACTAAACCAAATGAAAACCAAAATAAAAATAGAAACAAAAGAGCCTTACACACACATACACACCATTTTATTATTGATCATTAGTAAAGCACCGTATTTTGGCATTATCAGCATTGCTTTCCCATGCTCCCACTTTTCTGCTCTCATTTCCATGTATGTGAAGTTATCATGTTAGAAAGTAAGTTATTTCAGCAGATGACCTCTCATCCTACTATACAAATAATTCCTACATTTCTCATCCTTCCCCACAGCTTAGTTGCATTCACAGCAATCTTGTCTTTTCCTCTCAGAGGAAGAGATACCTATCCACTTATGCCAAGCTAAGAAACTAGTTTTATTTAGTACTCTCCTATATCTTCAATCTCTCCTTTGCAAGTGGCTTCCCCCCACCCATTAAATTTCTTCCATTAAAGTATAAGAAACGTTCCCTCTTCCTTTGTTCTCTATCTACTGTCTGCTTGCCCATATTTTCTTCACAAAATTCTTGAAAAGATAGTCTATAAACTCAGCATATTATTACTCATCCCTCAGTCACCCTCACCCCTGTCATCTAGCCCCTACTCCTATAAAATTTACTGTAAGATTTTCCATCTTCATGTTACATGATATTTCTCTACCATTTGACTTTATTGAACCTGTCCTTCATTTTGACTTCTGGGGTTTTACTCTACTGTTGTTCTTCCTCAGCCACTTATCTCTGTTAAGAGTTCCTCTTCATCCCCTACATCTTAATGTTGACATCTCTTGGATTCTATCCTCATCACTCTTCCTATTCATTATGCTCTTCTTGAGCTATGTAATACATGCCTACTTGCTCTTCATCTAAGTACCCGGTACTTGGGGTCTATATATTCAACAGCTGATTGAAGAGCTTCATTTGAATGCTACAAAAGTATTAGATTTTCAACACTTACAAAACTTAGTTTGTTTCCACCCAAAGATCCTCCTCTTCAAATTCCTATCTTTTAGGTATACTCACTCTCCACCACACTGGCCAAGTCAGAAATCTAGGCACAATCCTGGGCCTCTTTATTTGATCCTTGACTTACCTATCTTATGCTTTTAGTTCCACTATCTTTCATCCTCACCATGGTCTTACTTTAAATCCTCAATATTTCTAGTCTTCTAACTGGTTTCTTTATATTTACTTTCACTGTCCCCAATTAAAACTCTATGCTTTATTCCAGAGAGAGATATCTAAATTAAATAATCTCACTGTCTTGCTTAATATCCTTCAGTGGCTGCATAGTATCTACAAAGTAAAAATATGTGATACTCAAGGTCCTTCAGCCTCTGTCCTCTGCCTCCCTGGAATCCAATCTCTCACATTTTCCAATTTGCAACCTATGTTCCACCTGTATCATCTTATTCACAGCTCCAGAATGCACCACACTTGTTCATACCTTCATTTTTTTGTGCTTTTTCCTGGGATGTTCTTCCCACCCTGACTCCTTTACCTGACTAACTCTTATGTTGCTTTCAAGACCCAGGTCAGTTATCACTTCCCTCAGAAAGCCTTCATAAATCCCAGGCTGGGATAATTTCTCCTCTTTGATATGGCCATATCAACCATCCTATCAGAGCACACATCATAGTATAATATCTCTTTGCTTTTATGTTTCCTGTAATAGATTTTGAGTTCTGTAATAGTAGGGAATATGCCTTTTATCTTTGTGTCCAGCATGTAGCAGCAGTACCTGGTACAAAGGTGTTTAATATATGAATAAGTGGAAGATTACTGGTTTGTGATGATCCTTAGTAATGGTCCACAGATATGCCAGAAATAATTGGAAGCCTTATTCCAATGATACTACGTTAAGTTGGCTATTATTAACCAGAATCACTCTGGGCATTCCCTTAAGACTATCTCAGAGGGTGGATTTATAGAGAACACCTGCCTGTACAGAGAATTTACCATAGGCTGTAACTGCCTTAGGGAGGTATGTTGGAGGAATCATCACAAGCACTGTAACTTGTGTTAAGAAAGAAAACTGATGAATGCCTGAAAAAAATCTTGATTTATGAAATATGAAAATAAATGAAATAAAATAGAATTACTGTGGCTGAGAGATTTAAATTGGAGTCCAGAAGCCATTCAGATGGTTACTCTTATGCATGTCTCCACAAAGCCCCACAAAGTAGGCACTATCATTATTCCCAATTTAAAGATAAAGGAACCTAGACACTTAAAAGTTAGGCAATTTGCCTAAGGTCATTTAGATTGGTTCGCTCACTTTTTTTTCTTTTGAAAGAATTTTCATTAATGCTATAGATAATGAGAGTTTGTAATAGTATTGGCAGTTGAAAAAATAAGAAAATCTGCATTGCAATTAATTTCTGTAGTGAATTATATTACATTTTGTAGAATTAAGTGATTCTCCAATCTAGGATTACTCTAGTTTTACCTCAAGACTTTTTTTAATTTGTTCAAGATATATACTGCAATTTCGCAGAATTTCAAGGATTCCCGCAGAGGTGGTTATTCGTAAAGCATCCAACTTGTTTTGTATTTTTGACATTATTTCTTTCCACATGGAAATCACCTGAGAGAAAAGTTTTGATTCTGCTGGAAGCTGCCTTTAGAAATAAAATTTAAAATAATTTTATTTTTCCAAGGCACTATAATTAAAATCTATATTGTAAATGCATTTGCCACAGAATTTTCATGTTAAATACAGTTCGTCATGGTGTATTTATATTGTTTAATTTATAAAATTTTTCATATATTTTTGCTGATTAATAATTAGTTAAAGATATTTTTTTAGTTTCTCCTTATGTAAAAGTGCTGTACAGGGTAGGAAATACTGGGATAAACTAGACATATCCAGCATTTAATAAGATAGTTATTTACAAGAGCTATATTATTATGTAAAGAGAAAGTGCTTTGTGCCCTAAGAAATGAAATAAAATAAAGGGCTATTGAAATTCTTGAGAGAAAATGGGGTCTAGGGAGATCTTCTTAGAGGAGAAGCATTTGATGTGGGTTTTAAGGGAGGAGTAGGACTTTGAAATGGTCTCTGGTTGAGAACTACTGGTTTAAGATAACCAGTATCCCTGAACTTCTTCCTTGCCCTGCTATTAAAGGCTCCTTCAGAATTATCCATAGGACAGGCAGGCCCTAGTTTCTATGCCCCGAACTCCAGGGCACTAGATGTCCAACTCTCCTAAGAGGTCTACCACAATTATTTCCCATCTTGGATAAGGGCCTACAAGTTTCTGCAGTTCAGCAAAAAGTCCTGTTAGGGAGAAGGTACTGATCTCATCTTCTGTCGAGTACTCTCCCAGCCTTCCTGAGACCTTCTAGTACAGCCCACACAGTTGGTTAGGAGAGGTGTAAATGGCACAGCATTCTCTAATTCTCACAAATTCCCTTTAAAGAATTCACCTCTCTAAAGAATCTCTCTTCTCTTTCCTCATTTTCATACTTTCCACCCTGGCCTCAGGGCCATCATCTTTTTCTATTAGTCAAAGGAAGGTCCATTATAGACCCATTTTTTATTTTCTTCAGACCTTTCGTGTAGGGATCTTCAATATCTCTTAATCAAAATTCCCCTTTGCAACCTCTTGGAAAATCCTGTAAAAATTTAGTTTGGTGACATTTTTAACTCCCTTCCCTAGATGTCTGAGCTCTCCACTAACTAAGAATATATTCTTTAGGTATGTAGTTTCACTTTTGACAACTATCAGAATAACTATAGATTAATAGAATATAAGAATCCCAAGCATTCACATGATAAGAAATATACATAAGAAGAATGGATGTTCTTCTCTACAAAGCAATCAGGTCTAAAGAGCTCTCTTTCAAAAACCTCTAAAGGCTTCCCTTTGCCATTAAAATAAAGTTCAAAATATTTAAGTTGATATTCAAGGTCTTCTATCATCTTTTCTAATATGCCTTTCAAATACACACCCATGACTTCCTACCTTATTCTGGAATAGCTCCTAAACTACCTTGGTGTGATTTACTGGCAGTAGTTTTAGTTCTGCCTAAATAATACATATACCTCAATTTAAGCAGTCTTAAGACCCATCATTTTTAAAAGTAAAAGTCCAGTTAATTTTGAGTGCTTTGCATAAAATGAAAAGCTATAATTTTCCAACAATTTCCCAGACCCTCTGTTATTCCACTTATTCAAAGTAAGGTTATATGCCTATGCCTATAGATAGCACAGCTTTAGAGTAGTCGTTGATTCCTCAAGTATTACAAAAAATAAATTGTCCACCATGAATTTTTTTACCTCCATATGGTAAATTTTAGGTTTTTACCATTGTATTTCTGAAGAATGAAAGATTGGTTCAAGATAAAGCCAATTTCTCTGACAATTCATCCATTCCTCAAGAGTATAAGAGAACAGAGACAATTTTTTATCCCATTCATCCACACGGTCCTACAATGATAAATACACACACACACACAAATCTTAGAAATTATTCAATAAAAGTCACATTTAGAAATTGAGATCAAAGGTAATTATCAGTCATTGATATACATAAAGTAATTATAAAGGGTCACATAAATTTATACAAATAATTATATTTAGTTTGGGGAAAGGCTTAAAATGGCTTTTTCATCCAATTTTTTGTCTTATGTGTTATATAACACACAAATCTTCCCAGAAAAGATTTGAGCAACATGCATATACATATAGAAATTAACGTGAATGTCTCTCACTCAACAGTTTTTTATCACTTCCTATCATAGAGGAAACATAACCCGGAGTTCAATATGTATAAATTCTTTCAGTCCTTTCTTTAACCATTTTGCACACATATCCATATATATGTCATATTTTTAATATTTTACGTAAGGAACCACATAATATACATTGTTCTGTAACTTGCTTTTTTATTAGTGTCTTGTAGGGAGGATTTATGTCAGTACCTACAGGCTCTCCTCATTGTCTAATGATTACAGAAAATCCCATTGTATGGTTAGAACATCTTTACACTTAGCATATTCATTAAAGTAATAGAAACATGGTGAAATCAATTAATACCAAAATGCTTATTTTAAAAACAGTTCACTGGAGGAATGACATCAGCAAAATGACAGTGAAGGCCACATTTAACTACTGTCCCTTCAATAGAAACACCAAAAAACAAGCAAATCTATAAGAACAAACCTTTCTAGAACACCGGAAAACAACTGAAAGTTTACAGCAACTACGTAAATGCTGAACTAAGAAAAAGGCAACTTAAAAATGGTAGTAGCGGAGCAGCGAGGGATAGAGTATCTGCCCCGCGGTGCGGTTGGGCGGCAGAGTGAGTGAGGCCCGCCCTCTGGACCTGTGTCCCTGCCTCGCGGTAGCGCGTGCAACATGACTCTTGGGGATGAGCCTCCCTGGCACTGAGGGATTACTACCAAGCACCAACTGGCAATGCAACTGGAAAAAGACCTTGACCAAAAGGGGGAAAAGGAATCATTGCACAGGCATGATTTTATTTGTCTTCAATAGATTTCTCAGAGTGGAATTAGCAAGAATTATGGGGAAGAGAGAGTGCTTCTGCCCCAGCATTTCAAGCATGACCCCTGCAGTTCAACCTAAATTGGACAAACTAAGACTACAAGCCAGGAGATTGGAAAGTAAAAAGCTTTGTTAAGTGAGTCCTTGGTGCTACATGTCTGGAATCTCTGCATGAAAGCAAGGACAAGAAAGTGAAAACCTGTGTAGATCAGGAAAGAAGAACAAAAGTGGATACCAAGTAGACAGTTATTATGTGTTAATTAAAGTATGTAATTATCTCTAAGATACTTTGTTAAATGCAAAAGGCAATGTACAGAACATGGGTATAATATGCTAACATTTCTGCAAAAATTATGCTTGTATATGCATAGGCTATTTCTACAAATAATTTTAATTTCACACACACATTCATTCATATTCTTAGAAAAGCTCATGAAAGTACTCACAGGAAAAAAAAATAATAATGAAAAGGTAACCAGAGTTCTAGTATCTGACCATATGTTATATATTTTCAAATAATATCTTAGGACAGAGGGTCCTAAAACACCATCATCAATACATTATCAACCTGTCCACTGGTTTTGTTGTCCCACCTTTTTCAAGGTTCTTGGAGGAATAAAGAGCATTAATCAAAAGAAAATAAAGTCATTATGCAAATAATAAGTTAATAATATATATATGTGTGTTGTATAAACTACTTTGCAAATGTCACTTATCCTGAAAGAGTTTTTAAGCAATGTCCAAAAGCTAATCTCCGGGAACTGCACAAGGTGAAATAAATGCATGGACATTTCTTTTCATACTGAATCTTAAAAATCAATCACTCTTTCAAAACTTAAAGGAAAACTGAAAATAATTTTTTTTGTAAAAAAAGTTTATTTTTTCTGTCAGTATAATATTTGGAAATATTATTTTTACATTAGAGACATAGGATTACAGATAATTCATGGAAAAGTACAATCTTCACATATACTCTACTATTGTTGATACTTTGTGTACTACTTTTGCTACAATTAAAAGAATATTAAATTTAAAAAAAAAATGGTAGTAGCTTTGTAGCACTTTTACTTGCCCTAGCCCCAATTCCTCATTAATCAGAAACAGACTCGAAATTGGTAGCCTGCATTCCCAGTGTGGTATCCTGGTCCCTAGTTCCAGAGAAAGCATAGCAGACTTACTAACAAATTATTATGTTTATCTTTTTTAACCTGTCTGGTTGTGACCTGAAGGACTGAAGTAAGGTACTCATATCTGTTTCAGATGAGAAACAGGACCAGGCAGAGATCACCCACCATGTTGCTTCAACACAAGGCAACTGATTTTGGTGAGAAAGCAGCCTTGAGTTGGACTCTTTAGGGTCTTGTAACTGTAAGCTTTTACCCCAAATAAATACCCTTTATAAAAGCCAATAGATTTCCGGTACTTTACATCAGTACCCCTTTGGCTGATTAATAATACACTGCGTAAGGAGATAATATGATTTCCAAAGTTATCACATTATAAGATTCCAATGTCTGTTTTCAACAAATATATACAAGGCATACAAAGAATCAGGAAAGTATGGCCCATTCAAAGAAACAAAATAAAGTGAAAGAAACCATCCTTGAGGAAGAACAGACATTGGACTTACTAGAGGTCTTTAAAACAACTTGATTATGCTCAAAGAGCTAAAGGAAATCAAGAAAATGTCATGAACAAAATGAGACTATCAAAAAATAAAAGTTATAAAAAGTAACCAAAAAGACTTCTGGGAAGATGGTGTCCGAGTGGCTAGGCAGGGCTCAATTCTCTCAAAAAACAATGGAGGAAGGGCTAAAAACTATCCAAGGGAGCTGCTTTGGGGATATGCACACCAAGAGAGGGCTGCACATCAACCAGGAGGGAGAGGGACAGAGAGACAAAGAGGCCAAATGAAAACCGAAAACCGTGAGTTACTTGCTGGGCTGGGAAGGTTACATATCCTTTACCCTCAAGGCGAATAGCCTCAGTAAAATCCCTGGCTCACTGTAGCCAAGTGAAAGGGGAAAAAATGGTCCTCCTCCTTGGGAAAAAGAGGGTCTGGAGGAGGTCAGAAAGTAGTTTCTCTTCAATGAGTTTGGCCAGCTGAACCCTCTTTGACTCTTGTATGTAGCCAGCCCAGCAAGTGGAGATTGCAAGTGACCCCACCATGGGGGAGTTGAAGGGCAAATAAGTGTGGGACAGGTACCCAGCAAAATCAGAGAGAGAGAGCAGTGTAAGCGGAAGGGTAGATAAGGTGGACAGAGCAGAGGGGAAAAAAATAAAATAAAATAAAATAAATAAAATAAAATAAATAAAATAAAATAAAAAAATAAAATATAAAATAAAATAAAATAAAATAAATAAAAAAATAAAAAATAATAAAATAAAAAAATAAAAAAATAAAATAAAATAAAATAATAAAATAATAAAATAAATAAAATAAAATAAAATAAAATAAATAAAATAAAATAAAATAAATAAAATAAAATAAAATAAAATAAAGACCCCAGCCAGTGCTGAAATGGCCCCAGGGAGAGGGAAGGGGGGATCGGATCAGGCAGGCTGTCACAGCCATCTTCCCTGGGAGAAAAAGGAACTATGTCATTGAGGGGGTGGGCTAATAGCCCTGGAGAGAAAGAAGGGAGAAGAGATAGGCAGCAAACTGTAAGAAACCTAACTTGCCTGAGGAGATAGAGAGAGAGGAGAGGCAGAGAAACTTTCAGGCCTGACCTGTGGAGTGGGTGGGGTTCAGTGGATGAAACGCCTGCTTCACATCTACTAGGTCCCTGATTTAATCCCGTGAACTGCTCAATAGAAGAGATCCAGAGAGTGATCCAGCAGGATGTCAGGCATCAATCTGGCACCTTGTGATAGGGAACTTATATACTGAAATTTTTTTTAAGATTTTTGATCTATTATTTTATATTACTTATTATTTTTAAATTTTTAATTCATTTTTATTTATCTTTTTATACCTTTTTTAAAAATTCTCTAAAATCAGGTACCTTACCTGAGGATGGTGGGCTACAAGGTGATTGATTAATAAGCACTGGCACCCTGAGATGATTAATAGTGCCCTAAGAAGAAAGCCTATTTTTCCTAAGATGTGTTTGTTTTTTCTATTTTCTCTGTTTCCTTTTTTTAACATTTTCCTTATTTTTTCTCTGTAGTTTCTTTATTTCTTTTCTTTCTTTCATTTTTCCCTCTTCCATTGATTTTATTTCATTGTACCTTCTCTTATTTGGTCTTTTTTCTCTTCTCTTCTCATCTTTCCAGTATTTTAATATTTTTTCTAGTTTCATGTGTTTTTTAGTTTCATTTTTTATTCTTATATCTTTGTTTTTTTTATGATTTTTCACTCTTATTACTTATTTTTTCTGACTATTTTATAGTTCCTTTTCTATGCTATTTTTTATTATTACTATTATTCTTTTTCTCTTTTTCATATATTTCCTGGTTTTAAATTTTTTTTCAAGGAAACACAGAAGACTGCAAAGATATAGAACAAATGGAACCAAGTACACAAAATAAAATAAAACCCTACAGTAGAAAGAGAAGCTAACCATCTGAATGAGCCCATCAAGATAAACAGATGCCTAGACACCAGCAAAAAATTACAAGCCATACTAAGAAACAGGAAGACATGGCCCAGTTTAATGAACAGACTAAAAAATAGGACAAGATGCAGAATGTGGAACAACTAATCAAGGATGTCTAAACAAATATCATGAATCAACTTAATGAAGTGAAGGAAGAGATAAGGGATATTGAAAAGAAACTGGAAGAACATACAGAAGAAATTGTAAACATACATACAAATATAACAGATCTGATGGTGATTAATGGCACAAAACAAGAAATCAAAAATATACTAAAAGGACATAACAGATTGAACAGGCAGAAGAAAGAATTAGTAACACCGAAGACAATACATCTGAAATCACAAAGATAGTAGAACAGATAGATAAAAAGATAGAAAAAATT
This sequence comes from Tolypeutes matacus, assembly GCA_026826555.1. Classification (NCBI taxonomy): domain Eukaryota; kingdom Metazoa; phylum Chordata; class Mammalia; order Cingulata; family Chlamyphoridae; genus Tolypeutes; species Tolypeutes matacus. The sequence goes on from JAKSZT010054263.1 coordinate 662,415, forward strand.
CAGCAGAGACTCAGGGAATTGAATGACAACACGAAATGCCCAAACATAAGCATTATAGGCATTTTGGAGGGAGAAGAGATGGAAAAGGGGGGCAGAAGAAGTGTTGGAGGAAATAACGGCTGAAAATTTCCCAGCTCTTTTGAAGGATGTGAATGTACATGTCTAGGAAGTGCAGCTCACTCCAAGCAGTATAAATCCTGACAGGTTTACTCTGAGATATATACTTATCAAATTGTCAAACACTCAAGACAAAGAGAGAATATTGAAAGCAGCAAGAGAAGAGATCCATCACATACAAGAGAAGGGCGATAAAATTAAGCACTCATTTCTCATCTGAAATCATGGAGGTGAGAAGGCAGTGGTATGACATAGTTAAGGTGCTAAAAGAAAAAACTGCCAGCCAAGAACTCTGTACCCAGCACAGCTGCATTCAAAAATGAGAGTTCAAAATATTCACAAATAAACAGAAATTAAGAGAGTTTGTCAAAAAGAAAACTGCCCTTCAAGAAATACTAAAGGAACTGCTGCAGGTTAAAAGGAAAAAGGAGGAGAGAGAGGGTTGGAGGAGAGTGTAGAAAGGAAAATCACTAGTAAGAATAACTAAAAAGATAAAAAGTGAAATAAGCACAAAATATGACATGCAAAACTAAAGAAAACATGGCTAATGTAACTACTGCCTTAACAGTAATAACATCGAATGTAAATGGATTGAACTCTCCAATCAAAAGGCACAGATTGACAGAATGGATAAGGAAATGTGACCCATCTATGTGTTGTCCACAAGAAACTCACCTTAAACCCACAGATGCAAGGAGGTTGCAAGTGAATGGTTGGAAAAGGATTTTACATGCAAACAATAAAAAAAAAAAAAAAAAAAAAAAAAAAAAAAAAAAAGAACAGGAGTAGCTATACCAATATTGGACAAAATAGACTTTAAAAGCAAAACTATTGTAAAAGACAAAGAAGTACACTGTATATTCGTAAAAGGGGTAATCTATCAAGATGAAAGAACAATGATAAACATTTAGGCACCTAATCATAGTGTAACAAAATACATGAGGCAAATACTGGAAAAACTAAGAAGAGAAATAGATGCCTCTAAAGTATAGTAGGGGATTTTAATGAACCATTATCACCAGTAGACAGAATATCTCAACAGAGATGTAATAAAGAAACAGAGACCTTGAATAATATGTTAGAGGAGCTAGACATAATACACATATACAGAACATTACACTCAAATGCAGCATGATATACATTGTTCTGTAGTGCATGGGATCATTTTCCAGGATAGACCACATGCTAGGGCACAGAACAAGTATCAACAAATTCAGAAAGATTGAAATTATACAAAGCAACTTCTCAGACCACAATGGGATGAAGCTGGGAATTAATAAGGGGCAGTGAAACAGAATAGGCACAAAGAAATGGAAGTTAAACAACATATTCTTGGATAACCAGTGGGTCAAGGAGGAAATTACAAAAGAAATCAATAACTACCTTGAAACAAATGAAAATGAGAACACAACATATCAAAACCAGTGGGATGCAGCAAAAACAGTGCAGAGAGGCAAATTTATAGCCTTAAATGCTTATATTTAAAAAGAAGAAAGAGCTAAAATTGAAGACCTAGCTGCACATCTTAGAAAAAGAACAAAAACTAATCCCAGAGCAAGCAGAAAGAAGGAAATAACAAAGATTAGAGCAGAAGTAAATGAAATTGAGAATTAAGGAAAAAACACTAGAAAAAATTAATGAAACAAAAATTTGGTTCTTTGAGAAGATTAATAAAATTGACAAACTCTTAACTAGACTAATAAAGAAAATGAGAAGTTACAAATAAATAAAATTAAAAATGACTGAGGGGCTATCACCACTGAACCACAGAAATAAAGAGTATCATCAGAGGATACTTTGAAAAATTGTATGCCAACAAGATGGATAACTTAGATGAAATGGTAAATCTCTAGAAACACACAAGCAGCCTACATTGATGAAAGAAGAAATTGATTAACCCAACAGACCAATCACAAGTAACAATATAGAACAAGTCATCAAAAACCTCCCAACTAAGTAGAGACCAGAAACAGATGGCTTCACAGGTGAATTCCACTAATGATTCTGGAAAGAATTAACAACAATCCTGCTTAAACTTTTCCAAAAACAGAAGTGGAGGGAACAATGCCTAACTCATCCTATGATGCCAATATCACTCTAATACCAAAGCCACATAATGATGCCACAAGAAAAGAAAACTACAGACCAATCTTTCTAATGAATCTGGAGGCTAAGATCCTCAACTAAATACTTGCTAATCATATCCAACAACACAACAAATTATACACCATGATCAAGTGGGTTACATCCCTGGTATGCAAGGATGTATCAACATAAGAAAATCAATCAATGTAATACACCACATTAACAAATAGACAGAAAAAAAAAATCACACGATCATCTCTACTGATGCAGAGAAAGCATTTGACAAAATACAGCATCCTTTCTTGATAAAAACGCTTCAAAGGATAAGAATAGAAGGGAAAACTTCCTCAACATGATAAAGGTTATCTATGAAAAACCCACAGCTAACATCATATACAATGGTGAAATCCTAAAGCCTTTCCCTCTAAGATCTGGAACAAGACAAGGATGCCCACTGTCACCTCCCTTTTTTTAACACTGTTTTTGAAGTACTTGCTTAGGCACTTAGGCAAGATAAAGAAATAAAAGACATCCAAATTGGAAAAGGAAGAAGTAAAACTTTCACTATTTGCAGATGACATAATCTTACATATATAAAGTGCTGAAAAATCTACAACAAAGCTTCTAGAGCTGATAAATAAGTTCAGTAAAATAGGAGGATATAAGATCAACATGCAAAAATCAGTAGCATTTCTGTACACCAATAATAAGCAATCTGAGGAGGAAATTAAGGAAAAAATTCCACTTACGATAGCAACTAAAAGAATCAAATATCTAGGAATAAACTAAAGTAAAGATGTAACGAAATCAAAGAAGACCTAAATAAATGAAAGACTATTCCATGTTCATGGATCAGAAGAGTAAACATCATTAAGATGTCTGTGCTACCTAAATTGATATTACAGAGTCAACAAAATCCCAATAAAGTTACAACAGCATTTTTTACTGAATTGGAAAAGCTAATTATGAAATTTATTTGGAAGGGCAAGGGGCTCCAAGTTGCCAAAAACATCTTGAAACAAAAAACAGAAGAAAAAAAAAAAAAAAAAAAACAGAAAAACGACATTGGAGGATACTTTAAAGCATACTATAAAGCTACAGTGGTCAAAACTATATGGCGTTGGCACAAGGATGGACATACTGACCAAGGGAACTGAATTGAGAGTTCTAATATAGATCCTCACATATATGGTCAATTGATATTTGACAAGGCCACCAAGTCCACTCAACTGGGACAGAATGGTCTCTTCAACAAATGGTGCTTGGAGATCCAGATATCTATATCCAAAAGAATGAGAGAGGATCACTATCTTACCCCCTATACAAAAATTAAGTCAAGATGGATATAGATTCTAAATATAAGAGCCAAGACTATAAAGTTCATAGAAAATAATGTAGGTAAGCATCTATGAAATTTGTGGTAGGAAATGGTTTCATAAAGTTTACACCTGAACCACGAGCAATGAAAGAAATAATAAATAAATTGGACCTTCTCAAAATTAAAAAATATTTGCGCTTCCAAGGAGTTTGTCACGAAAGTGAAAAGACAGCCTACACAATGGGAGAAAATATTTGGTAACTTTATTCTATAAGGGCCTAATAACCAGCCTAATAAAGAAATCCTGCATCTCAAAAATAAAAAGACAAACAACCCATTTTAAAAACGGGCAAGAGATTTGAATAGACACTTTTCTAAAGAAGAAATACAAATGGCTATAAAGCAAATGAAAAGATGCTCAGCATCGCTAGCTATTAGGGAAATGCAAATCAAAACTTCAATGAGAAATCATCTTATACCTATTAGACTGACGACTATTAAAAAAGAGAGAACTACAAGTGCTGGAGAGAAAGTGGAGGTGAGGGAACACTCATCCACTGCTGGTGGGAATGTAGAATGGTGCAGCCTTTGTGGAGGACAGTTTGGCAGTTTCTCAGAAGCTAATTATAGAACTGTCATATGATCCAGCAATCCCACTCCTGGGTATATACCCAGGAGAATTGAAAGCAAGGACACAGAGAGATATATGCACACCAATGTTCATAGCGTCATTATTCACTATTGCCAAAAGTTGGAAGTAACCCAAGTGTCCATCAAAAGATGAATGGATAAGAAAATTGTGGTATATACCCATAATGGAATATACTCAGCTTTAAGAAAGAATGCAGTATTAACACATGGGACAACATGGATGACTCTTGAAGACCTTATGTTGAGTGAAGTAAGCCAGTCACTGAAGGACAAATATTACATGACCTCACTGATATGACAAGCAAATTAAGAAGACTCACAGAGTTAGAGACTAGAGGGTAGGTTACCGGGAGATGGGAAGGGAGTAGAGTGTGGTGAGCTAATGCTCAATATGGGAAAGACCTGTAAGGGTGAAGGGGGTGGTTGGGCAGTGGATGAGGGTGATGTTGGTTCAGGGACGTGGTGAGGATCAATGATGCTGGAATGTGAGTGGAAATAGGGTGGTGGGGTTAGGTTGGACTATCCATGAAACTGGCGGGGGGGGGGGGGTGCTGAAGGAGGGAACAGGGGAACGCTGGGAATTTGTAAGTCTGTGGTTAAAACTACAATGGTAGAAATGTTCTTTAGGCAAATATGACGGGAGGGTTATTGGTGCAAGACATTGGCGGTGGTGGGATAGGTGGGATAGGGAGCACATGGGCATGATTCTACGGAATATGAAAATGTTCCTCTTGTCATAATGTGTTATCTCAGTGGGTGGAGACCCACACAATAAATGAAAAAATATTAAATTCCCATCCTGGGGAGTCCTGCTATGTTCTCAATTAGAGAGGCAAGAATCTCTCAAGAACATAGGCAATGCCTAGTAAAAGAAAACAGATCAATATGTCATACCCTTAATATTAATCATGTAATTATGAACCTTATTTTTCAAAAATTGAAACTTAGTGGTTACCATAGGTCCTGAGGGGAGAGGGAGGGAAGAATAGAATAGATGGAACATAGGGTATTTTTAGGGCATTGGAATTGTTCTGCATGATCCTGCAAAGATGGACACAGGCCATTACAAATTTTGTAAAAAACCTATAAAAAATGTGTGGTGCTAAATGTAATCCATAATGTAAACCACTGACCATGGTTAATCACAATGCTTCAATATTTGTTCATCAGTTGCAACAAATGTGCCATAATCATGTAAGGTGTTATCAATAGGGGAAAATTTGAGAAGGGGAGAGGGTAGAATATAGGGGAATCCTCTATATTTTCTATGTGACTTTTCTGTAACCTAAAGTTCCTTTGAAACTAAAGCAAGAAAAATAAGACACTGGGGAAACACACAGAAGAAATTGTCACTGTACATAAAAGATAATATATGGTGATGAAAGACATAATGAAAAATAATTTTTTAATATTTATTTTTTGAATTTTATTTATTTAATCATTATTTTTATTTTTATTCATTTACTTTTTTGGCTGTTTTGGGGGAGGTTTTGGATTACAGAAGGGTCACAACTTTGGCAGAGGAGGATCACTGGTGAGGGGTGTTGGTGATAGGGGGATGTGTGGGGAGGGGATGCACTTGGGGCATGCCTTTATGGAAGATGAATATGTTCAAGTGGTCATGGAGTGTTGTCTCAGTAAGTGGAGACCCACACAATAACTGAAAGAATATTGAATTCTCATCCTGGGAAGTCCTACTACATTCTCTGGGTGGCAAGAATCCTTAGAATACATGGGCAGTGCCTAGCAAAGGAGGACAGACCAATACACTAGGCCCTTGACATTGATGGTTGTAATTATGAACCTTGTTCTTGTGTAATTGAAACTTAACCTAGTATTACATAATGCCTAAGAGTTACCTCCTGAAAGCCTCCTTGCTGCTCAAATGTGGCCTCTCTAAGCCAAATTCGGCATATAAACTCACTACCTTCCCCCTGGCATGGGACATGTCTCCTGGGGATGTGCCTCCCTGGCACCAAGGGATTATTACCAAGCACCAACTAGCAATGCATTTGGAAAAAGACCTTGACCAAAAAGGGGGAAGTATTAAAAACAATGAGTTTTTATAACTAAGAGATTTCAAAGTGAGTAGGGAGGTCATTCCAAAGGTTACACTTATGCACTTCTCAGCAGTATCTCATTGACTGCTAGAGACATCTAGACACTATACGCAGGGTAGACAATCTCAGGAATTCAGCACCCTGTGAGTGGATCTTACCTTGGAATAATGTTCCCCAATGTAACAGAGTGAGACTCATTTATAATTTCCCTATACATGGGTCTTCTGCCCTTTTATTTGAACCTATAATTAGCACTATACTTGTTAAATATATGTACAAGGGATTTAAATCTTTGGCCTGTTCTCATGCTGGTTGAGCCCTGAATCTCAGCAGCATTATAACACCTACTCCCAAGTTCATCAGACTCACCCAGGACAACTAACAAAATGATGATGATGGACAAGGCCCATCCCAAAAAACAGAGTATCTACAACTGGAAGCAAGAAAGTTCCATCCATCTGCCCCATGGGATCTAAGCCCCCTGTCAATCAGAAACAGAGTGGACATCAACCATCCTAAAATCCTCAAGATTGAGGAATGAACAAACTTAAGGAGAAAATGCAACTATAAATGAAAGTAGACTTATTATTATTCTAGCAGTGTAAGATCTTGTAACATTGATAAAAAGGCAGTGGTCATAAGAAGTTCTGAGGGGAGGGAAAGGGAAGAATAGGTGTAACATGGGGCATCTTGGGGACATTGGAAATGTTCTGAATGACATTGCAATGATTGATACAGGCCATTATACATTTTGTCAAAACCTATAAAAATGTGCAGTACAAAGTGTAAACTATAACTATTGAACATGGTTAGTAGCAATGCTTCAATATGTGTTCATCAACTGTAACAAATGTACCACACTAATGAAAGATGTTGTTTAGAGAAAAGTGTGGGAGGGGGAGCGGGTGGGGTATATGGGAATCCCCCTGTAATTTCAATGTATCATTTATGAAATGTAAAGCTTCCTTAAAAATAAAATAAAAAAATTTTAAAAGGGAACCAAAGAGAAATTTTAGAGCTGAAAAATACAATAACTGACACGAAAAATTCACTAGACAGATTCACCAGCAGATTTGAGCAGGCAGAAGAATTAGGGAACTTGAAGATAGGACATCTTAAATTATCCAGTCCGAGGAACAAAAAGAGAAAAGAATGAAGAAAAGTAATTGAAGCCTAAGGTAATTATAGGCCACATCAAACAGATCAACATTTGCATTACAGGATTAACAAAGAGAGAAAGGGAAAGAATATCTGAAGAAATAATGGCCCCAAACTCCCCATATCTGACAAAAGACATGAATCTACACATCCAGGTAGGATGAAATCAAAGAGAGCTATACTGAGACCTTATTTTATTGTAGGCCTCAGCTGTAATTTTTCCCCCAGGTGGCTGTTGATTGTTCACCTTACAGTGTTTTCAAACAAGCCTACCACCTTTCCTCCTTTAGTGGGTTCCCAGATAGGTGAAACAAATATGTGCATTTTGCACCAGTCCTTCAGGTAGAACCCAGTCAGGTTAGAACCCACTAATTTGCAAATAAGTTCTGCTCTGCTCCCTCTGGAACCACAGATCAGAGTCCCATTCTGGTAATGCAGTCTTCAAGATTGCAACTAAGCTAGAGAGAGGGTGGGGCAATGGCAAGTAGCAATGCTATAAAGTTTTCCAACCTTTTTTTTAAGTTGCCTTTTTCTTGGTTCAGCTTTCACTTGATTGCTGTAACTTTTGACTGTTTTCCAGAGTTCTGGTAAAGTTAGTTCTGACAATTTCCAGTAGTTTTTCAATATTTCTATGGAGGAACGAGAATCTGGAGCTGCCTACTCTGCCATATTTTTTACATCACTCCCAAGATTTTTTTAAAAAAATCATACATGGATGTTGGATTTTGTAAAATGCTGTTTCAGCTTGTATTGAGGTGATCAAATGGGTTTTCTTTTTTTTTTTTAATGTGGTCAATTATATTGATTGATTTGACTATTAAGCCAACCTTTTACTCCTCAGTTTAATCCTTCTTGGTCATAATGTATCATCCTTTATATATTGTTGGATTTGATTTGGGAAATTTTTATTTATAGTTTTTGCATGTACATTCAAGAGGGCTACTTGCCTGTATAGTCTTCTTATAATGTTTTTGTTGGGGTTTGGTATGAATGTAATGCTGACCTCACAGAGTAAATGGAGTGGATTCCTGCCTCTTCACTTTTCTGGAAGAGTTTATGTAGAATTGGTATTTTTACTTCCTTAAATGTTTTGTGCAAGGTATCTGCATCTAGAATTTTATTTGTGGAAAGATTTTAAACTAAAATTTCAATTTCTTTAATACATATAGGGCTATTCCAGCTATTTATTTTTGAATGAGCTTTAGTTTGTGTCTTTCAAGGAATTTGTCCATTTCTCCTAATCTGTTGTTTATTGGCTTTAGGTTGTTCATAATATATCCTCATTATACTTAGAATCTGTACAGATATCTCCCCTTTCATTCCTGAGACTGGTAATTTGTATTTTCATTTTTACTAGTTTTGAACAATTGATTATGTTTCTTGGGCCTTTCTAGAACTTTGACATGGATCTTTTTTAATATCTACCACACCTCTACTTAATTTTTGTTAACATATGTGATACAGTTACAATAACTATGTTAATGTCCCTGTCTCTAATTCTAACTTCAATGTCAGTTCTAGATCAGTTTCCTTTGGTTTCTTTTCCTCATTATTGATCCTATTTTCTTGCTTCTTTGCATGTCTAGTAACCTTTGATTGTGAACTTTACCTTATCAGGTACTGGAAAGTTTTGTATTCCTATATATATTCTTGAACTTTGTTCTGGATTCAGTTAAATTACTTGGAAACAGTTTCATCATTGTGGTCTTGCTTTTAAGATTAACCAGAGCATCATTTAGTTGAAGGATAATTATTCCACATTACTGTGGCAAGTGCTCTATCCAATGCTCATGAATTTTGAAGTATTCTATTATGACTGGTGAGAACAGGCACTATTTCTAGCCCTCCGTAAACACCAGGCATTGTTCCCTCTAATCCTATCAGATGCCTGTTTCCTGGCACAGTAGTTTCCTCACATGCATGTGTCACTGATTAGTACTTTGCTGAATATTTATGTAGGGACCCTATGCAGATCTTTGATGTTTTCTTTCTATGCAGCAGCTTTCTCTGGTACTTTATCCTGCAAACTCTAGCGTCCTTTAGCTTCCAAGACTTGTAACAGCATCTCCTCATATCAGGGAGTCTGCTATGCTTTGGCTGGATTCCTACCCCAAGTCAAGGTCTAGAGACTCAAGGCAGTAAGCTGGGCAATTGAAAGGCCCATCTTATTTGTTTCCCAAATCTTAGGAATTGTTTTTTTTTTTTTTTTTTTTTTTAAAGATTTTTATTTATTTATTCATTTATCCCCACCTTGCTGCTCGCGCTCGCCGGGTCAGCCAACCACGCCGTGCGGGCGGGCCTGCCTTCACCAGGAGGCCTCGGGAACCGAACCCCGAGCCTCCCATATGGCAAACGGGAGCCCCACTGATTGAGCCACAGCCGCCTGTTGTCCTTCATTTCCTGATGTCCAGAGTCCTGAAAATAATTGTTTCGTACATATTGTTTGGTCTTCTTTGGATGTTTCAAGCAAGATGGTAAATCTGGTTCTTGTTACACCATCTTTCCTGGAAGTGGAAATCTTTATGTATGTGTGCTTTTCATTTTCAGCTTTTTTATTAAGGCTAGATATCACTTATTAAGTTCATTTTTACTTTTTTAATAAAGGCATTTAATGATCAAAATATTCCTTTTCATAGTGATATGGCCAGTTGTGAGAGTGTGATACTTTGTTCTATTCTTGTTTATTTCTAATTTTAAAAATTCAATTATATTTCTTATATATTTTGAGGATGCTTTTAAATATTTATTTTTGTGAGGTTTTTTGTTTGCCTACTTTTTGCTATTCTTTTGCTGTTCAGCTTTTATTTTACTGCATGTGGTCAGAAAATACAGTCTATTGGGTGTATGTCTTTTTTAAATTTATTGGTATTTTTTCCTAAGGTCCAATTAATTGAAAAATTTCTTAAATGTTTGTATATTTTAAAGTAATGAGAATTCCATTTGTTGAGTACATATTTCTATCTACCTATGTATCTAGATGCATGTACATATATTATATATGCATATAATCAATTATATCAATTTTGTTATAAATAGCTCTATATTCTCATGTATCTGGAATTTTGAATTGATTCTTAGATAGGTTATTGGATGTGGGGCTGCCCAGAGAAGGAATATCAGGGAGCAGTGAGCATAAACTGACCCTGGAGGCTGCTGCTTATTCTAGAAATAATTTCAAGGACACACAGGTATAGAGGTAGAATCAACCTTTAAGAGCAATAACGAAGGAAATAAAAATGAAGCACTTCAATGTTGCAAGCATAATCCTAAAGCAATGCTTTTGGCATGGGCTCTGTTACAATTGTGGATATTTCTGGCAGCAATTGCACTGCTGGTAAAAGTCATGGTTTATAGGGTCATATTTTCACACGATCTAAATTTATCTTGTCTTCCCAAATTAAACTGATATTTTCTCATCAACAATTAATACTTTTTAAATTAAAAGTTATATTTAATATTCAAACTACTAGTCAATCTAATTTCTAAGTATATGAATGATTTATAAAACTTAAAATCTTTTAGTATTCAAAACATTAGTGATAAATAAAACTAAAGAAAATTAAAACATTTTCCTTTTGCTGTAATATTTACCTTAATGGGCCCGAGATAGGAAGAGCCTTTAACTGTTGCAAGTATGACTTTAGATTCTTCTAACTGGGCTACTATGTCATCTATAGATGAAATTATTAGGATAGAGCAAGTTTCTGTGTGATGAAGAACTAAATGTAAAGGAGTAGTGTTCCAAAGATCAATAATCTTAAAGAGCATTTTTTCAAGAGCAGTTTCATTAGTTGCTGAGGTTGATATTTCATATATTTCATTTTCATAGTAAAACATCTAAAATGAACAAATTAGTTGTTAATATCCAGTGAAGTAAATAATTGCTGATTCATTTAAAATGCAGGATTTAAATGTATGTTTTAAAGGTCCATTAGAAGTATTGAAACTCTGATTCCAGTTAGGTTTACATCCTAATCAGAGACTTTATGACCTATCCTTCATGATCTAGCACTTTTTGGTTTTTAATCATCCTAACTATTTGAATATTCTTCATGCTCAGTGAAAATTTCTAACCATGTTTATTTCTTCTGATTCTAGTCAGTGTAGAGAGTAGTTAACAGCACCTTCTGTCTATATGCAGATGTTATTGAATATTCCCTTCAGCTTTCTTTTCTCTGCATTAATGTCAACTACCTAACTTACTTTGTGATATATGTTTTTGCTCTCTATAATAATTCTTGTAATGTAACTCTAATACTGCCGTCTTTTCATGGCTTCTCTTTCTCTGCCAAATCCCCATAAAGATAAATACAAGTGACTCTCAAAATACATTAGTGGAGCATACCCAAGTCTTCTTGCCATATGAATAGACTGCCCATTTCCATGGGACAAGATCCTGATAAAAGACCTCCAGATTGATTAAAGGATAGAGATACTCAAGGAACTTCTCATCTTCACATGTTAGAATTAACTAACTTGACTGATTGTTTTTAATCCCTTGTTAAGGAGGAAGAATTAGTCATTGATTCCATATGTCATCCCCACAGGGTAAAAAAATTATGCCTAGACCCTGCTTTGGTAATGAAACTTACTAGGGACTATGGACAGATATGACTACTTATTTTAATCATCTCTCTTAGAGGTCTGCAAAAGATGGGTTTAAAGATGGTGCTTATGCCGTTAAGTAACAGCTTTAGGAATGAGATCAACCTCTTAACATAGATTTTTTAGCCACAGGTAGATAAGGAACCATAGGACCATCAAGGTTTTATGTTGGAGAAAGAACTTTGTACCTAATGCTGACATTCTGAGATTGCTAAAGGTTAAATCTAGACACTGATAATGTACAAGGCAAAATTTCAGCCAGGTGAATTTCTAGCTCTGTCAAGTCTTTATGATCAAAGTTTGAGACCTGAGTGACAAATAGCCAGATCTTGCAATTTACTTGGTAATATCTGAGAGGTTTCAGATAAATCTGAATAGCTATAATTATCTGCCTCTGTTATAAAGCACATGGCTTTCTAAAGTGAAAATGATCAACCAGAAAATGATACTGTACATCTTATGGATAGTATCATTGGCCTCTTCCAATTATTATTGAACCAAAGCCTGTACAACATCTTGGACAGAAAGGATGTCACATAACTGTCTGACATCATAATTTACACATTTGATAGAATCACAAATGAATTTATAATCTGACCTGTCCTGTATAGTCTTGCAGCATGACCACCAAATCTGGGCCAACCCAAAGAAATGATTATTTTAGTACATGAAAGCAGAGTTTCTGGAGCAAATCACATCCAACTAGGCATCTACATTATACTGGATAAATTGTCAGAATTTCTACAGGATGATCAATTCACTAGAGATTACCAGATGATTGCCTGATTATCCCTTCTGACTCTTGTAATTACTGTCAGGAAGGAGATTTTTCTCTGTCCGCTGGCTACTGTGGCTAAATACCTCGTTTGTTTTTGTTCTCTTGTCAAACTATATTAATTTGGATTTTCCAAAAACTGCGTAGGACTTCCTTTTCCAACTACCCATTCATGTTAGAAATGTAAGGATAGTACACTGTAACTCTTTGAGGTATTATAGGCCACCAACTCCATGGAGGTCACCAGCTGTTCCCCTCTAGGCCTATCTACCCTAACTTTCACTGCTTGCAGCTACACTTAGTGTGCCTAATTCTCACCTTCTATCTAACATGCTCAAGATTGGTTCCAATTATCCAAGATATTGAAAATTAATACATCCTTGAAATTGTGCTAGATTTTCAGCATCCTGGCATGAATAAACCCAGCTGTTGGCATTTATTCATCTAGTCTGAATGTATATAGATAGCTTGCTGAATTCTCTAGCACAGAGATCAGTTAGGAGGCTATGATAATAACCCAGGAAAGGATGAGGGATTTAGATGCTATGAGGAGTGTGAGATTATTCCATGATACTTAGCTTAAGCAATTGAAAGAATGTAGCTGCCATCATCTGAGATGGGGTAAACAGAGGAAGAGTACAATTTGGGGGATGGAGAATGAGAAGAATATTTTTTGGACATGTCAATTTGGAAATTTCTCTTAGACATATAAATGTAGATATTAAATAGGAAATTGGACATGAAATTCTGGAGTTCAGAAGGAAGGTTGAAGTTAGGGCTAAAGATATTAATGTAATTTTAAAAATCAATTAAAATTGTCTTTAAAAATGATTCTTTTCAATTTCTTCCCCTGCTCTTCACTACAACAGATCAGTAGAAAATTATAGGTATAAAATACCATTTTTACTATACACTGTTAACTGTGAAATATTAAACATATAGGGAGTTTATTGTAAGCTAGGCATGACAATAGAAAATCTTTAAGAATGAAATTCATGGAAAAATATTTTTAAAGCAACTTATACAGCAAGTAAAGTAGTTGCTAATTATGTATTTTAAATATAACATCAAGTTATTAGGGTTATACTAAAATGTTCTTAACATAGTTCCAATTTATATAAAATGAAATACAGTATTTGTATGAGATCTTTCTATTCCTGTAAAAAGTAGCACTATTAAATAATAAAACTATTTTTATTTGACATACATGAAAACCAATGTTTTTTAATCACATAGATAATAATGGCATAATAAATACCTTACTCAGTATCTCCAATTAAACATAATTTCCTATCACCTATCGTCTAGTAATAGGGTCCTTACTTTCCCAGACTCTCTATGAACATCTACCTTTTCAAATTCCTATTCTTTCTAGATTTACTTGCCTACTTAAATTTGGACCTTTCTGTATTTCAATGTTTTTTATTGTTGTTTGTTTGTTTGTTTTTTAGGCTATTTGCATTTACCTTGAGTGCCAGAAGATTCTCTACTGTACAGTCTTTATCAAGGGAAATTGACTTTCCAATAATCTCCTGCAGAGCCTTCCAATGCCTTGGCTTGAGACAGGGGTTTCCCAGAGCTATGATGATAGGTAGCTCTTGTTTAAAATCTGTCACTGATTGCTTAAAATGTATAACCATATCATTTTTTGGTAAACCTATAAATAAAATGAATCAGTATGCTTATAATATGTTCAACATGTTTTTAACCAGAAAAGTAATTGAGAATATGAGATGTGCTCTTTAAAACTTGCTATTTAATAAAATAATTGCTTATCAGGTAATTGTCCATATTAAAATAATAACATAATGAACTTTGTAAACATCACCCATATAAGAATAGACTATGGATTAAAATTAAGAAAAATAGTTATTAGGACAGGAGATTAAGACCCAAGACCATCTAGCCAAGATATCTTGGAAAATTTGATATATTAGGAATGTGTAGCTTCCACAGTGTTTCCCAATTTCACTGACAAGATAGGTACAAAGACCAACAAGTACACACATAGATATTCAAAAGGCTATCTGAGGTTTTGGACTTATATTACAGAATGCTCACATAGAAATAGCATCTCTGAATTGGCATAAGATTTTTTTTAAGGGTTTATTGAAAAACAAGAAAAGCGAGAGTACACACTCAAGATTTGAGTGCGGGTATGCTATACGGAGTGAGATGAGCCTGGAATAAGATTTTAAGTTTGATGATTAGAATAAGGGAAATCTCTCAAAATTACTTTTTAGCTGTTTCCCTCACTGCTCAAAGGACACTATAGGCTTACAGTTGGGATTTAAGTGCAGATACTGCAGCTTTTCCTTTATCTTAAAAACATGTCTGACCAATATCAAAAGAAGAGCCAGAATCAGGGTGAAGTGTCTGGGTTCTAAGTTTTAGAGGATACAAAAATTTTTGTTAATTATTAACTTTTCTACAAAGTTTTAGTCTCTTTCTTGCTTCAGCGAACAATTCCTACCTATACTCCTATACGATCTTTCTAGCCATAATGGTCATCCCATGGGAACAGATGAAGAAACAAGGCAAAGGACAATAATTTTGTGTGTAATCCTAGGTGGGAAAACTTGAGAAAGATACTTTTACCTTTTTCTAATATAAAGATTATGTGCATCCATTTTGCAACATTTCTCTGTATGGATTCTATATCAATACTGTGAATAGAACTCTTCTTCCATTCCCAAAAGAGTGTTCTCCATTCTTTTTGAGCTTCCCATAATATTTTCCTCAAAGTTAAGTCACATTCAATTTCAGATATCTCTGAAAGTACAATCTGTGTAATTTCTTCCATATTAACAGACTGAACACTAGACTGGGAATCGTCAAAACAATCTTGATAGTTTGAATATGTTTTAACTTTGTTAGCTAAACTTGCAGCTTCCTCTGAGAGAGTCCGGATCATTTCCATTGCTGTTGATACTCGAGTAGAAGTACATAACAGAACAGGAGTTCTTATCTAAAAAATAATAGTAAAACATTCTAAAAGCCCAAAATGTTCAGAACTTAAACATCCTTTTTTCTGACAGTTAAAGCACTTAGGTACATAGTCTAAGCTTTAACAAACATTATTTGCAGCCATCATCCAAAAATGCTGTCCTTGATTGATAACTATTTGCGAGTATTAATTTTAACTATTATTACCATCATATCTATAATTTATTATGTACCTCCTCTATCTCAAGCACTGTAGTAAGTGTTTTACACATATTACCTTAAATCCATAAAACAATCTTGAAAGACTGGTAATATTACTCACAATTTTCCAAGGAGGTTCTGAGGTTAAAAATCATTTGCCCATGATCAAATAGTAAGTGGCAGTTCAGGGAATGGTCTTATGGCAGCCTGACTCCAAAACATACTTCTATTTTTTTTTTTCTGATCCTGCTAAATTTTGTATTGCTTTTATGACACTGATCACATGAAGCCTTGTCTTAGGGTTTTACTATGGCATATCAAATTGTGGAAATTTTCAACAATGACCTGCAAACTAGGGATATAAATAAAGTTTTTCCCTGATTTATCCCTTAGATTATAAACATCCTAAGATTAAATAGTTTATTCTTCTCTGGTACACCTCATAGAATCTAGTCAGTAAAATGTACATAGTAGTTGTTTATTAAAAGTGGGTGAACATATCGTCAGCAGGATGGCAGAGTAAGAAGCTCCAAAATTCCAGCCCCCACAGAAACACTGAAAAATAATAAGAAACTAGCAGAACCAACTTTCTCAGAGCTCTGGAAAACAGTCAAATGGTGGGTTATAGCAACTAAGTGAATGCTGAATCAAGAAAAAGGCAACTTTAAAATGGTAGGAAAAGCCTGTGGCACCTTTACTAGCCTTTCCCCCACTACCTCCCCAACCAGGTGTGGTGCCAGTTTACATTCTAGTGTGTTTTTGGTCCCTGGTTCCAAAGGGAGAAAGGAACCCTTATTTGAATATTGGGGTACAGGTATGTTTGCTCCAATCTGTCTGGTGGCATCTAAATGACTAATCCAAGATGCTTGTCTCTGTGATGTCTGTCCCAGAACTTACTCAGGACATAAAAGTGGATGGCAAGGCCACTAAAACACTGTCAGAAAGCAATCAAACCACAGCTGCCTGGTATAAAACATTACCAGTTGAGATGTTCAATATAGTGCCTGGGGCCAGGACAAAAGGCTATGAATTTCCTGTGGATAATGGGACATTCATAGTGTCCATGTATACAGGAATTTATAAGGTCACATAACCCCCAGTTCATGATGCATGTTGGGAAAAGACCTAAGAGGACTCTATGCTTTCACCTCAGCCTATAATTTAAGCTCATTGCAAGTCTAGCTAATTGCTAAAGTAGAGCATCAGCAAAGAACCAATCTGCAAGGACTGGAAAAGGTGTTCACTTTAGACTTTTTTGTTGTTGTTTTATTGTTTAACTTACTGCTAAGGTTCTGACATTCAGGAAAATCTCTGCCTTATACTAGCTGAATACAAGCTAAACGAACAGAAACTTCAGTGATTATCAACAAATATATTCTTTGCATAAATAGTTTGGAAAAATCATTAAACAAATAGATTACTGCAGTTCCCACCAATAAGAAGGAGGGAAAAAAAGCAAAAACTGGGGGAGGGAGAATATTTGATTCCAGAGTTAACACATTAAAATATTAAAATGTCCAGATTTCAACAAAAAAATAACAAAGCATACAAAGAGACAGGAAAAGGCGGCTCATTCAAATGAACAAAATAAAGTGAAAGATAACATCAGTGAAGAAGCCCAGATATTGGACTTTCCAAACAAAGACTTTAGAAAAACTATTTTAAAGATGTTCAAAAGTTAAAGAAAAATACAAAGAACTAAAGAAAATCACAAAAACAATATATGAACAAAATGAGAATATCAATAGAAAATAGAAATTATAAAAAGAAACCAAACAAATACTGGAGCTGAAAACTACAATCACAGAAATGAAAATTTTCCTACAGAAGTTCAAAAGTGGACTTGAGCTGGCAGAAGAATCAATGAACTTGAAGATAGGATAACTGAAATTATACAGTGTAAGGATCAGAAAGAAAAAAGAAGAAAAGTGAACAGAGCATAAGAAACCTGTGGGATGCCTTCAAGCAAGCAATATAAGCATTATGGGAGTACCAGGAGAAGAAAAAGAGGAAAGGGGTAGAAAGACTATTTGAAGAAATAATGGCTGAAAACTTCCCCAAAAGAACAAAGTTAAAGGACTCACACTTCCTGATTTCAAAACTTACTATAAAGCTACAGTAATCAAAACAGCATGGTTCTGTCATAAGGACAGACATATAGACCAATGGTGTAGAATTAAGAGTCCAGAAATAAACCTATTTATCTATAGCTAATTGATTTTCACCAAGGGTGTCAAGCCCTTTCAATCAGGAAAGAATAATCTCTTCAACAAATGGTGCTGAGGCAATTGTATTTACACATGTGAAAGAATTAAGTTGGATTTTTAACACACATCAAATAAAAAATTAACTCAAAATGGATCACTGACCTAAATATAAGAAATAAAATCATTAAACGCTTTAAAGAAAACCTGGGGGGAATATCTTCAGGTGATGGATTCTTAGACTTTACATCAAAAGCACAAGCAAAAAAAGAAAATCTAGATAAACTGGACTTTATCAAATTTAAAAACTTTTGTGTATCAAAGAACATTATCAAGAAAGTGAAAAGACAACCTACAGAATAGGACAAAATATTTGGAATTCATACATCTAATAAGGGTTTAATATCTGGAAATAAAACTCCTACAACTCAACAACAAAAGACAAACAATCCAATTACAAAATGGACAAAGAACTTGTATAAATATTTTTCCAAAGAAGGTATACAAATGACCAACAGGCACATCAAAATATGCTCAACATCATTAGTAATTAGAGAAATAAAAACAAAACTACAGTAAGATAGTGCTTCATAGTCACTAGGATGGCTATTATGAAAAAATGGGAAACAGCAAGTTTTGGCATGGATGTGGAGAAATTGGAACTTTTGCATATTGCTGGTGGGAATGTAAAATGGTGTAGCTATTGTGGAAGCAGTTTGCTGGTTCCTCAAAAAGTTAAACATAGAATTACCATATAAACCAGCAATTCTATGCTTATACATTTCAAAGAATTGAAAACAGGAAATTAAACAAACACTTGTTCAAATACCCATCATAGCAACATTATTCACAATAGCTTAAAGGTGAAAATAACCCAAGTGTCCATTGACAGATGAATGGATAAACAAAATTTGGTATATTCATACAACAGAATACTATTCAGCCATAAAAAGGAATGAAGTTTTGATACATGCTATAAACAGATCAACCTTTAAAACATTATGCTAAATGAAATAAGCCAGACACAAAAGGACTAATATTGCATGATTCCATTTATATGAAATATGTATAATAGACAAATCCATAGGGACAGAAGGTATATTACAGGTTACCATGGGCTGGAGGAAGGGAAAATGGGAAATTATTACTTAATGGGTAAAGAGTTTCTGTTTTGGAAGATTAAAAAAAGTTTTAGTAATGGAAGGTGGTGATTGTAGCACAACATTGTAAAATACTTAATGCCACTGAATTGTACATTTAAAATGTTTTTTAAAATGGCAAATTTTATGGGTTATATATGTTACGATGTAAAAAAGATGTCAAAAAAAAAATAATGAATTTGGATCCTCTCACTTTATTCTTTTAAAAACCCAACCCATGGAATTTGCTTGTAGGGCCATACTATGTGTAGAGTGGTCAACCAATAAACATTGATAACAATCATAAAATGATGAGCTGTGTAAAATTGGACATATTTATGATAAGCGGAGAGGGTCTAACATATAATCTGTAACATTAATGCCTGATGGGAACATATTAAAACTTTTCCTTAGGTTTCTCCCATAATTTCCCATTCATTAATATTTATGTTTGTAAATGAGTTATCTTGAAAGGGTGAGGAATAGAGAAATAGTTGAAGAAATAATCTTACTAACTCCGATGGAATCAAGGTAGACTTTTGGAAAACCTTATCCGTAGTCCTCTAATGAATATGTCCAAAGAATTATCTCAGCTATCAGATATATAAATTAAAGGGAGTTTAAAAGGTTATGAAATTGAAGTCAGAAGATGGAGTAAGTACACCCCGCCCTGTCTCTATCACTGAATACAGCTATAAAACCTGAACAGAATGAATAGAATAGCATTTAAATTTACTGCAATCAATTTGCTGAGGACAGATATTATAAGCAATAATGATAAAAGTAGAGTGGCCCTGAAGATATGAGTTCCATGAGGAAAACTTGAGAAAAATCTACAATATAGAACTAAGTGAGAAATATGGTTAATTCATATGCTCCCAGTTGGATAGGATATGAAAGAATCATACTTGAAAGGACTTATCATTGAATGGAGTAAGAATGTGCTGAATATTTTCCACCAGTCCCTCTAGATCAGGGGTTCTTAACAGGGGATCCCTGAGCTTGAATTGAAATTCAAAACGACATCATTCTTGACATGCTAAATAAAGAAACTAGGTTGCAGCCCAATAAAGATAATATGATACCAAATACACAAAAATGTATTTATAAAGATAAATATCTAGAAGATATATACTAAAATGGCAAATCTGGTATTTGGCCTTTTTTCCCTCATTTGTGTTTCTAATTTTTTTCTGAAGTGAAACAAACAAAAAAACAATAATGATAATAAGAGGGAAAAATTGTATAGGAGGTAATTGCAGCTCCAGAAAACTTCTTGATATTCGTTAGAAGGAAGGAAGTTAGAGAGATCCATCACCAAAAGGGTTTTTCTGTAATGCATCCAAGAAAATTCTACGCCAAATTGTTAATAAGATGGAGGGCAAGTTTTAAAATTCTGGCTAAAAACCTTCTATTGTGTGGGCTTTTATTGGAGGACTCAATATGACCTAATTCTTGCTTAGGTCAGACAAAGAATATTATGTTGAATTCCCTTTCCCAATTGGAACTGCCCATTAACTTCTCTCTGCTGTTGGCACTTTCTGTTTAAATGGCTTGTCAACTACACAGCAGACAATTTTTAGATTACGTGACCCATACAGATTTATAAAGGGCCTGGATAGTACATGATGGGAGAAAACAAATCTGTTTTATTAGAATAGGAAAGGAATTTAGTCTTTATTCAGACTAAGGTTTATAGAGGAGTCAACATTGAAAAGGATGTGGGATTGAGTAGAGACCCTATCCAAGGAGGCTAGAAGGAAGAAAGGTTTCAACCTCCCTATTAGGATATTGAGATTCTCTAAAATCGTTACTCTTGTGAACAGATTTTCTTAATACTATTTAAACCAATTAATAAAACCAAATTTTCAGAAATACCCTAAATGGTATAAAATGAAATAAGGGAATGTTAAGCGGGTACAAGAATTAAGGATAATGAGATAAAAATAAAGCAGTCTGTCAAAACAAAAGAAGCAAGAATAAAATGATAAAATTTAAAAACCTAAAAGCTAAAAGAGAAAAAAAATTCAGATAAATAAAAAATGTTGTGGAATTTTAGAATAAGTAGTTCATAGTAATTCATAGCTAACATTAAGCATGTACTTACATGCTAGGCATGATTCTAGCTGCTCTACAGATATTATCTAACTTAATCTTCATAACAACCCTAATGGATAGGTAGCATATTACACATATTTAATAGGTGATGAAACATAGGTATGCAGATAAATTTATATCCCAAAACTAGGATACAAATTTTAATTAAAAAATAATTAACACTTGCAAATGATGGAAACACTTAAAAGTAGACAAAGTAAATCAGAAATAATAACTCAGGCAAAAAAAAACAGGAAAAAGTTTAAAAACAGTGAAAATCTGCTTAACAATTAGGAAACAAAACTAAAAGAAAAATAAGTGGAAAAAATAAATAGCTAAGGGTCCTTTAGGCCAAGACAACTCTCCTGGCAGACAGCTGAAAGACAGAGAATGGAATGCCTTCTTTATACCTATACTTCTCCCTCTAGTCCTATTTTAGTCTCTAGCTAGCATTAACCAAGAAGGGGACCTATAAGCCTTCAGTAAAAGGCCAATATTATCAGATTTACCTTATACCTCATACACATTCCCATAAAATGAGAATAGTGACAAAGAGTATCATCAAGTCAAAGAGTATTTAAAATTGGTCACCATACAAGCAAACTTGATATGCCCTGAAATCTTACTACTCCTACAAGAAATTTATTAGTTTTCCAATTTGACAACAATCCTAAAAATTTACATGATTTACATAATGTTAATTTACATATGCCTGCGAATATTCTCACTGTCCTGATTCTGTGATAATCAGGGTGGGCTAAACATTCGCTATATTAGAAACCATGCATGTGTCCCCAGACCTCGTTTTCCTCCCTAGGTCTGGTTTTTAGAATGCTGGTGATAAACTAAGCCTGATTTATTATATGTCCATCCTGTATGGGAAAAGACTGTAACTCTAGGTATCTCTGGTCAACCTTAAGAGATATAGCAGGGGGCTATATCTGGTTGGCGTCCATCTCCCATATGGAGGGACCTGGGTTCAATCCCCGGGACCTCCTGGTAAAAATTTAAAAAATATATAGAAGGTGCGTGGGCCGCCAGGCCCTGTGCGCGGGCGCACCACCAGTTCCCGCGAGCCACACAGCAAGATGATGACATAATAGGAGAGTGACACAAGGGAGAGGCAAGATGAGACGCACCGAAAAACCAGCAACTAAGGTTGCGCGGGCAGGATGCCTCTCTCCTACATCAGAGATTCCAAGGATTGAATCCCAGTGAAGACAGGAGGAGAAGGATGAGAAGAGAGGGCAGAAAATGGACACAGAGTTGCCCAGCGAATGGACACAGAAACAGCAAAAATGGGGGGGAGGGGGAAGGGGTGTAAAAATGGATAAAAGTAAATAAATAAATAAATCCTTTAAAAAATAAAAAATAAAAAAATAAAAATAAAAATAAAAAAAATTTACATATGCCAATAAATTATGAAGATGAAAGCAACTCTCCTAAATTAGCAATATTAAAAAATAAATTTCTATCAACCAGATTAAAGGAGAGACTGGATTATCTTTCTACCATGTAAGATATAATAAAATTCTTGTTATAAGAAAAAGCAATGAAAGACTATGCAGCCAAAAATTTAGGAAAGAAGTAATTAAGAGATATATTAAGCAATTAATTTAAAATATTATGCTATTTTGGGAGGGAAGTTTGTGATATATTTCTGTTTTTATAAATTTATAATTTGTTGTAATTTTTCTCAGAAAAAAATATTCACATTGGGTTCTAATTTTGCATTCTTTTTCATAAAGAAGTCTACTCAAACTATATAAGCTTCAGGTCTTCTACAGCATGGCTCCCATTGATTAACAATAATCTAGCTAGTGTTGCTGCTGAATGGCAAACCTGTCAGCAACAGAGATCAACCTTGAAACCCTGATCTAGCACCTTCCTTCAGTGATACCAATCTGCCACTTGGTAGCAAGTTGATTACAGTGGATCCTTTCTACCATGGAAGGTGCAGCAATTCATAGAGACTGAAGTTGACATATATTCCAGATATGTGTTTGGCTTTCTTGCTTTCAGAGCTTCAGCTAGTACTAATATCCAAGAACTTACAGTTTTTCTTCCACCCACAGAGGATCTCATATATTATCACATTGGACTAAGGGATTCACTTTATATTAAAGGAGGTACAACCATTGATATATGACCATGGGATCCACTGCTCTTATCACATACCACACCATCCAGAATCTGCCAACTTAACAGACATTGGAATGATCAGCTGAAGGTAAAGCTGAAGCACCAACTTGGAAAAAATACCCTGCAAGAATGGTACTCCATCCTTAACAACACAATATACACCCTAAATGAGTGAACCTTTTTAGTGCTTTGTCCTAAATAGAGTACTTAGATTTAGAAACCAATGGATGGAAGTGGAGTGACCCACTTGTGTAATTAGTGTTTCCCTGCCCTGCAACTCTGCGTTCTATGAATCAAAATACTGTTGCAGTGATAGGGGCTTTAATTAGATCCACTAATTTTTCTCCTTAAGTCTGCCCAGGAAAACAGACTTGCAATAATCCTGGAGTTGTTCCAAGATAGATATCTTATACAAACCAAATGGATCCAAGGGACACAAGAGGCAGCCTGCTGCCTTGAGACCAAGAAACTCATTCCCCCAGCTGCTGAGTGTTGCCTGATTATTCTGACCATCTGAGTCCCACAAGGAATTGCCCTTGTCCAAGGGAGCTAAATCACCCAAGATTACAGCCCCACTGCAGGTCTATATGTGGAGAGAGAAAGGCCCAATTAGAGATAACTATGCAAGGTCACCCCAGTTCTAGAGCTCCCCATGAGATCAACTTAATCCTTTGTGGCAATGACACTACAGTTCAACATCTCTTTCTGTCCAGACTTGAATCCCTCAGTTTCTCACATATGTTATTGCCAAGAGAACTCAAATAGGCTTCCTGCACATAGAAATCCATTTCAGAGTCAATGTCCAGGAAACCCAACCTAATACACTTACCAAATACAAATAGGGTGAACTATAAACTTTTGTAAGGATTTATATTTAATTTTCTAGTAGTATTACAGCAGTCAGGTAGGTGCATCAAATATTTTCATATAACTAATTCTTTTCATTTTCACTATTTTTGTGTGAAACAGTGTGATCCCACTGTATAGATGGAGAAATTGAGAAAATAATTGCAGTAAATAACTGTGCATAATACATAGCTGATGCTTAAAATATGTTGAATGAATATAATAATATGTAGTGGTGGTAAGGATAAAGTAGCGGTGAAAAGCAAGGTTTCTGGAACTCTCGCTCTTACTAGCTATGTGATCTTAGGTAAATTACTTAATCTCTTTAAATCTCAGTTTTTTCATGCTGCTAAAGGGGAAATATTGTAATCCGTGTAAAACACCTGGCATAGTTCCGAACACATGTAAAGGCTCAATAAATGTTAGATATTTATGTTCACTTTGCACAAGATAAGTGAGTAAATTTGGAACTATCATCACCATTTGGCCCAGTTTAGGGCCCAGAAAGATTTCAGGGGTTTTTTTAGCCTTTTTTTATGCCATGGGTCCCTTTGACAGTCTGCTGAAGACTATGGAAAAAGTCAGCAGCTCTGCTATGGTTTGCTGCCTGCATTCTTTCATAACTGAAGAAAATACTTAGTGGAAATAGAGATGTAATTTTATTTCTCATTCAAGTTTATAAATCATCAGAATTCTGTCTGTGAATCCCAGGTTAAGAATACTTGGATTAAATTATTTACTTAAGATTCCCCAGAAAGCAAATACCTAAATACCTATGTTTATATGAGACTAAGATCAAGTTGATTTTTAATGAAACATACATACACATACACACACACACAACAAAACAAAAAAAACAAACTTACTTTGGACTTTAAGCTAATAGCATCAACCCATAGACCAGAGATATATGCTTCCAAATTTTCTTTGAATTTAGCAATAGCAGCATCCTTATTTGTTTTGCTTAACTTCATAGCTGTTTTTAGTTGACTAAACTTGAAAAGAAGGATTTTATATAAGGCAAGTTGCTCTTCTGAAATATAGACCTGGTAATACCTTAAAACAGAACACAGCTGAGAAACTGTTAAGAACTCTTTCTCTAAATCAGATATCTTTGAGGAAATCTGATCCAAAAAAGTAAAATGTTCCACAAATTCTTCTATTTCAATGGGTTCACATTCCAGCTTTCTCAATGATGATTCTACAGCCTGCAATCAGTAACATGTCAATTATAATTATATAGTGATTTTCCAATATGATAAGAAGACTAATTACTCATTTTATCTGATTAACTTTCATGATTATAGTTTCAGAAAAAAAGGAAGACATCATATAGACAAAATTCTAAGTATTATTTAAATACTGGAGCATTAACATGACCAAATCTTTCTATTGTTAACAGAAGGAACCTGAATGTGTCTCCCACATAAAATAAATGCTACTAAGACATAAAAGTATTACTATTATGAATAATTTCGTTTGTTTCCAAGTGTGGATAGCACATAATAATTGTTACCATTTTTGAGCATTTAAGCACTAAGCTCTTTATATGCATGATCTCACTTGAATCTTATAGCATGTTTGCTAATTAGGTGTTATTATGCCTCGTCTGCATAGGAGGAAACTGAATCTCAGATGGAATAATTAGCCAAGATCAGAAATTTAGTGAGTTACAAATTAGCCAAGATCAGAAATTTAGTGAGTTACAAATCAGATTCTAAATCTCATTCTTTCCCACCATAGTATGTTCTCCCCCTCCATCCATTATAGGTCTATGAATAACATCCACATTTTCATAAGTGTATGTATATCATTCTACAAAGTTTTCAAAGTAATTGTACTTCTATACTAAATTACAATTTTATGATATTTTCCTTATTTCTCTTCAAGAACTCTTAATTAATATTTGCATAATTTTGGAATCAAAGTTAATTTTCAATTGTGACAGACTTGAATTAATTGTCTGTGTAGGTCTCTTTAATTTTTCAAACACTTTATTTGATTATAAAATAGACGTTCATGTAAAAATCTGCAATACAAAAACTTTATAAAACTGAAAGTCACTTATTATTCCATCACCCAGAGATAACACTGTTAACACATCATTAATTTCATTATGCTGTGTGTGTGTGTGCGTATGTGTGTGAACACTTGCATAAACTCTTTCATTACAGAGTTTATATGAACAAGCTTTAAAATCAGAGAGATTTGTGCTTGAATCCTACATCCAGTATTTACTAACTGTCTGAACTTAAAAAGGTAACTTTACTTTAATAAACTCCTATCCATAAAGGGCTTGTAGCAGTGCCTGGCAAGTGGTAAGTGTATTAAGAATGGTCAAGAGTAATAAAGAGTGATCAAGACTGTGTAAATATAACTATCTTGACTCCAACCCCTAAACCCATTCAAACTCCAGAAAAAAAATATTTTAAAATAACAGATCCATATCACAAATAAAGTATATAATTCTAATCATATACCAATCAAGTGCATCGAAAAGATGAAATACACTCAAACCTATTTTATGACACTAACAGTACATTAATTCCAAAACCAGACAAGGATGCTAAATATCTCTTACAAACATAAATGCAAACATCTTAAAAACCTTAAAAATAATGTGTGCTTTATGTCAAGTTAAATCTATCAATCTGGATATGACATTAACATGAGAAAGTTAATTAATGCAATACCCCACATTAAATGATGAAAAGAAAACAAATGCAACAAATTAAAGGAAAACAAATGCATGATTATCCAATAGTTGTAGACTAAGCATTTGATAAAATTCATTTTTGATAAAATCTCTTATCAACCTAGGAATAGAAGGGAATTTCCTTAATCATATAAAGGGAGGCTACCAAAACCTCAGGCAATAAAACCACACCTGGGGCATTCAACAGCCAAGGAGGATGAATAAGCAGAACTTTCAGAACAGGTTCTGAAAAAAATAATTTAGAAACAACTTCTAGAACTAAAAACCATGATTCTTCTAACTATAAAAAGTGGTTCACAGTAACTAACATATACATAGTGCTCACCACATGCCAGGTACTGTTTAAGGGCTTTGCAATAATTAACTCATTTAATTTTCACAACCACAATGCATTAGGTACTTCCCCACTTTACAGATGAGGAAACTAAGGTACAGAAAGGATAAAGGTATCAACAAAGATCTTTCAAATAGTAAATGGTAGAGCTAGGTGTGTGTGTGTTTGTGTGCATGTATGTTTTAAATCAATTGCATTGAAACATAATTTACATATAAAAATGTTAATTGTATATTTTGATGAATTTTAACACATTTACACCTGTGTAACTACCATTATAATAAAAATATAGAAAATTTCCATTGATGTCCCAAGATTCCTTTTACCCTATCCCAAACAATCTCCTCTCATCTCTGGCCTCAGAAAACCACCTATATGCTTGTTTTTGCTATAGATTAAATTTGTCTTTGTCAGATTTCATATATGGAATCATATAGCAGGTACTACTTTGTATCTGGCTTTTTTGCTCAGCATGTTTATGGAGAGTCATTCAAGTGTTGCATGTGGCAGTAATTTATTCCTTTTTAATGCTGAATAGTATTCTGATTAATAATATACCAATTTTTTTCAAATCCATTCAGCTATTGACAGACATTGGGATTGTTTCCAGGTTTTCTCAATTTCATGTAAAGCTTCTGTGACTATTCAGGTTTAAGTCTTGGTGTAGACTTGTTTTCTATTCCCTGTGGGTAGATAATGAGGAGTGAGGCTGCTGGGTCAAACAGTATAATGAACATTTAACGTTAAAAGAAACGTCCAATTTTCCAAAGTAACTGTACCATTTTGCACTCTGACCAGCAAAGTAAGAGTTCTAATTCCTCCACATTCTTGCAAGCACTTGGTATTGTCAGTCTTTTTAATTCTAGCCATTTCAATGGATGTGTAGCAGGATCTCATTGTAGTTTTAATTTGCATTCCACATATGACTATGATGTTTATCATATTTTGTATCTATTGGCCAACTTCTTTTGTGAAAAGTCTGTTCAAATAGTTTGCCCGTTTTTATTAGGTTGTCTTATTTTTATTGGGTTTTTTACTTGCAAGAGTTCTTTATATATCCTGAAAAAACTTTTTGTTAGATATACATATTGCAAAGATTTTTCTCATTCTGCATGAAT
Organism: Tolypeutes matacus; assembly: GCA_026826555.1. Lineage (NCBI taxonomy): Eukaryota > Metazoa > Chordata > Mammalia > Cingulata > Chlamyphoridae > Tolypeutes > Tolypeutes matacus. The sequence continues at coordinate 690,927 of JAKSZT010054263.1, forward strand.
TCCTTTTTCATTTTCTTAGTGATACCTTTTGAAAAGCAGCAGTTTTTAATTTCAATGATGTCCAATTTATTCTAATTATTTCTAAGCTTGTGAAAATTTTCTCCTGTGTTTCATGTTTCACCGTTAATGTTTAGGTCTGTGATCCACTTTGTTAAATTTTGAGTACGGAGTAAGATAACAAAGTTAAAAATTTCAATATGTATAACCAGTCATTCCAGCATCATTTAAAAAAAAACTATCCTTTCAACATTGAATTACCTTGGCACCTTTTGTAAAAATCAATTGAATGTATGTGTGGGTCTGTTTCTGGACTCTATTCTGTTCCATTAATCTATATGTCTCTTATGCCAATATCACACTATTTGAGTACTACTGCTTTATAGTAACTCTGAAATGGGATAAGTCTTCTCTTTCAAAAGCCTTTTGGTGTATTCCTAAATATGGGATTCTTTTAGTTGTTATTGCAAATGGGATGTTTTTCTGACTTCCTCCTTAGCTTGCTCATTAGTAGTGATGTATGGGACCCCTGTATGATGTTATGCATATTTGTTTTTTTGTTTTTATATATATATATATATATATATATATATTTTTTTTTTTTTTTTTTTTTTAACCGGGAGGTCCCGGAGATCAAACCCAGGCCCCTCCATATGGCAGATGGACACCCAACCATTTGAGCCACATCCGCCCCCCGCATATTTGTTTTTTAAGTTCACAACTTTTACTATACTATTATTGCTCATGTATGTTCATGTATGAATGGTATACTTCAATAAAATATTTTAAAAATAATGAAAAAAGGTAAGATGGCATCATATTTGCAACTTACTCTCAAAAGTTTTAGAATTTTTTTTTTAAAAAAGCCTTTTGCTTCTAGGTTCTTTGCATTTCCATTTAAATTTCTACAAAATAGCATTCAGGAATTTTTATTGGTATTGCATTTAATCTGCAGATCAATTTAGGGAAAAACTGACATGATCACAATTTTCTATTGAATCTTCAATAGACTCTTAACAATATTAAATCTTCCTATATATGAACATGACATACGTCTTTCAGCACATAGGTCTTGCACGTATTTTGTTAAATCTCAAATTATTGCATGTTTTTTGGATGTTACTAAAAATGGCCAGTTATTTCTATTGTTGATAGGAATGTAGAAATAAAATTGATTTTTGTATATTGCCCTTGTATCCTGCAGCCATTATAAACTCATTTCTATTAACTGTTTTGAAGATTCCTTAAGATTTTCTACTTAAATGATCAAGTAGTATGCAAATAGACACTTTTACTTCTTCCTTTCAAATATGTATGCCTTTAATTTTTGTGGTTCTTTTTTTCCCATACTGCTCTACCTAGGATCTCTAGTACAATGCTGAATTCAGTTAGTGGACATCTTTGCCCTTTTATTAATCTTAGGTGGCAAATATTCAGTCTTTCACCATTAAGTATAATTACTAAATAATTATTATATGATTTTTCATATATTTTTTAAATCAGGTTGTAGAAATTCCTTTCTATTCCTACTCTGCTGATAGTCAGCCAAAGGGGTGCTGATGCAAAATACCAGGTATCTGTTGACTTTTATAAAGGGTATTTATTTGGGGTAGAAGCCTAGTTACCAGGCCATAAAGCGTAATACATTACTTTCCTCACCAAAGTGTGTTGCCATGTGTTGGAGCAAGATGGCTGCTGACATCTGCAAGAGTTCAGGCTTCCTCTTCCTCTTAAGGCTCCATGGTCCCAGCTTCTTCCAATATCAGCTATAGGCTAAGATAAGTTTCATCTCTTTCTTGGGGCTCATTTCTCTTCAGGCTCAGCTGCTCTGCTCTCTCCACAAGGCCAGCTGTAAACTATCAGGTGAACAGCTTGTCTCTCTTCCCCAGGCCTCTGCTGTGTCTAATGGAGCCATCTCTCTTTCCTCATGTATCTGCTTCTCTGTGTATTTACTTCCTGAGGCTCCAGTATCAAATGCCAACTAACTCCTCTGCCTTGTCGTTTTCAGTGAGTCGCCACCCCCTTGGCCCTACTGACAGGGCCCAATCAAAGCCTAATCATAATTTAATCAAGAGTGAAACCTCTGAATCCAATACAATCTAATGTAACTAGAGGAAGAGCCCAATACAAACATAATCCAATATCTATTTTTGGAATTCATAATACCAAACTGCTACAGTCAGTAATTTTCTTTACTGTGATGTCTTGTCTGGTTTTAATACTAGCAAAATAATGGACTCATATTAGCATAATGATGGAGCTTGGAAGTTTTCTCTCCTAGGTTCAGAAAGTGTTTGTGTAGTACTTGTATAATTTCTTCTTTAAATCTTTAACAGAATTCATCAGTAAAGTTATCTGGGCCTGGAGTCCTTTCATGGAAAGGTTTTAATTTATGACTTCAATTTTTGGATTAGAAATAGGACTTTTAGTGTTTGTTTTCTTCATGAGTCAATTCAAGCAATTTGTCTATTTCATCTAAGTTGTTGAAATCAGTGGCATAGTTTTTTTTTTCATGTTATTCCCTTGTCTTTTCGATGTTTTTAGGATCTGCAGTGATAGCCCCTCTTTTATTCCTGATGTTTATAATTTGTTCCTTTGCTCTTTCTTAATCATTATAGTGAGAAATATTTCAATTTTGCTGACATTTAAAAAAAAAACAGCTTTTATATCATTGATTTTCTCTATTATTTGTCCATTTCCTAGCCCATTGATTTCTGCACTCAAATTATTTCCTTTCTTATACTTACGTTGGATTTAATTTGCTATTTTTTCCATAAGGTGGGACCTTAGGTCAATTGTTACATATCTTCTTTTCTGTCATACATATTCAGAGTTATAAATTTCTCTAAGCACTACTAAAGTAGCATTACACTAATTCTGATTTGTTGTGTTTTCATTTAATTGAATTCAAAATATTTTCTACTTTAACCTTTGGCTTATTCTTTGACCATGTTATTTTAATATGTTATTTATTTAATTTCCAAATATTTGGGAATTCTCCAGATGACATTCTGTTTTGTAATTTTATCTCCTGTGGTCAGAGAAGATACTTGGTATGATTTCAGACCCTTGTTGAGATTTAAGTCCCAGCATATTGTCTATTTTTGTGAATTTTTCATGTGTACTTGAAAAGAAAGTGCATTTTGCTGTCTGTTGGGTGCAGTGTTTTATTAATGTTAATTATATCTGGGGTGGATAGTGTTTAAGTCCTCAAGATCCTAAATTATTTTGTTTACATGTTCCATCCAATAGTTAGAGGAAATGTTGAATCTCAAACTGTAATTGTGGATTTTTCTATTTCTCCTCTCAATTCTGCCAATTTTTGGTATATTTTGAAGCTCTGAGTGAATACACATTTGGGATTATTAAGTGTTCTTGATGACTTGATATTGTTATCATTATGAAAGCTCATTCTGTTTGAATTCTATTTGTCTGCTATTAATAAAACTACTCATGGTATCCATCTTTATCTGTGTCTTTTCATTTAACATAATTTTGCTTTTTCTTCCAGTCTAACATCTCGTTCATTTGGAATGCTTAGATCACTTACATTTAATGTTAATGTTGGCATTGTTAGATTGAAATCTACATCTTGCTATGTTTTCTCTTTGTCCCTTCATTCTTATCCTTTCCTATTTGTTTTCCTCCTTATTTTGGGTTGAGTACTTTTTCATGATTCTATTTAATGTCAACTATTGGCTTTTGTGTTACACTTTTTAAGAAATTCCTCTGAGGTTTACAACATGTAGCTTTAATTTAGCATAGTCTGCTTTTAAATAATATTATCCACTTCACACAAAATGTAATACCTTTACATTAGTATACTTTCATTTCATTTAAGGATTTTTGTTGTTCCTCCTTTCCTTTGGGTTACTGATTACAAACGTTTTACTTTTACATGTTAACTCCCAAAATACATTATCATTTTTCCTTTAAACAGTTAATTATATTTAAAGAAGTTTAAAGGTGAGGTCAAAAGCCCTTTATATTTATGCCACTTTTGCATTTCTGGTACTCTTCATTCCTTTTTGTAACCCAAGTTTGCATATGATATCATTTTCTTTCTCCAGGAGAAACTTTAACATTTCTTGTAGTGCAAGTCTCCTGGAAACAAATTCTCTGAGCTTTTTTGTTTGCCTGAAAATGTTTTTATTTTGCCTTCACTACTTTTTGTAAAAGGTAAAAATATATTACATGGATATTTTATAAATTATAAAGCAATTAGTATATGCTTCAGCCATATAAAATTCAGGTAAAAAAAAACAATATAAAAATCATTAAGATCCCAAACTCTGGATTCAGACCACCTGTGATTTTCTTTGAACTTTTTGTTGTATACAACTCTAAATTTCCCACTTAACCTATTTCAAGTTCAGTCTTTTGAAGGATGTTTTTCCTTGTTATAGAATTCTATATTGGCTTTTTTTCCCCCTTTCAGCATTAAAAAAAAATGCCATTCCATTAACTTCCTGTTTGCATAGTTTTTCACCAGACTCTGTATCCTTATTTTTGTTTCTTTAAAGTAATTTGTCTTTTTCTTCTGCTTGCTGTGTTTAAGATTTTCTCTTAGCACTTATTTTTAGTAATTTGGTTATTATATATCTTGGTGTTGTTTTCTTTTTGCTTCTCATGTTTGGGTTTCATTGAGCTTCTCAAATCTGTTGGTATATAGTTTTCATCAAATTTGGAAATTATTCCACCATTGTTCTGCTTACAATTCCCTAATTGTTTTTGGCCCAGATTTGTGTGCTTTCACTGTCAATGCAGCCTAGGTGCCAAAGAGTGATAGAATTCCCTATGCAATTATCTGGCACTCTATCTTTATAGCTCCCTTCTTCAAGAATCTGCTCTAGAGCAAACTTTTCAGCCATCTCCTCAACTCAGTGAGACCAATGATTTCTTTTTCAGTTCTTCCTAACCCATACTTTGTCTGAAAACTCTCTGCAGGCAGAAATCCCTTCTCTCATTTGTTTCCCTTATCTCCAGGATCATAGTATGGCACATCCTGCTATCTAGTGTCTGAAAGTATTCTTTTCATGTATTTTGCTCAATTTTCTAGTTGTTTATGGCATGAGATTAAGTCTAATCCTTGTTTTACCATCATGGCTGGAATCACAGGTTTTGAAATTTGTCAGTCTGCTACCATCAGACTGTTTAATGTTTGTAAGCAACATAATCTGATTATTCTCTATAAAGTTAAATGTAGATGGTCTTCTGAGAGTATGCAGTAAAAGTGCTATATAAAGAAATTTTTAATAGAAGAGACATAATGCTATTTTAGTAATTATCTGGAACTAAAAGTACTAAGCTTTCACAGTAAAAACTAGCAGTTGGTGAGTTGGGAGAAGTGATTACCTTGTTCCAACATCTCAATATTGGGAGAGGGGAGATTTAGGAAATGATAGCATTCTCAAGGTCTCATTTTATAGAATAGAACTCCCAAACTGGAAAGAGTAAAAGAGAGGGGAACATTGTATATCAACTGATCAAAGGAGCAAAATAAACAAGAAAACAAGAGAAAAAGTAGAATAAAAATAAACAATGTGATTTGGAAAGAATAAAGTGCATCAATTGTTACATTAAAGATTAAAAGACTGATTTCTCCCATTTAAAGACAAAGACTCAATTTGGGATAAAAAGGAAAATTCAGGTTTAGCTATTTACAAGAAACACACAAAGAGAAAGGAATTTGGAAGTAAAGAAATGGGCAAATTTGGCAAATATACATAAATACAAAAAAGAAATAGGAGGGGTTTATACTTAGGCAAGTTAAAAGCACTTAAAAGATGACTATTATATCTTGATAATGCCATCCTTTTGAAGATGATAAAGTCATAATTTGTACTATATAAAAGTTAACTATACATAGCAAAAGTAACCATTAGAAATGCAAGAAGAAAAATGATTAAAAGTATAATGAAAGTGAGATGTGTTAACACAGATCTTTTAGATTTTGTGAAATAAGTAACACCCAACATTTTTCTGGTCTTATACACAGATAATAAAAGTCTTCTGGGGGGGTGGGGGTACATGTGGCTCAAATGGTTGGGTGTCCATTTCCCATATGGAGAGACCTGGTTTCAATCCCTGGGGCCTCCAAGTAAAATAAAGAAAAAATATAGAAGGCACGCAGGCCACCAGGCCCCGCGCAAGGGCGGGCCGTCAGGCCCCGCACACAGGTGTGGCAGGCCCCACCAAGCCACACAGCAAGACGATGATGTAACAGGAAAGTGATACAAGGGAGAGCCAAGATAACACGTGCCAAAAAACCAGGAGCTGAAGTGGCACAGGTGGCACAGGTAGCAGAACACCTCTGTCCCACATCAGAGGTTCCCAGGATCAAATCTCGGTGAAGACAAGAGGAGAAGGATGAGAAGAGAGGGCAGGAAACAGACACAGAGAACTGCCCAGCAAACAGACACATAACAGCAAAAATCGGGGGCTGGGGGGGGGTGTTAAAATGGATAAAAGCAAAATAAATAAGTAAGTCTTTTAAAAATAAATAAAAGTCTTCTGGGCACTTTAAATTAAAAAATAATTTTATTCAAAAATCAAAATTTTATTTAAAATTAAGGCCTTCAGTGGGTTGTGATTAGCAGCCATTATAGTTCTTTTATTAATTTTATTACTTCAGCTTCCTATCCAGTTTCTGATCCCTCTAGGGCTGGAATAGGAGATAGAAGAGATAAGAGGCAGGAAAGGTCTTAACTGCTTGGCACTGTCCTGACCTGGCATTAATGTCTCTGGGCTCAGCAGATTTTCAGTCTCATGGGGAGCTTTCACAGGTTTCACAATAATTCCCCCACTGGGAACCCTATAACAGCAATTTCCTTACACCATGTATCTTGGGTAGGAAAAAGTTAGGATATCGGTAAAATAACTATGAAAATCAAAAGCTATTTCTATTTGTTAATTCAAAGAAAGCTAGTGGATAATCTATGGACTGTATAACATAGTGAACTTGGTGGTGAATGAGGATTGTTTTTAATAGTACAAATACAAGAATGTTCTATGAACTAGAACAAATGAACGTTAGTATTATGAGGTGTTAAGAATATGGTGATACATGTGAGAAATACAACTAATTTAACCTATGGACTATAGTTAACAGAAATACTGTAATATTCTTGCAGCAATGGCAAAGAAGGTACTATATCAATGCTAAGGGTCAAAAATAGGGGATATAAAGGAGTATGGGATTTTTCCTTTTTGAGTAATGAAACGCTCTGAAATTGCAATGATAACAGCACACCTCCATGATGAAGCTGAAAGCTAAGTTTACACTATGGATGGATTGTATAAGGCATGGGACCATACAATACAGTGAATCCCATGGTGGAAAATGGACTGTGATTAACAGTACAAATATGAGAATGTTCTCTCATGAACTATAACAAATAAACAATACTAACACATGGTGTTTACAATAGGGTGATTTATGGGGGAAATACTCCAAATGTAAGATACTGGCTATAGCTAGCAGAATATTTTGATGATGTTCTTTCAGCAAACAACATTAGTTACAACATTGTACACAAATGTTCCACAAGAATGCAAAGTGCTGATGGTGGGGTGATGTATGGGAATCCTGTATATTATGCATGATTGTGTTGCAAACACACAACTTCTCTAATAAAACAACAAAACAGGTCGTTTAGACATAAAAAAGTTATTTTTCTTTAAGTCTCGAAGTTATTAGCCCAGGTCTAGTATGGCAGGTCGGCTACAGGAAGTCCTCAGAGAGTCAAGCTGCTTTGGGTTTTATGCTTTGCCATCCTTAAGATATAATTCCTCTCCTTATTTTCCAAGATGGAACTTAAGCCATCACATTCATATTGAAATCAGCAGAATGGAGTAAGAAGGAAGAAAGGACAAAAGATATATGCAGCTATCTTTTAAAGATATTTCCTAGAAGATGTATACAATACTTCCACTTACATCTCACTGGCCCAAACTTAATCACATGGCCAATATGGCTACAAAAGAGGCTGCTACATGTAATTCTTATTTCAATTGGCCATGTTCTCAGCTAAAACTGGGAGTGCTAAGATGAGAAGAACAGATATAGCAAGACAGAACTAAGACTTCTTACAAACTGACAAGAAACAAATATCTGAAAGAAAAATGAGCAAAGGGCATGAAAAGTAATCCACAGAAAAGCAAATCCAAATGGCCAAAAACATGAATAGATTCTCAAAATCATTGGTAACTAATAAATTTCTAGTAAAACTCATAGCTAATAAGACTGAAAATGAGTTCTTTTATACCTATTAGGCCGAAAAGAGTAAAAGAGAATAGCACCTGTATTAGTATGCCAGGGCTGTTCTAACAAAGTGCCACAGACTAGTCAGCTTAAACAGCAGATATTTATTGTCTCACAGTTCTGGAGGCTAGAAGTTCTAAATCAAGGTGTCAGCATGGCCAAGCTTCCTCTTTTTAAAATTTTTTAATTTTTTACATAAATGTTTACATAAATGTTATGATTACATAAATGTTTCACAAAAAATATAGGGATTCCCATATGCCCCACTTCCCACAACCTCCCACATAAACATCCTTCATTAGTGTAGCACATTAATTGCAACTGATAAAAACACATCCTGGGGCTTTGCCATTAAGCATGGACCATAGTTCACATTGTAGACCACACTCTCTCTCACGCAGTTCTGCATGTTATGTGACAATATAAAATGGCCTATATCTGTCGTTGCAATGTTACTCAGGACAATTCCCAAGTCCCGAAAAAGCCCCTGTATTACAACTGCTTTTCCCTCTCCCTGCACCCAGAGCCTCCAGTGGCCACTGGCTCTACATCAATGTTGTAATTTCTTCCAAGGCTTGAATCACCATATGTCTATAGTAGAATACTAGTAAGTCCACTCTAGTCCATAGCCATGCTTCCTCTTAAAGAAAGAATTCATTCCATGCCTTGACCTTGGCTTCTAATGAGTGGCAGCAGCCTATGGCATTTCCTTGGCTTGTGGTGGCATAACTTAAGCTCTGCTTCTATCATATGGCTGTCTCTCTTACTGTGTCCAAATTTCCTCTGTTTATAAACACCAACCCCAAATACAGTTTGGTCTCATCTTAACTAATAACAACTTCAAAGATGTTTTTACAAATAGGTTCACATGCACAAGATTGGAGGTTAGGACTTGAACATGTCATTTTGGGGGACACAATTCAATCGATAAAAGCACTTATTTCTAGTAAAGTGCTAGCATTTTACTAGCATTGCTGGTGAGAATATGAACTGTTATAGCCTTTCTTGAAAGCAATCTGGCAACAATAAAATAAAGCACACATACCCCTGTCCTAGGATCCTACTCTTGGGGATCTAGTTCTAAAGGAAAAATGTTCTAATATACAAAAATATATAGGTAAGATTTGGGGGTGGAAATTAGGGAGGTAGGGTAGAGAGGAGGCAGCAAACAAAAGAAGAGTAAACAAAATAGGTTGCAGTAACAACCTAACATTTATAGTATTACTATGTTTACATACAATTACCAGTCTGTGTGTATCATATGCAGAAAATTTGCTTTGTCTCCTGAATAACTGTTTTACTCATTTGGGCTGCTGGAATGCAATATACCAGACATGAATTGGCTTTTACAATGGGGAATTCTTAGTTTATAAGCTTACAGTTCTGAGGCTGTGAAAATGTCCAAATCAAGGCTTCATCAGGCCATGCTTTTCTTCCTGAAGACCAGCTGCTGGCAATCCCAGACTGCTCTCATTGCACATGGTGATATTTTCTGGTCTCTCCCTTCTCTTCTGGGTTTCCTTGCTTTCAGCTTCTAGCTTCCTCTGGCTTTATCTCTGCTCTTGTGGTAATCTCTCTCTCAGATTCTAGGGCTTCCTCTCTGTGTTTCTCTCTCCATATTCATCCCATTTATAAAGGAATACAGTGAAAGGATTAAGACCCACCCTGGGTCTTGCCTTACTAAAGTAACCTAATCAAAATAAGGTTCCACCTATAATAGGTTTATACCCACAGGAAAGGATTAGCCCTAAGTCCATGATTTTCTTGGGTCCATGAAAGCATCAAACAGACACAATAACCTAAGGCTTGAATTTAAAAGTAAGTTTCAGAGTATAAGGCAGAGGATGATTCAGGTTCCATGAAAATGAAACAAAAAAGTTAAAACCCTATGCATTTTTTATGTATGTCTTTATGTATGTATGTTTTATGTTATATATGAAAAGTTGCGGCTGTGTATACAACATAATAATTTCAAGAGCATGTTTTTAGAGGGGATGATGAGGGAGAGATAATTAGCTTTTTCTTTATATATCTTTTTATTTTTCCCTTTTGTATTATTGGAACGATCAAGTATTAATTTGTATATTTACTTGAAAATCATAAAAAATTAAACATATTATTTGACCTATCAATGCCACCCCCTGAAACTTAATTCAACAAAAGTAAAAAAGCTACAGTATGGATAAACAAGCACTCAGAATTTTGATCTTTAGGAGAGCAGGTTTAGCTCAATAGTTGAGTGCCTGCTTCGCATGTATGCGGTCCTGGGTTCAATCCCTGGTACCTCCTAAAAAATGTTGAGTTTTAGGCTTCATTTTGAACACATGGGTGGATGGTGGTGACATGTACTGAGACCGGAAAGACTGTAGGAAGAACAGGTTTGGGGCAAGAAATCAAGAGTTACCTATTGGCCATGTTAAGTATGTCATGCCTATTAGGCAAGAGCAATATTGTTACTGTTGTATCCCCAACACTTTAACTGTTTATTTATTGTGTTGGATACATTAATTATGACAGCTTAGTTTGGAGCATAATGTACTTAAAGAACCAGAGGGTAATTTAGGTGGAGTTATCCAGCAACAGTGTTGGGTGGGGTAAGTCTCAATTCTGATGTTCAGTTTGGGATGGGTTAATTTCAAGCAAATATAAGCCATATACCTCAGGGTTCAGTTTATTAGTAATGAAAGAAATATTTTTATCTCCTTTTGACTTACTTGCTGCCTCATTTTTCAGATGGTTTAGTACTCAGCCAGGTAAGACCAGCACTACTTTTTATGCTCCCTAAAAGTAAATATATGGGAAGAAGGGTGTGAATAGCCAGAGATGGACTGTGGCAGATACTTTAAGTTGTTTGACTCGAAATTCAACCCATTCCATTTCTTGCATGCCTTCTTTTAATATAGAGGAGGATAAGCTAAAAAAAATTGCCATGCCAGTCAGATCCCTTTGCAGCTAGCAGTGGCCAGGTGACCCAGTACTAGCAATGAGAAGTAAAGACAAATTTAGCATGCTTCTTCTTCTGAGTTTGTTTCCTACGTTGCTCAAAGTAGATAACATGAAATGGACTGGCTTTAAACAATGGGAATGTATTAGCTTATAGTTTGTGGCCATGAGAACGTACAAATCAAGGCATCATTAAGATGATGCTTTCTTCCTGAAGACCAGCTAATGGCAATCCTTGGATCCTCTGCCACATGGCAAGGTATATGGCAGCCCCTGCTGCTCTTTCCCTTCTGTCCTGGGTTTTGTTGATTTCAGCATATTGCTTCTGTGGCATTCATTCTCATTCTCTCTCTCCCTCTCTCTCTCTCTCTCTCTCTCTATATATATATATATATATATTCTTTCCACTTATAAGGGACTCCAGGAAGAAGGATTAAGACCCATCCAGAAGCAGAAAGATGTGGGTCACATCTTAACTGAAATGGCCTCATCAAAAGCCTACCTATAGTGGGTTTATACCCACAAGAATGGATTAGATTTAAGAACATCTTTTTCTGGGGTACATGCAGGGCAGCAGTCGTTGTCAAGAAGACAGCATGAAGAATGAAGGAGTCTTGTTTCCTGATGGCACCACAGCCATTGTACCAGTCCTAGGTTACCAATACCCAGACTCTTTTTTGCATGAGACTAATAATCCCCTGTTTAATAAATTATAGTTTTGTGGTTTTCTTATATTTTCTGGGGAATACAATCTTAAATGAAATAGAGAGTAATTTTTGTATAAGATTGTTGGTCTAACAATAACATTTATAAAGAGCATTTGGTTTAGGATCTAGCACACAGTACATTTCACCTAATAGACACGTTTCAGTCTTTTCGTAAACTCTTTGCAACATTAAAAATTGCTAAATGTTCCCTCTTTCTCAAAATATTCTCTTGCTTTCCTCTTTATCTCTTCGGCTACTCCTTCTTAGTACTTTGCAGACTCTTCTTCCTCTAGCTATCCCCCAAGTGTTTCTATTTTACAGAATACTGTTGCAGGTTCTCTTTTCTCCACAAACAAGGATATTCTCATTCTTTCTGAGTTCAATGACCCCCTACATGCTGATAAATCAATCTATATTTCCAGTACAAATTTCTCTGTAGTGGAAATATATATATTCAGACATATATATTTGGATATGTCTATTTGAACTTTTTACAATTTAATAGGTTCTACGTTTCCTCTCCCAAATGAATGGCATCACTGCCCATCCTGCTGCCCTACTAAAATGTGAATGCATCATTAATTCCTGTATTTCTCTTTTCCTTCAGATTCAGTTACTCACCAAATCCTGTTGATTCTACCCACTAAAAATATCACAAATCCATAGGCTTCTCAGACTCCACAATGTTACTATACTAGTTCAAGCTAGCATAAATTTTCCCCAAGGTTACGGAAACAGCTTTCCTTCTGCCGTGACCCACTTCATTCCGTTCTTCACATTGTAGCCAGGGTGATCCTTACAAAAATAGCAAATTGCATTGTCATTCACCTGCCTAAAGGTTATAATAGTTCCCATAGTCTTGACGATAATGTCCAAAGCCCTGACATGGCTTGCAAGGCCCTTAATGTAATTCCTTAGATTCACCTCTTGCCAATTTCTCTTCACAGAATATATTCGGTTCTTCAGGTGTGCCTTGCTCTCTTTGGGCCTTTCCTGATGTTCTTGTTTCCTGATGTTGAGGTATCTGCTTGCTGCCTCCTCTAACCTCATTTTCCTTCACCACCTGTGTAACAAATTTATTTGGAGTAACATCCACCCAGTTAAAATAATATATTTCTCAGCCACTCTTGAAGCTAGGACAGGACATGTACCTTAGTTCTGTTAAGTATAACATAAGCAAAAGTATGGGTTGCTTCTCGGAAATATCCTTAAAAGTGATGAAGAAAGATCTCAGGCATCCTGCTGCCTGGAATAAAGATATGATGGCTGAAGTTATGTCAGGCATGCTGGATAATGTGCAAGAGAACCAGGCTCTAGGGACAGCAGAGTGGTGAACTAGACATAGCCTATGTCCCTGATACTTCATGAAACAAGGTCTAGGTTGTCGCTCTCTGAACTTTTACCTGAGAAATTAATTTCTATTTTGTTCAAGCCACTTTTATTTTTCTATTTTTTATTTTAGTAACATACATATGTGTGTGTATATATATACACACACACACATAACCAAAAAAGTTTCCCCTTTAACTACATACAGATATAAAATTCAGTGTGTTAATTACACAGTATCTCTGCAACCATCACCTTCATCAGCCTCATCCAGTGACAACTTCTGAAACACCTCCAATAGAAATTCTGTACCAATTAAACATTATAGCCCTCCCCAGTCCCTGGTAACCTGTTAGTTTTTGACTGTATGAATTTTATTACTCTAATTGTTTAATATCATTGAGGTCATACACTATTTGTCCTTTTCTGTCTGGCTTAGTTCATTCAACATGATGTCTTCCAGGCTCATCCATGTTGCATGTATCAGAACCTCATTCCTTTCTTCAACTGCACAATATTTCACTGTAGGTATATACCACATTTTTCTATTCATTCATTTGTTGACTGACACTTAGGATGCTTCCATCTTCTGGAAATTGTGAAAAATGTCACGATGAACATTGATTCCCTGCTTTCAATTCTCTTGAGTATACACCTAGAATTGGGATTGCCGGGTCATATGATAATACTTACCTTTACCAGGGACCACCAAACTGTTTCCACAGAGGCTGCAACATTACACATTCCACCAACAATTAATGAGTGTTCCTATATTTCTACATACTCTCTTAACACTTGTCATTTACATTTTTTCAGTAGTAACCATCCATTTTAGTAGGTGTGAAGCAGAATCTCATTGTGGTTTTGATTTGCATTTCCCTGATAGCTAATGATATTGAACATTTTTTCATGTGCTCTTTGGCCATTTGTATATTTCTTTGTAGAAATGTCTATTCAAATCTTTTCACCATTTTTTGATTAGGCTGTCTTTTTCTTGAGTTGTGGAATTTCTTTATAGATTCTGGAAATTTTCAGATACGTGGTTATCAAATATTTTTCTCCCATTCTGAAAGGTGTCTTTTTACTTTCTTGATGAAGTCCTTTGATGCATAAAAGTTTTAACTTTTGATAAGTTATCTAGTTTTTCTTTTGTTGCTTATACTTTTGGTGTAAGGTCAATGAAACCACTGCCTAGCACAAGATTCTGATGTTTCCCTATGTTTTCATATAGGAGTTCTGTAGTCCTAGATCTTATATTTATGTCTTTAATCCATTTTGAGTTAATTTTGTTTAATTTTTATATAGGCCTCACTTCATTCTTTTGCATATCAATATCCAGTTCTTTGGCACCCTTGTCAAAAATCCGGTGGACATAGATATAAGAGTCTATTTTTGAACTCTCACTTCTATTCCACTGGTCTATGTATCTGTCCTTAAGTTGGTACCACATTGATTTGACAACAGCTTTGTAATACTTTTATAAATCTCAAACTATGAGTTTTCCAACTTCTTCTCTTTATAGATGGTTTTAACCATTTGAGGCCCCTCTATGGTTCCAGAAAAATTTGATGATTGACTTTTTCATTTCTGCAAATAAGGATGTTGGAATGTTTATTGGGATTTTACTGAATCTGTAAATCATTTTAGGTAGAACTGACATCTTGATACTATTCAGTTTCCCAATCCATGAGCATGGACTGTTCTTTCGTTTACTTAGGTCTTAATTTCACTTAGCAATGTTTTCTGTGTATAAGTCCTTTACATTTTTGGCTAAATTTATTCCTAGATATATGGTTCTTTAGTTGCACTTGGAAATGGATTTTTTTCTTAACATCCTCATCAGATTGTTAATTACTAGTGTTTAGAACCACAACTGATTTTTGCATGTTGATCTTGTACCCTGCCACTCTGCTAAATTCATATATTACCTCTAATAACTTTTTTGTGCATTTTTGAAACTGTCTATATATAGGATTGTGTCATCTGCAAATCATGAAAGTTTTACTTCTTTCTTTCCATTTTGGATGCCTTCTACTTCTTTTTCTTGCCTAACTGCTCTGGCTAGAATGTCCAGTACAATGTTGAACACCAATGGTGACAGTGGTCATCCTTATCGTGTTCCAGATCTTAGAGGGAAATCATTCAGTCTTTTACTATTGAATATGATGTTAGCTATGGGTTTTTTATATATATCCCTTTTCATGTTGAGGATGTTTCCTTTAGTCCTAGTTTTCAGAGTGTTTTTATCAATAAACTATGTGAAATTTTCTCAAATACTTTTTCTGTGTCAATTGAGATGATCATGTGGGTCTTTTTCCCCTTCATTCTGTCAAAGTGGTATATTACATTAATTGATTTTCTTATGTTGAACCATCTTTGCATAACTAGGATAAATCACACATGATTATGGTGTATAATTCTTTTAATGTGCTGTTGGATCACAGTTTGCTAGTATTTTGTTCAGGATTTTTGCATCTATATTCATATGGGTAATAGTCTGTAATTTTCTTTTCCTGTGGTTTCTTTATCTGGTTTTGGTATTAGGATGATGTTGGCCTCAAAGAATGAGTTAAGTAGTATTCCCTCCTCTCAAATTCTTGGAAGTGTTTGAGCAGGATTGGTATTATTTTTGGAATATTTGTTAGAATTCCCCTTGAAGCCATCTGGTCTTGGGCTTTTATTTGTTGGGAAGTTTTTTATTACAGATTCAAAATCTTTACTTGTTATAGGGCTGTTGTGATCTGTAGTCTATCCTGGAAAATAATTCATGTGCACTTAAGAAAATGTTTATCCAGCTGTTTTGGGGTGCAGTGTTCTGTATGTCTGTTAGGTCTAGTTCATTTATATTATGCAAATTCTCTGTTTCCTTACCAATCTTCTGTTTAGATGTTTTATTCACTAATGATAGTGTTGTATTGATTTCTCCCACTATTACTGTACAGGTGTCTATTTCTCCCTTTAGTTTTGCCAGTGTTTGCCTTATGTATTTTGGGGCACCATGGTCATGTGTAGAAATATTTATTGTTATTTCCTACTGGTGTAGTCTTCCTTTTATTAACACATTGTGTACTTCTTTGTCTCTTATAACAACTTTTGGCTTAAAGTCTATTTTGTCATATTTATCTACCCCAGATCTCTTTTGGTTACAGTTTACATGGACTATATTTTTCTGTCCTTTCCCCTTCAACCTTTGGGTCAAGGTGAGTCCCTAGTAAATAACATGCAGTTGGAGTATACTTTTTGAGCCATTCTGCCAATCTATGTCTTTTGATTGGGGCATTTAATCCATGAGCATTCAGCATTATTACTATAAAGGCAGGACTTACTACAGCCATTTTATCCTTTGTTTTTATATATCACATCTTTTTTGCCTATCTTTTCCTTCATTGCAGCCTCCATTTGGATATGGTTCTTTTTTGATGTATTTGATTGGGCCCTGTAATGGTTAGGCTAATGTGTCAACTTGGCCAGGTAATGGTGCTCAGTTGTTTGGTCAAGCAAGCACTGGGCTAACTGTAATACAAGCATATTTCATAGACTTTAAACATGAATGAGTTGATTGCATATGTGGCTGATTACATCTATAATCAATTAAGAAGACTGCCATCAGCAATGCATGACCTTAGCATATGGAGAGGGAGAATTTTCAACTCTACTTCAGACAACCAGCGTCTCCTGGGGAACTCATCGAGGACCTTCATCAGAGTCACTAGCTTGCAGCCTGCCCTAAAGTCATCCCCACAGTCACATGCAACAATTTTATAAAAACTCATACTATTTACAGGTTTCTCCTGTGAGTTGTTTCCCTAGAGAACCCTGACAAATACAATCCCCTTCTCATTTCTGTTTCTGCATATTTTTAAAACTTTCTTTGTGGGTGTATATTACACAACCAAAGTCTATAACACACTAGTTTGAAAAGATATCACCTAAATAGCATTTACATTCTCTGCTACCATATCCCTCTGATGCCCTTCTTTATGATGTTTTTGTCCCACATTACCTCATATTTTGCCTGTCCAGTATCAGGAAATATGCTTCTTATTCAATTGTATTCTAACTCTTACAGGAATTAAATAGTAGAGTTATATATTGAAGACACAGTACTATTATGTTTTGTATTTACCCATTTACTTAACTTTACTGAAGATCTTCACTTCTCCATACTGCTCTAAGCCTTTCTTTTCCTTACATACTGAAGAATTCCCTTTAGCAATTCTTGTAAGGTGGGGGTTTTGGTAACAAACTCTCTGTTTTTGTTCATCTGTGAATGTCTTAAATTCTCCCTCATCTTTGGAGGACATGTTTGCCAGATAAAAATTTGAGACTAGCAGGTTTTGTTGTGGTTTTTTTGTTGTTGTTTTTTGTTTTTTTCAGTACCTTGAATATATCATACCACTATCTTCTCTCCTCCAATGGTTTCTGATGAGAAATTTGCAATTAGCCTTTTTGAGGGTCCCTAGTATGTGATGAATTGCTTTTCTCTTGCTGCTTTCAAAATTCTCATGTGGTCACACAGTCCCTCAGACACTGCTCTGTTTTCTATTCTTTTCTCTATTGTTCTGTCTTCTAGTTCACTGATTCTTCTGTTCATTCAAATATGCTGTTGTATGCCTCCAATGTATTTTTAATCACGATTGTGCTTTTAATCCCCAAAATTTCTAACTTTATTTTTAAACTTTATAATTCCTTTTGCTCACACATTGCCTTAATATCCTTTAGCTCTTTATCCATATTTAGTTTATATCTAAAGGAATTTGAATTAACATCTTTGATTAGCTGCTCCACAGTCTGTATCTCCTCTGATGTTTTGTTTCTTTGATTGAACCATATATTCTTGTTTCTTAGTATGGCTCATGAGTTTTTGCTGACATCTGGATATCATTATTTTTACATACTAATTCTGAAAGTCAGTTTCTCCCTCATGCTTCAGGTTTTATTGTAGATTGGATATGTGTTAACACTCCTCTTTGAAGCTTAGTGCAGGCCATACTAAATCTTTAGAACAGCCAAGGTTTAATAGTTAAGATTTTCTCAGGTCTTCTGCAACTGTTTCTTGTCCTGGATATGTAATGCAACTTTTTAAATTGCCCTTTTATTTACAATTGTTTCATGTCCAGGAGAAGGCTTCCTTTCTTCTGTTCCTTCTCAAGGAATCCTGAGCTGTTCTGTTTGTTTTTGTGCAGATTTTTCTCCCAGTTCCTGTTATTTGCTCAAGTGGTCTTCCTCACTCAGTGTGCAGTTTTCATTACACTTTTCAGCCCTGGGTGCCATTCTGCCTTGCTGTAGTTAGGCTCTTTTTTCCCTGAGGCCTTTCTGCCTCTGTTAACTTCCACATTAGGCTGTCCTGCCCCAGGGAGTCAGATGAGGTCAATGTTTTTAAAAATCTGTTTTTTCATGTAAGTGCTCCAGCAGATATACTTCTTGCCAACAGTTTTGCCATGGATGTCTTTTGTTTCTTGGGGAGTTTTTCCTTGGGTCTATGTGCCTGGATATATGTGGGTTCTAACTCACTGCTGTGAATGGCTCTGTGGTCTGTGTCCATGGCAGGAGATATTCGGGCCAGAGTGCTGCTCCTGTGTGCCACGCAGGACTGGGTGACAAAGAAGGGTCCAGACTGATAGGTCTGACTCACAGCTCTCCTTACCTTCATTGGGTGTTTTATTTTACCTTTGACTCAGCATTTTTGGAGTCTTTCTCCAGTCTCTGTCTTCCTTCAGAGTTCCAAGTTATTATCAGAAATAACTAATAACTTTTATTAGTTATTTCTGAGGGGAGACTTTTCTGGAAGATGCCTTACATCACCATCTTGATGACATCCCAAGCCATTGTTATTTTTTGTTTTGTTTTCTGTCATAGGCAAATGAATCTAATCTAAACTAATACTCCTAGAATAATTCTTGACTTCTCTTGATGCCTCCACACCATTCCCCCCGGCTGACTACATTGCACTCCCCTTTTAGATGTTAGGAATTCTTTTAGCAAGTTGTCCATGACCCTGTCTAGGTTAGGTTAGGTACTTCTGTTACATATTACTATAGCAACTTCTACTTTCCATGTCAAAGTAGCCATATTTTATTGGAACTGCTTGTTGAATATGTATTTTCTACTAAACTTAATTCTATGAGTTCATGAATAAGTCTATTCTTCCCATCATTGTTTTTAGGGTCCTAGTACAATGCCTGGCATATAATAGACATATAATAATAAACACAATAATTATTAGTGGTCTGACAATAAATGAACAAACAGTAGCTATTATTATAAGTTCATATCCTAAAGAAGATCAAAGGTATTATGGAAGGTGTTTTGTGGACTGTGGTTGGTCTACTAAGATCTATATGTGTCCTAGAAACTTACATGGATGATAGGATTAATCAATGAAGGAGCAGGTTATTGTGGGTGCTCCTACATTTTCATCCTTTCTTAACTCTGGAATCTCCTCTGAGTGCCCAAACCACTGTGGTCTTAGAAGAGACCTTTCCATCCAAAAGCCTTCCTAAAAAGGGGTCAGCCTTAATACACAGTGAAATGCTTACATTTATCTCAGACACTCTATAGCTTGATGGAGCTTACATGCCAGTAGAGGAGATGATTAACAAACAAATATAAAACATAATGCCAGGTAGTGATGCACATTATAAAGATAAAATGGAGAAAGAAGGGGCAAGTGATACAGGGTGAAATTTTAGTTATGGTGATCAGAGATGGTTTCTTTGAGGAAGTAACATTTAATTAAGAATCCAAATAAATGTAATATATATTGGAATTTTCTGAGGATAATATTTATCATGTATATTTTGTAAGTACATATTTTAGTTATAATGACTATTCTGTATTATTCTTAAGCAATAGAAAATGTGAAAATACTTACCTCCAATAGATTTTCATTCTTTTTCTGAATTACAGATTGCAAGAGGTTATGACTAGTATGTATGACATTGTCAACATATGGTAAACAGTCTGACTGATAACCAAGACTCAAAACCTTGAAAATACCAATGCGCTTCTCAATGGCCATATTAATGATGTGTCTAAAATAGTTCATGAATGTGTCTAGTATAATTTTAAACTGTGTTGAAGTTAAGTCTTCTCTCATAGATGATAGTTTCATGCTCATGATTTTGGCCTTCTCTACCATGGTACAATACTTTGTAAACTTGTAGCTGTAAAAATTAACTAGGTTCAATGAATTACCAATAATAGTCAGAAGGCTTACAATCTGTAAAAAAAAAATGTTAAATAGTCAGAATTTTTATTTTAAAAGTGGTAAAAAGTATGGTCTAATATGCTAATAGTTTGTTAAAGTAATAAGTCTTATGTGGAGTTCATTTCAATAGAAACCTCTTTTAATATCTAAATATGTTGGAAATATAAGCCTTCAAAAAATTTAGATGGCTTTTTTATATTTGGTTTTTAAGGAAAGGTTTACTAGGCTATTTAACTTTATAATTACATTATTTTTAGTCTTTTACTGGAGATACCAATCATTTGTTCTCCTACTAGCCACCCTGTTTCAGAGTATATGCTCTAAAAATAGCCCAAGAAAAGGCTCCTCCATATGCTATGTGACTTCACCTAATTCCCAAGACACAGGTGATTTGTTTAGGGTAGAATCATGACCCAAACTAAACCAATTAGATTCTCTTATGAATTTGAACAAACACACCCAGTTAGATGGTAAGGAAAGAGTTGGGGCCATGGCAAACCAAGATACTGGCAGGTTAAAGATGAAAAGACACACAGACGTGAGCAGAGACGAGAGACCATAAGGAAGACAGTTGGGTAAATAATCTTGGAATGACTTTCCAATTGCCATGAATTATTAAATTCTAATCTTTCAAAAAATCTGTTTCATCTAGGATAATTTCAGAGGGTTTCTGCTCCTTAAACTGAACATTTCCTAAGGTGAACTAATTTTAAACTTACTTTATTTTGGTAGGCAGGATCCATCTCAAAAAGAATCTGACAATCTGGCCATCTGGTTTGCTCCTTACATTCTCTTAAACTTTCTGTCATATTAGGTAAATCCACAATTGAAACCAAATCAATAAAGATAGACAGACGGGGATCTTGGCAAAGAGGAATAATTGTAGCTGAAATATAGAATTCAAAAGTTATTTTTTTCAGAAACAATATAAAATAATCCATGCCATCTAGAATTGTTGAAAAATACAACTGACTTATTTTGTAGGCTACAGACAGTAATCTATACTGATAAATAATACTCAAAGATAGGTGTTAAGATTTGGATTTAATATTATGGAAACGAAAGAACCACTCTTAGGTAACTGGGTGGAGGGGGCATGACTAAAATAGAAACTGAGAATAAATCATTCAGTTACAAATTTGAAGTATATCTGCTATGTAGAGCACTGTAATATTGTGACATAATGAAAAAGACTTGAAGATATAGTCTCTACTGCTAAGGAGTTCATAGTCTAACTAAACAACTAGATATCCATAGGCAAAAATATAAATGAACCCTGACCTACATTTTACCCCTTATACAAAAATCAACACTCCTTAAGCAAAAGTCATATACTTAATTATGAAATGCAAATCTATAAAACTTCTAGGAGAAAATCTGTGTGACCTTGGGTTAGGAAAGATATTTTTAGATATGAAGCCAAAACCACAATTCATAGAAGAAAAAAATTGATAAATTGGACTTTATCAAAATTAAGAAGTTCAACTCTGTAAAAGAGAATGAAAAGTTAAGCCACAGACTAAAAGAGTTTGCAAAACTTCTATCTGATAAAAGACTTGTATCCAGAGTACATATAAATATTTCTCACAGATCAATAATAAGTAAACAAAACCCCCAATAAAAAAATGAGCAAAACATCTAGGGAGATATTTCACCAAAGAAGATATACAGGTGGAAAATAAGCATATGAAAAGATGATCAATACCATTAGTAATTAGTGAAATGACAATTAAAATTGCAGTAAGATATCACTACACACCTATTAGAATGGCTAAAACAATCAGGCAATACCAAGTGCTGGTGGGAATGCAAAATGATACAACCACTTTGCAAAAACAATTTGGCAGTTATTATGAACATATAACTATCATAAGACTCAGCAATCCTACCCTAGATATTTACCCAAAAGAAAACTCCTATGTATACAAAATCCTGTATGTGAATGTTTATAGCAATTTTATTCCTAATTGCCCAAAACAGGGAACAACCCCGATGTGAATGTATAAACAAGTTGGAGTACATCCAGACAATAGAATACAATGCAGTAATAACAAGGAACAGATATTGATTATTGCAACAACATGGCTGAATCTCAAATGTATCTTGCCAGACTCAAAAGGCTACTTATCCATTTATATGATATTCTGGAAAAGATGAAACTATATGGGCAGATAATAAATCAGTGGTTGCCAGGTGTGGGGAAGGTCTGACACCAAAAGGGCAGTGCAAAGTAATATAGGGTGATGAAACTGTTCTTCTATGGAGCTGTGATTGTGGATATATGACTGTGCATTTGTCAAAATCGATAAAACTGTACAAAACAAAAAGTGAATTTTACCATATGTAAATTTTTAAAAATATCAACCAAGTTGTTAGGAGAACCCAAGATGAAATGCAGACTAACAAATGAATCTAACTATATTACAAATGAATTACATAACTACACTTAAGAGACTGAAAGAGAAAGGAGGTGACCTAAATAACAGTTTTGACTGGAAACTGTAAGGTTAAAGACAAAAAGAACTGCACTCAAACACTGTACTGTAGTTGATACATTTGTTTCTCACAAAGTATGAAGTAACAATTCTGCAATTACAGGTATTAAAAAAAAAGCAAATACATTATAGATTATGTGAGCCACTTGAGAAAGAAGTTAAAATAAGGAAAGAGAGAAAGCAGGAATGAACTCTAAGTGCTGGGTGGGAGTGTGAGGTGTGGTTTTTAAAAATATACACATAAAGATGAATACAGAAATAAATACTGATGTGTGTATATGCATGAGCTAGTATACATACATATATTTTCTAATTTTTTTCATTGATGAGTCTAGAAGCAGTGATACTCCTATAGCAATAAGCACATTTAGCACCTAAAACTTGGTTTCTAAAGTCTGTTTTCCAATAAAAGGAACCAAGGCTCCTTGGAGAAATGGTTTATTCCATGGCTGGGGCAGGAAAAATACAAGACGGGCCAGAAGTATCTTGTGATGGCAGAAACTAAGGAGGTAGTTACAGAAAAAAAAGAAGGTTGAAAGGCCCAGGAGATAATCTGAAAGAACTGTTCTTTCAAAACAAAGCTGCAACAATTTGCACAAGAAAATAAATAATATTATTATTGTATTAGAATCCAAAGATTAAAATAAACATCAAGGAACCCATGAAGGGGGGGGGGCAGATAAAAAAAGGAGACTGCTACAGATGCTAAAGATATTACAAAGCTACATAATAATTGAAGTAATATAATAATGGTATATAAGTTACAGACAGATCAACAGAATATAGTCCAGAAATAAAATGAAAAATATATTGCAATATAATAAGTGTAAAGAGTGTCAGTTCTCATCAGTGGGGATGAGGAATGGATATGCAATAAATGATGCTGATATAGATCATTAGTCATCTGCAAAAAAAATAAAAATAAAAGTGTATCTTACCCTACTTCACCACATATAACAAATAAATTTCAGTGATCAAATATTTAAATATAAAAGTGAAATCATAATATAATTAGGAAATAAGTGGGAAAATGTTTTTATAATATGATCAATTTGGAAGGCCTCTTTAGCTAAGATACCATACCCAGAAGCATTAAAAAAAAAAAAAAAAAGTCCAACAAATGTTATTCCTTCAAAAATAATTTTCTGGATGGGAAAAATTATAACCATAAATCAAGAGAAACCATCTACTGGGAAATTTTTTTTACCCCTATTAAAGATAAAAGGTTAATCCAAAATAATTCCTATAAATCATAGACTTTAGCCCAATTTCACTCTTATCAAATTATTTTAAGAGAAGTTTCAGTAGAAGCCGCAAGCTAATGTGCCAAAATATTTTAACTGCAGAATTGTCTATAGTAATGAATATTTGTGAACAGCCAAATGTTTAACATTATGCTAACAGTTAAATATATTATGATATTATCAATGTGACAGAATATTATACAGTCATTTAAATTAAATTATGAGAGCATATGCAGCAATGTGGAAGTTTGTAATATAATGCTAAGTAATTTTAAAAATAAATTTGACTAATGTAATACATATGAATGTAAAGTTGCCAAATGAAAATAGTTTTATGAAAGTGGCCAAAATGGGGTGACTAAAATGTTTAATTATTTCAAAAATAAATATACATACATATGCACAATATACATATACATATATATATCAGAATCCATATTGGTATAAATAAATAACTGAAGAAATAAATAAATGGAGGAGCTGGGACAACCATTCCTTACAAAAAAATTCTGATTACTAACTGTATAAGGAATGAGGGAAATAGAAAATCACTATTAGAACTGACTATAATTGTTGCAGGCAAGAACCATTGATGCATGCTAAACTGAGTAGGCAAAATTTTCATGAGAGAAAAATATGTTTGCATAATCTTGAAGTCTCTCCCCTCACATATTTATTAATTACAAGAGGAAATATAGTTTACTTTATAGTGGAGAAACCTGGCAGATACCACCTTAACCAAGTAATAAAGGTTAGCATCACCAGTAAAAAAGACTATCAACTGATGTACCACCTGGTGTGATGCACTGAGGTATTCTGCGGTATTCTTCCCCAAAATGTATGACCTCAAGCCCATTATTAAACAACATCAGAAAATCCAAAACTGAGTGACAGTCTATAAAGTAACTGACCAGTACTCTCCAAAAATCTCAAGATAATGAAAGATAAGGAAATACTGAGGAACTGTCAAAGATTGGAGGAGACTTAGGAGATATGGTAACTCAATGCAATGTGGGATCCTGGATTGGATCCAGGAAGACAAAACAGACATTATTGAAACAACTGTAAAAATCCAGAAAGTTGGTCATTTTTTAAATTTTATTGTAGTATATCACTCATACATGAACATACATAAAAAATAAGTGTATAGAAAAAGTTGTGAATTTATAAAACAAACATGCATATCATCATATAGGGTCCCCTTACATCACCCCACTAACAACACTGTATTAGTCAGCCAAAGGGGTGCTGATGCAAAACACCAGAAATCTGTTGACTTTTATAAAAGGGTGTTTATTTGGGATAGAAGATTACAGTTACCAGGTCATAAAACAAATTACTTCCCTCACCAAAGTCTGTTGCCACATGTTGGAGCAAGATGGCTGCGACATTCAGCCTTCCTCTTCCTCTTAAGGCTCCATAGGCCCAGCTTCTTCCAATATCAGCTGTAGGCTGGGATAAGCCTCGTCTCTCTTCAAGCTTAGTTGCTCTGCTCTCTCCACAAGGCCAGCTGTGAACTATCAGGCAAATGACTCGTCTCTCTTCCCAGGGCCTCTGCCATGTCTAGTGGAGCCTTCTCTCCTTCCTCATGTATCTGCTTCTCTGTGTATTTACTTCCCGGGGCTCCAGCATTAAAAACTCAAACTCTGTCCTCTGCCATGTCTTTTCGCTGTGCATCCCCACCCATCAAGGGGGCGGGGGCTCACTGTCCTACTGACATAGCCCAAAGCCTTAATCATAATTTAATCAAGCAAAAACGAAACCTATGATTCCAATACCATCTAATATGCCCAGAGGGGGAAGCGGCTGTGGCTCAATCAGTAGGGCTCCCGTTTACCATATGGGAGGCCCCGGGTTCGGTTCCCGGGGCCTCCTGGTGAAGGCAAGCCCGCCCGTGCGGCGTGGTTAGCTGACCCAGCAAGCACAAGCAGCAAGGGGGGGATAAATGAATAAATAAATAAAATCTTAAAATAAAATAAAATAATATACCCAGAGGAACAGACCAGTTAACAAACATAATCCATTATCTATTTTTGAAATTCATAAATAATGCCAAACTGCTATAAACATCTTGCATTTTTGTGAAACATTTGTTACAAACTATGGAAGAGGATCATCAAAACATTACAACTATAGCAATATTTACATTTGGTGTCTTTTTTCCTCCAACTCACCCAATTATTAACACCCTGTATTAGTATTATATATTTGTTATAGTTCATGAGAGTACAATTCTCACATTTGTTAACCACAGTCCATCTTCCACCATAGGATTCACTGTGTTATACAGTCCCATGCTTGTACAATTCATTCAAAGTGTACACTCAGTGGTTCTCATTTTCATCATAAAGTTGTGCTGTCATCACCCCAGTCAATTTTAGAACGTTTTCATTACTCCAAAAGGAAAAATCCCCTACCTTTTTATACCCTCCCCATT
The DNA here is from genome assembly GCA_026826555.1 of Tolypeutes matacus. Classification (NCBI taxonomy): domain Eukaryota; kingdom Metazoa; phylum Chordata; class Mammalia; order Cingulata; family Chlamyphoridae; genus Tolypeutes; species Tolypeutes matacus. Next base: position 717,552 of record JAKSZT010054263.1, read on the forward strand.
GTTGTCCCTTAGAACTGAACTTGCTGCAAAATATTACAAAATTACTGTTAACTATCACCCATAATTACATTAATTGTAATTTTCTCATGTATCACCATATTCTCAACAAAGATGGTCATTTTTAATAGTATTGTACTAATGTTAATTTCCTAGTTTTACTATGGTTAAAGAAAGCATGTGAAGAATATACCAGAACTCTAAACTATGCTTGCAACCTTTCTATAATTTTCAAATTATATCATATAAACACTTTTAAAAATAAAATGGTAGAATTATTTCATAACAAAGAAAAAGAGAAATAGAAATGATGAGATATTCAGACATAGGCAACTTAATGATGAAAAGCAAAAGTTCCATAGGGAGAAAAAGGAATAGATGAAAAAAATGATAAAAGACTTAGTTCTTTAGAATGAAAAGTCTCATTGCATTTTCAGAAAGCTTAATATAGAACAACACATACTCAGCTTTATTGAAGTAAAGTTCCTAATTTACAGATGAGTTACTGAACAGAAAAATGTTATTTATAAAAGAAAGAATATCAGAGTATCATTGGATTTCTCATCTGCAATACTGAAAGATAGAAGACAGTGGAACAAATCTATGGACTACTGAGAAAAAATGAGTGGAAAAAGTACTTCTGACAAGAGACTATAGCTATCATGGAAAAAGAGCTTAAGTCTGTAATGTTGAATACCAATAAACTCCTTACCTAGCTGATGTAAATGGACTAGGGGCAAGAATTTTTGAAGCTGTGTGTTATATCTTGATTTTTAAAACAAACCCATGTTTTATCATACTAAGAAAAAATACAGTCTTTAAAATAAATTTGAGATTCCCAAGGACATGTTGTTTGCATTTCAGTCATATTTTTGGGAAAGAAAAAACTTAAAAGGTGGTAGTAGTTATAATGTATAGATGAGAAAGAAAACCCTGAATTCCTGAGGCTAGCAAAAAGAAATCAAATAATGCATTAGATACCAGCACAGGCTGTAAAGAGGGTCCTTGAACTCAGAAAGCTATGGTGACATGACTCGAGTACAATGCAAGTTTTAAGAGCTTCTTAAGACTGAGCTCCTGGGAAAGGGATAAATTCTTTGATGAAGCTAGTAACTGTCATGTAATTTCATTCAGATTGTGTACACACAGCTGGAAAATAATTATTTAAAAATCTATTTAAGGTGGAAACGATATCTTTGTTAAGCTATGATGTGATCTTGTTTATTTGCTACAAAGTGTCATAAAATTCCTAATTCCCATCTTTTATGCACTTTGTGGCTAAGTGTATAATTTACATATCCTCAGTTAATTCTAAGCTCACATTGCTTGATCTACCTCCTAATATACCATAGTGTTTGTCTGCCATATCTATAGACAAAAACATCAGATGCCTAAAATTAAGAAAACTGCCAAAGACAATGAATCTAACTAAACTTTTAAAATACTTACTTATACATTTTTCAATATCAGCCAACATATTTTGAATTTTTATTGAAAACTCCAATCTGTTGGGATCGATAACGAGATTTGTAGGAAATTCTAAAAGTCTAAGAGAGAAAGCAAGAAAAGCATATTTTATTTGAATGTAGTAACTAACATATAAAATACAATTACTTTTAATTTCACAAATGTCTACTACTTACTCTTCATTCATGCATCTATTCTCTGACTCAGTCAAGATTTCTTTACCTATTAGAATCCATTGAAAGAGAGAATAAGAAATTGATTGATATTTTATATCAGTAAAAATACAAGTTGGTATATGCTGCTGCTTTCCATATACCGTAAGAATAAACTGGAAAGGTTATTTGAGAGGCAGTAGTCAAGCATTATCCACCACACCCAGATTCTGATTAAGGAGGTGAGAGATAATATCCAAGAGTTTGCATTTTTAACAAGCATCCCAGGTGCTGATCATCCTGATAAAGGAGTTTCTAAGTGATCCCCCAAAGTTCCAAATTGTATGTAGATTGAGATGGAAATGAATAGTGTTTTATTACCCACAAATGGTCTGTGAGTTAGCAAATGCTAACTTTGAGCATTGCTTACCTTAAAATTTATAAAAGTCATATATCTACAAATTGATAAAACACAAATTATCAAAATTTCTCTCATTTGTTATTTTCCAGCTGTTAAGACCTTTCCCTAATCTCATTCATTTTACCTGGCAATTTTTCCTCAAGTATGTTGCTAAATGTTTTGGGTTGCTTGGCTTTGGGAAGCAGTTCTTCATTTGAGTCATTTTCTGTTATTTCATTTTCTTCAAAACTAAACACAGATTTTTTAGGGCAGTTGTCAAATTCATCAAAGTTCTCCTTAGAATTTTCTGGAGAATCATTCTCAGCAGGAATTCTCAAGCGCAGATGTACTTCAAATATTGGTGCATATATTTTTCTCAAATCTGATTCCACTTTAATACTATTCAAAATCTATTTTAACAGATATGTTAGGGTATTAGTTAAATAAATACCTAATGGTACATTTTTTTAAAATTTTGGATAAAACAGACCTAAATTTTAAATGACAGATCATAACTTCAGTCTAATTGAATACTACTGTATTACCAAATGCTTGATACCTGCATGTTAAAATGAGTAAATTAATGTAAAATAAATGGTAGTGTAGTTCCCCCAAAGAGTTTAAATTGATGCCAAAGCGGCTACATAATAATGACATGAAAGCTAATTAAAAATACAAATTCCCAGGTCCTATCCCCAGAGATTTTGAATTTAAAAGTCAGGGGCCAGGCCCAAGGATATGAACCATTTAAAAGCTGAAGAGGTGATACTACTGTGTACTCAGGTTTAAGTACTACAAATAAGGAACACACTCTAACTTCATTATTGTAGGCCCTAGTTCTTCACCTTAACATACATATACTAGTATAGGTATCCCCACTGAAAAATAATAGAAGAATTTAAGGTATAAATATGTTATTTACACAATGTAATGGCTCTTAGGCTCTGACTAGGCTAGGGTTCTCAAGTGTCTGCTTGAGGCATTTTGTGGATCCCAGAAAAGATCATTTTCTTAAAGGTAGTCCATTCCTGTGGGTGTGGGACACTTTGATTGGATTACTTCAGTGAGGCATGACCCAGGATGGGTCTTGGTCCTCTTGCTGGAGTCCTTCATAAACAGGAGAGATAAAAACCTGCAGACACACAAAAAAAGAGCAGCAGAAAACAGAGAAACCCCAAGAGTCTGAGAGAGATGTCCTGTAGGCTGAAGGCTAGTATCAGTGGAGCACAGAGGCACAAAAAGAAATCCCCAAGAGGCTGAAAGAGATGAGGCTTGGAGGAGAGGGGAGAGATGAGCCATATGCCTGATCATCCACAGCTGAGCTCAGGGAGAAAGTAAGCATGGAGGAGAAGGCAGAGACCCAGACCAGACAGCTACCATTGCGTTTTTCCATGTGGTAGGAATCCAAGATCGCCAGCAGTTGACCTTCAGTGAGTCAGCATCTCTGATGATGCCTTGGTTTGGATATTTTTGCAGCCTCAGAACTGTAAGCTTTTAACTTAATAAATTCCCTTTATAAAAGCCAACCAACCCATTTCTTATATATTGTTCCCAGCAGCTTTTAGCAAACTAAAACATCAAGTAATCTATTGACCCCTCATATCTCATAAATAAATCTGTCATGCTTGACACACCTATTGCATAATTACCTGTGTTTCTCAGAGTGGTCATCTGAATCACCTGCTAGAACCTCAACCTTTAGTTCTAGTCATTAACAAATAAAGGCAGTTAACAGGATAAACAAACACCACTAGAACCTATTACGCTGCTGGGGAAGAGCATGAGAGGATGTCAAAGGTGATTTGGAAGTCCTAAAAGTTCACACAGGCCATTCCTAACAAATATATAATGTGCTGCTTAGCTTATTCAGAAAAATAATCTCTAACTCTGGAAATAGCTGGACTTCAAGCTCTATACACCTTCTAATATCATAGTATTTAAATATTTTATATAAAATCATTCTTGAAATATAATCATTACTATTTAATGAGTACTTATGCCATAGGCACTGCATTAAATAAGTTACTTTCATGTAATCCTTAAAATAACCCCAGTAGATAGAAATTACTACTCTCAATGAACGTACAAAGAAACTGAGATTCTAGGAGCTTATTAATTTGTCAATGGTTGTATTTTAGCAAGTAGGAGAGCTGAAGTTTAATCATTGGTGTGTGACTCCAAATCCTGTCATTATAATATGAACTGGGATTTGAAGATCTTTTTGTAATTAAGAAATTTTTTGGTTATGCTTTTTTATACAATTCTTTTTTTTTAACCAACAAGAATGGACAAGTAGATATTTTTATTTCCTCTCGATTGTAAACCACAGGAAACAACCACATTTAAATTTAACTATACATTCTACAGCACACAATGAGGGAAGAGGACACTAAAAATTCCCAAACCCACAACTTTAGCCCTGATCTCTTTTTCTCTAGAGATTCAGATCTATATTTCCAACATCTGAAGAAAAAATTTAAACTGGTTGCCCACAGGCACTTCTGACTCAATATATCCCAAAATAAGCAAATTATCTGTCTTATCTTGGGCTGGATAATGGAATGAGAATGAAAAAGTCTTCATTGTCATGAGTTTAGCACAGGCAAAAACAAGAGTGAATCAAGTCAAATACTAGAAGAAAAAGCATAAGCAGGATGCCAAAACTAGGACAATGGAGCAAAAATGGAATCAGGGGTAGATTAGAGTCACAACAGGTTCACAAAGCTCTATCCATCAAATCTAACCACAAGCAAACTGGACAATCAGAATAAGTGCTGGATTTGAAAATATCAAAATTAAGAATTTCTGTTACCATAGAGCTAAAGTTAACAGATGGGATAAAATTAGTAGAAAATATTTGTAATTTCTAAAATTAGCAAAGTATTAATACCTGGAGTATACAAAAAACTCCTAAAAAACAGCAAGAAACCTATGAGAAAAAAAAATGCTTGGTCAAAAGAGTAATAAGCAATTCAAAGAAGTAAAACTAAAATAGCTAATAAGAATAGATGTGTAACCTCACTAGTAATTAAAGAAATAGAAAACAATGAGACACCACTTATTAAACATCAGAGTGGCAAAAATGAAAATGTCCTATAATATGAAGAAAGGACAAGGAGCAAGAATGTGGATATATGGATATGAAGAAATGCACTGCTAATGGGACTGTAACTTCTACTCTTGGTAGAGATCATAACCTTTTCTTGTGAAAATGAAATTTAGCCTAGTATTATATACTGCCTGAGGGTTACCTCCTGAAAGCCTCCTTGTTGCTCAAATGTGGTTTCTCTCGAAGCCAATCTCAGCATATAAACACACTACCTTTCCCCAAGTGTGGGACTTGACTCCCAGGGATAAGCCTCCCTGGCACCGAGGGATTATTACTAAGCACCAACTAGCAATTCATCTAGAAAAAGACCTTGACCAAAAGGGGGAAATGGTAAATACAAATGAGGTTTTAAGGCTAAGAGATTTCAAAGACAGCCGGGAGGTCATTCCAGAGGTTACGTTTATGCATGTCTCAACAGGATTTCATTGCTTGCCACAGTAAACAGTGTCTCAAATAGCAGGGCTCCTGAGGGCTCCAGAGGCATCCAGAAACTATAAGCAGGGCAGACAGCTCAGGAATTTGGCACCCTGTCAGTGGGCCTTACTTTGGAATTTATGTTCCCCAGTGTAACAGAGTTAGACTGATTTATAGGTTCTCTATACATGGCTCTTCTGCCCTTTTATTTGAACCTATAAGTAGCACTATTCTTGATAAATATAAGTCCCATAGACCTAAATCTTTGGTCTGTCCATATACCAATTGAGCCTTGAATTTCAGCAGAGTTGCAACACCTACTCTCCAGTTCGTTGGACTCATTCAGGACAACTAACAAGGTGATGATGATGAACAACGCCCATCCCAAGGAAAAGAGAATGTCTGCAACTGCAAGTAAAATAGCTCAATCCATATGCCCCATGGGATCTAAGCTCCCTCTCAATTATAGAAGCAGAGTGGGCATCACCATTCCAAAATCCTGAAGATTGGGGAATAAATAATGGACTAAAGTAGACTTATTATTATTCTACTATAGACATTATTATTCTAGCAATGGAAGGACTCTTTATCATTAATATAAAGGCAGTAGCCACCAGAGGTTCTGAGGGATGGGAGAGGGAAGAATAGGTGTAATACGGGAGCATTTTCGGGACATTGGAGTTGTCTTCCGTGACACTGTATATTTTGTCATAACCTACAAAATTGTGTGGGGCATAATGTAACCTACAATGTAAACTGTAGTTCATGGTTAGCAGCAATGCTTCAATATGTGTTTATCAATCAAAACAAATGTACCACACTAATGAAGGATGTTGTTGATGTGGGAAAGTGTGGGAGGGGTTGATGGATGTAGGATGCCCAAATACCTGAAAGTAACTTGTTTCTTTCCCTGTTTTCTAGGATACAAAGGAAAGATTATATGTAAATTAGAAGATAATGGGATACAATCCTATCATGGTGCCAAATTCTGTTTCTTGTGGTCAAGAATATCCTGCTGAAGCAATGAAGTATGAAAACCAGTTTCAACCAGTTGGCCGGACCTGCACAGAAACAGCCCCTTGTTGTCCTCACTTCAACTTGCTTAATTAACAGAGTAAAATTCCCACCCCGGGGTGGAGTTATCTGCCCTTTTTTTGCTCATGCAATGCATGTGCAAGCAGGATTTCCAGAACATACTAATCATACAATTATATAACTAGCTATGTATGTTCATCCATATGCATAAAAGCTAATGAATAATCAAAGCAACTGCTAAGTAGTAACTCAGGTATTTAAGCAAGAGTAAAACTGCAGCATGGGAGTCAGGTCTGACTTGCTTTAAACCAAACTTGGCTCCTGTTTGCAGACATAATAAATATAAGTTCTGCCTAACTCTCCTGTTAAAGTTTTTTCTCTGGTTATCCCCAAAGGCCTATCTTTGGAGCCTAACAAGGGAGGAAGTGGGGCATATGGGAATCCCTTGCCTTTTTTATGTAACATGTAATCTAAAGCTTCTTTAAAAATTTTTTTAAAAATTCTAAAAAAAGAAACGATGGCAGTATTTTTAATAAAGTATATATATTCTATGACGCAGCAATCTATACTTAAGGATACAAAACCTAGAGAAATATTCACTTACTCCACAAGAAAACCTATAAGAGGCTATCTATCACAGCCTTGTTAGTAGTAGTAAAGACACAGAAGTAACTTATGTGTATACATCTAAGTGAGCAGAGATATAAATTTTGGCATGTGGAAATACCATGTAACAATAACAAACAATAAACTGTGTGTGTGTATGTTTGTGCATGTGTGTGTGTGTGTGTGTGTGTATTGTCCTTGGCAAGCAGACTCTGAAACAGGCAGGATGTTTATTAAGGAGTCTTTTTGGGATAAACATCTGTGGAAAGGAGTGGAAGAAAATAGGAGTGGGTAAAGGAAGAAATTGAGCTGTGATACAGGTCAAACAACAGCCTTAGCCAAGCCTATGGGAAGCTCTGGAGCATGAATGGCCCTTCAGAGTTGTCCTGACTTAGCTAAGGTACCATGCCTTAATAGCCCTGCAACAACTATTCACTGGATGTGATCCATCCTAGAAAGGGGATGACTTTGAACACTGTGGCACTCTCCAGCTGAAGCCATGCCTGAAGATGCTGATAGCACTCCCAGCATTTGCAACAACAATTCCTTCACTGAAGGGGGTTTTAGGCACATCACCATGAGCTCTAGATCTGTATCTACTTATCTTATATATGAGATGAATCTTAACATAATGTTGACTGAAAAATGTTAAAAACAGAATGGTAGCATAACAATGTTTAACACATAAATACCAAACAATTAACATGTATTTTTAAAGTTCAATGTAAACTTTGAAGGATGGAAGAAATATACAAGAAATATATTCCAGTGAGTTCTCACAAGGGGAGAAGCATATGGTTTAAGATGGGGGGAAAGGGAGAGAAATCAAATTTTAAAAAAATTTAAATGAGAGGCCTCACACAAACTGATGGAAATAGTGTTCCATGAACTGTAAGTATGATCAATTCAAGTCCCCATTGATTATTTTTCTTCATAGTACTCATCACTACCTAATATAATATTTGTTAACTGTCTTTCTCTCCAAGCTCTAAGAAGTCAGGAAATTTGTTCTGTCTACTACTGCATCTCCAGTGCCTAGCTTAGTGCCTGGCACATGGTAAGTACTCAATAACTATCTGTTGAATGAATGAGCAAATGAACCAAATAAGATAGGTGTAATTATAGCTTTCTAATGTGACAGCAGGTATGCGTGTAGGTATGTGTGTGTGCTGGGCAAGAAATAGTGGGTACTAATAATAAATCACATTTTTTATTCCAAAACTTATTAACTTTATATCAAAATTTTATGTTCATACTTTCCAGAGACTATTTTACCTTATTGATATCAACTTCTGTTTTTACTTCTGACTTCAGAACAGAAATAGCCTTTGTTTTTGAATCACTTAGTTCTTCACCATTACTTGTGTCGGGCACCTTTCCACTGAAAGCAAAATTGTCCTTGTATATTCTAGGTAAGAAATAAGGAGGGAAAAAAAGAAAAATCATTCTTTAAGAATCATATGTTTCATTTCAGCATTATGAGGGACAATAGGAAATAAAAGCATTCTACACATTTTAATTGATGGAGGAGAGTAGAAAAATGCTTTATATGGAAAAGTTAAGATTTGAAAATATATACTTATAGAGAAATATAACTTTAATCATGATTGTTAGGAAGAGGGAGAACCACAAACAAACTGAAAGCATAAATACTTAAATCTTGGAGGTTGAGTGGATATCAGGAATGAAGAAACACTTGAATGAATCAGTAAAAATGGGAAAACAGAGAAAGGAAAAGAGATGAAACATCAGACATAGTCCAAATTTTGCTAGATGGGAACTCTGGGGAACTGGAGGTGGTGGGGAGGGAGGATAGATTAGAGAGAAAAAGAGAGAGAGAGCGAGAGAGAGAGAGAGAAAGATTCAGTCATTGGGGAAGAGTGGGGAGGATCCATAGGAGGCAAACCTCAGAAAATACACGAATATTTAAGGCCCACAGAGCTCTAGACAACACAGAAAAATGCTCTCAGGGGTGGTGGGGGGGGGAGCCCCTCCCAGTAGCCAGGAGGGCCCCCACCCCTGAAAAACTGAGTGAGGGTAAAACTCCTGATGAATTGTATCTGACTGAGAGGAAAGCTGACTTCTTACTCCCTGCCAGCTCCTTTAGATATATATAGAACAGGAGGTTGCTCTGGATCATCTAGGAGGGTACTGTAAAGGTAAAGAAGCCTTAGAAAAATGATGTGTTTCTCACCCCTGTGGCCAAGTGGCACATATACCCCACTCTCAGGACAAAAAGCCTAGGTCAAGCACCAGCTCCCTCCTCCAAATGGAGTGTGACAACAACCTCCATGGGAGGAGGAGGGGTCTGGAAGGTTGGAGAGTGGTTTCTTTGCTGTTATATTAGCTAGTCGAGCTGCACTTGGGTTTCAGAAGGGTTCCTGACTTGACCGGGATGGGAAGGGGGATTTCCTCAGGTAAGATGTCAAGCCCAGAAGCCTAGGTAAAGAGACGAATTACATCATAAAGGAGGCAGAGATAAGAGACTAAGCAGCAGGAATGCAGGGAATCTAACCTGAGGGAAAGGGGCTGATAGCCTACTGAAAGAGTCTCTAACCTAAGGAGACAGATGAGCTCAGTGAAAGAATTCCTGCCTAGCATATACAAGGTCCCTGGTTTGATCCCTGGCTCATCTCTGAGAAGTGATACAGGGGTATCAGGCATCCAACCAAAATATTATGACAGGGAACATACTAACATTCTCTGTGTATTAGCTTTTCTTGAATCTCCCATTTTTAAAAAAAAAATTTCCTTTTTTATTTGCCTTATTTTACTCACTAAAACCTGGCTTAACATCTGCAGAGGACAGTCTGCAGGGTGATTGACTGTTCAATAAAAGCAGCTGGAGAAGATCCCTAGGGGACTAAGAGAGAAGGTTGTTTTTCCATATCTATCTTTGTTTTGTGATTTTTTTTTTTTTTTTTTTTTTGGCCTTCCTCCTCTTTTTTTTCTTTTAATGATTAGCTACTGTCTAGTTTTCTTGTTGTTCATTTCCCTCTCCTTTGTCTCTCTGTTTGTTTTTTCCTTTTCTGTGTTTAGTAATTTTCTCTACCTACGATATATCTTTTCTCTTCTTCATCTTTATAGTTTCTGTTTTCTGTTGTTGTTCTTTCATTCCACCTCTTTCTGCTTGGTCTTCAATTTTTCTTGTTCTCATTTATCTCTCCCTCTTACTTTCTCTGTTTTCTTTCTCTTTTTTAGTTTTTTCTTTCTTCCTCTCTTTTACTTTTTCTTTTCCCTTCTTCTCATCACTCTGGCCTTTTAATTCATTCTATACTTTTCTCTATTATGTTTCTTGTTTGATTGTTTCTATTCCACTTTTGTAATCTTATTCCTCTATACTTCTTTCTTGGGTTAATTATTCAATTTCCTAGATCTTGTATGGTTCCTCTCCTACCTTTTACTATTATTATTATTTTTCTCTTCCTGTATCTTCCTATTTCTCTGGTCCTAACTTTCTTTTCAAGGGAACATAGATAAAAGCAAGGAAACAGAATAAGAGGAATGAAATGTCAAAATGAAACCTTACCACACTCAAAAACAACAAAATAAAGCCACAGAATAAAGAGAGAAGCTAATCAACTGAATAAACCCATCAAGATAAACAGATGCCTAGACACCAACAAAAAATTACAAGCAGGAAGACATGGCCCAGTCCAATGAACAAACTAAAAACCAGGAGGAGATGCAGAGCATGGAACAACTAATCAGAGCTGCCCAAACATATATCATGAATCAACTTAACAAAGTGAAGGAAGAGATCAAGGATATTAAAAAGACACTAGGAGAATATACTGAAGAAATTGTAAACATACATAAAAAGGTAATGGATATGATGGTGATGAATGGCACAATCCAAGAAATAAAAAATACACTAGAAGCACATAAGAGCAAATTTGAATAGGTAGAGGAAAGAATTAGCAATGTGGAAGACAGTACATCTGAAATCAAACAGAGAGTAGAACTATGGACTAGAGTGGACTTGATGGTATTCTCTTGCTCACATATGGTGATTCTTGCAATGCAAGAAATTATAACAATGAGGTGGAGCCAGTGGCCACTTGACAGTTTTTGGGTAGGGAGGGGATGAGCAGTTGAAATACAGGGGTTTCTTTGGGAGTTGGAGGTTGTCCTGAGTACTGTTGTGGCAATGGATGTAGGCCATTTTAAATCAGCACACACCACTCAGAACTGAGTGGGAGAGAGTGTGGTCTACAGTGTGAACTGTGGTCTATGGTTGGTGGCAAGGCTCCAGGATGTGTAAGTTCATTGAGGTTGGTGGGCCACACTATGGGAGATGTTTGTGTTGGATGTGGTGGGAGGTGTGGGAGGTGGGCAGCATGGGAATCCCAGTGGGTTCCGTGTAATATTTTGGGTAATCTAAGCACCTCTTAAAATATATGTATATATATATAAAAAAAATAAAAATAAATTTCCAAAAAAAAAAAAAAAAAGAAAGAAACAATGCCATCGAAAATAAAATCACATTAACTTAGGGAAAAAAAAAAAAAGAAACAAAATTAACCAAGTACGTAAGCACCTGTATTCAGAGAACTACAAAACATTGCTAAAAGAAATCAAAGATGGCTAAACAAATGGAAAGACATTCCATATTCATGAATTGGAAGACTAAATATTGTTAAGATGTCATTCTAACCAAAATGATTTACGGATTCAATGCAATCCCAACAAATTTCCAACAGCCTTTTTAAAAGAAATGGAAAAGCAAATTTTCAAATTTATTTGGGAGGGTAAGTTGCCCTAAATAGCTAGAAATATCTTATAAGGATGAAGTTTGAGGATTTTCAATTCCTGATTTAAATCATATTACTTAGCCACAGTGGTAAAAAAAAAAAAAAAAAAAAAATCCACACACACACAAAACTATATAGTACTGACATAAAGATAGATATATAGACTAATGGAAACAAATTGAAAGTTCAGAAATAGAACTGCACATCTATAGTCAAGTAATTTTTGACAAGACTGCCAAATTGGGTCAGAACAGTCTATTCAACAATAATGTTGGGGAGAACTGGATATCCAAAACCAAAAGAAAGAAAGAGGACTCCTATCTCACACCTTATACAAAAAAAAAAATTAACTGAAAATGGATCAAAAGACCTAAATATAAAAGCTAGAACCATTAAACTCCTAGAAAAAAATGTAGGGAAACATCTTCAAGATCATGTGGTGGGTGGTAGTTTCTTAAACCTTACACCCAAAGTACAAGCAATGAAAGAAAAAATAGATAAATGAGACCTCCTCAAATTTAAGTACTTTTGTGATTCACTTTACTTTGTCAAGAAGGAGAAAAGGCAGCCTACTGAATGAGAGAAAATATTTGGAAACCACATATCAGATGAAGATTTGATTTCTATGATATATGAAAAGATAAGCAACCCAATTTATATATGGGCAAAAGACCTGACATATCTCCAAACAGGAAATACAAATGGCCAAATAGTACATGAAAAGGTGTTAAATATCACTAGCTATTAGGGAAATGCAATTCAAAACTACAATGAGATATCATTTCACACCTTATAAAATGGCCATTAAAAAAAAAACAGAAAACTATAAGTGTTGGAGAGGATGAGAAGAAATAGGAACACTCCTTCACTGTTGGGTGAGACTGTAGAATAGTGCAGCCTCTGTGGAAGGCAGTTTGTCAGTTCCCCAGGAAGCTAAATATAGAACTGCCATATGATCTAGCAATCCTACTACAAGGAAATAGATTCAGAAGAGCTGAAAGCAGCGATCAAAATGGACACACTGATGTTTATAGAAGCATTATTCACAATTGCCAAAACATAGAAACAACTCAAGTGTCCATCAACTGATGAATGGAGAAACAAAATGTGGTATATACATATGATGGAATACTATTCAGCTGTAAGAAGAAATAAAATTGTGATGCATATGAAAACATGGATAAACCTTGAGAACATTATTTTGAGTGAAATAAACCAGGCACAAAAGGATAAATATTGTATGGTCTCACTTATATGAACTAAATACAACGTGCAAACTCATGGAGTTAAATTCTGGAGCATAGGTCACTGGGAGAAAGAATGAGGGTTCAGAAGTGGGAGATGATGCTTAATGTACGTAGAATTTTTAATAAAGTTGGTTGTAAATATTTGGAAATAAGTAGATCTGATGGTAACACATTATAGTAAGTATAACTAACACTGATTTATAAATGTGATTATGATTGAAAGGGGTAGTCTAAGGAAGTAGATGTCAATAGATAGAAAGCTAGAGGAGAATATTGGGAATGTATACAGCAATGAACTTGGTAGTAGGTGATTACTGTGGATAATAGTATTAATAAAAGAATGTTCTTCTATGAACTAGAACAAATATACATCACTATTACCAGGTGTTAAGAATATAGTGATACATGGAAAAATACAACTAAGGTAACTTATGGACTATAGTTAATAATAATATTGTAATATTGTTGCATCAAGGGGCAAGGAAGATACTATATCAATGTCAAGGATCAACAATTAAGGGGACATAAAAGGGGTAGGAAATCTGTCTTTTTAAATAATGAAAACATTCTAAAATTGTTTGAGGGGATGAAAGCACAACTTTGTCATAAAACTGAGAGCCCTGAATATCTGCCATGGATGGATTGTACAAGGCATGGGACAGTACAACACAGTAAACCCTAAGTTGGGTGGTGGACTGTGGTTGGTACAAATATGAGAACATTCTGTCATGAAACTATAACAAATGTACAATACTAATACATGGTGTTAATAATAGGATGGTTTGTGGGGAAAATAAACCTAATGTAAGCTATGGACTATACCTAGTAGTAATATTTGAATGTTCTTTTATTAATTTTAACAAATGTTCCACAACAATGCAAGGTATGGGTGGTGGGGAGGTATATGGGAATCCTACATATTGTGCATGATTGCTCTGTAAACTCACAAATTCTCTAATAAATAAAAAGATTAAAATATTTCAGAATAAATTTAACAAAGGAAGTGCAAGATTTGTACACTTAAAACTAAAAAGCATTACTGAAATAAATTAAACATCTAAATAAGTGGAAAGATATCCATGTTCATGGATTGAAAGACTTTATAGTGTTAAGCTGTCAATACTCCCAAAGTGTTCTATAGATTCAGTGTAACTCTTATCAAAATTCCAATGGCCTTATTTTCTAGAAATGGAAAAGCTTATCCTAAAATTCATATGAAATTGCAAGGGACCCAGAATAGCCAACACAATGTTGAAAAAAGAAGAACAAAGTTGGAGAACTCACACTTCCCAATTTCAAAACTTATGACAAAGCTACAGTAATCAAGACAATGCAGTAATGGCATAAGGAGAGACATGTAAATAAATGGAATAGAATTGGGATTCCAGAAATAAACCCAAACACCTGTGATCAACTGATTTTCAACTAGGATGCCAAGATGGTTAAATGAGGAACAAACACTGGGACAGATGGATATCCACATGCAAAAGAATGAATTTGGGCCCCTACCTTACACCAAATACAAAAAAGTAACTCAAAATGGGTCAAATACCTAAATGTAAGAGCTAAAACTATAATGCTCTTAGAAAGAAACATTAAGTGTAAATCGTTATGACCCTGGATTAGGGAACCATTTCTTAAATATAAAATCTATAGCACAATAAACCTTAGGGAAAAAAAGATAAATTGGACTTCATAAATTAAAAAATTTTGTGTTCCAAAGGAAACTATCAAGAAAGTGAAAAGACAACCCATAGAATGGAAGACCATTTCTGAAAATCATTTATCTGATAAAGGTCTAGTATCCAAAATACATAAAGAACTTTTGCAAATCAACAATAAAAAGACAAGTCAATTGATAAATGGACAATTTAAATAGACATTTCACCAAAGAAGATGTACAGATGGCAAATAAGTATATGAAAAGAGGTTCAACATCATTTGTCATTATGGAAAAGCAAATCGACATTGTTAAGAGGTCAATGGAAATACATTCTATAACTATAGCTACTACGCACTGAGTATTCACTGTGTGTTTATTCTCAAACAACATTATGACATAGTTATTACTATTTCCATTTTATAGATGAGGAAATTGGTTACTAAAGAGGTTATTTAACTACCTTGTTTATAGCTAACCTAAGTCACACAATTAAAGACAAAACAGAGACTGGAACTCTGGTTGTCTGACTCCACTAAAAAGATGTACTTACATCATTACCCAAGTGATCCTCCTACAACATAAAACATGCATTCAAGAAATGTGTTGCTTAAAAATTGAATTATAAAATAGTATAATGGGATTATGACAATGAAAAAATACATAGGAAAAGACTAGAAGAAATCATACCAAAATGATAAGATACTGTGTTTAATGATGGCATAAAGGGTGATTTTTGTTTTCCAAATTTTCTTTTCTTTTCTTTTCTTTTTTAAAAAGCTTTAGATTACATAAATGATGCATCAAAAATATAGGTGGGGAGACAACCAGCAAGATGGCGGCAGAGTAAAGAGCTCACAGAATCAGCTCCTGCTATGGGGCAGTTGGTGATCTCCCAGAGCTATCAAAAGCACTTTTTGGGGGGCTCCAGGAGACCAGAAGTACATCCTGCAACATCCCTGAAAGAATGGAAGAAGGAGACTGCCCATCTGCAGAGAAGATTCATAAGTAGAGCACTCCATGCCAAGGAGGTTGGTGCCATCCTAAACTGGAGGCACAAGCCGCCCCTGGAGCTGTTCCGCAGCTGGAATTGAAAGCTCCACTTCCAAAAATGGGGCAGGAAGAGACAGGTGGGCACCAACTTAAGCTAATGGTTAGTAAATTCGGTGGGCTAAAGTATAACCCTAAGAACAGCTAAGGTTTGAACCTGTCCAGGTCAAAAAAAGGCCGGTAGCCTCCATCTTTTTTTTTTTTTTTTTTTTTTATTATGGGTAAAAATCAAAATTCTCACAATACATACAAACATTTGTAAAATGATATATAAATATATATGCATATATGTGTATTTGCTTACAAAAATGTTATTTTATATATATATATATACATATATTTTAAGAGGTGCTTAGATTACCTAAAATATTATACGGAACCCACTCGGATTCCCATGTTGCCCACCTCCTCCATCTTAACACCATGCCTGACATGAAGGGAAGCAGGGCTGACTGAAAATCACAGTGCTGGTAGGGACCAGCTTTTTTCCATCTAGATCAGATTGCCGTTCTAGCCTAAGCCCCAGGCCCATCTCAGGCAGGGAGGAAGCTGGTGGGAGCTGCGCCAGCCTCTCTGGGAAATTACAAGGCACGCCGCAGAGGTCGGTGATCATCCTACTTTGACAGCGCAAGCAGCCCCAGGAGCTATTCTGTGGCAGGAATTGGAGGCTCCATATCCCAAAAACAGGAGGACAAGAAGGTTGGCCACAGATTAGTAAATTAGGCTGATTAGTAAATTAGGCTGGCTAAAGTACAACCCTAAGAACAGTTCAAGTTTGAGCCTGTCCAAGTCAGAAGGAGGCCAGTGGCCACCATTTTGAATCCACCCCCAGCATGAGGGGAAGCCGGGCTGACTGAAAATGACAGTGATGGTAGAGATGGGCTTCTTTCACCCAGATTGGCCTGCAGCCCTACCTAGCCTAGGCTTCAGTCCCACCTCTAGCAGGGAGGAAGCAGACAGGCCCTGCACCAGCCTATTCAGGTAACTGCAGGTACATTTAGCTGGTGCAGACTGAATAATCAGAAGTCTATCGAGGCAACTGTGGTAATCTTGGACCTGGACTCCATAGACTGCTGCCCACACCTGCAGCTCCCTCCCTGCCCCAGACAGGGAAGAAAGGGACGTGAAGCTTCATCAGTCTTTCTGGGCAACTACAGTTTAGGCCTGCATGCATTGGATTATTCCACACAGCTGTGGCTCTGTCCCTATCCCTGGCAAAGGAGAAAGTTGGGAGAAGCTTCATTGGTCCTTGGGGCAATGAGGGTAGCTTGAGCCTCCACAACTTATAGCACCAACTACATCCTTGGCTCCTACTACACATCCAGCAAGGGAGAAAGGGCAGGAAGCCCTGGACTAAAGAGAAAAACTGCACCCAGAAGAGAGTCTAGAAATGAAGATTATATCAATAAAAGTAACTAAAAGTGTCAAAAGAATGGTGAAAATAAGAAATGACAGGTAAAACCCAAATATTCAGGAATAAACTTAGTCAACAATGTAAAGCACTTGAATTCAGAAAACAAACTCATTGCTAAAAGAAATTTTTAAAAGACCTAAATAATTGGAAGAACATTCCATGCTTATGGATTGAAAGACTAAATATGATTAAGATGTCAATTCTACTCAAATTGATATACAGATTCAAAGCAATCCCGAAAAAATCCCACCAGCATTTCTTAAATAAATGGAAAACATGATTATCAAATTTATTTAGAAGGGTAAGGGGTCCGGAATAGGCAGAAACATCTTAAAACAGAAAAGCAAAGTTGGAAGACTCTCATTTCCAGACTTTAAGTCGTATTAGCTAGCTACAGTGATAAAAACAGCATGATACTGGCATAAAGACAGACACATAGACCAATGGAACTGAAATGATGGTTAAAAAACAAACCCTCACATCTACAGTTAAGAGATTTTTGACTAGCCTGTCAAACCCACCCAGCTCAGGCAGAACAGTCCATTCAACAAATGGTGCTGAGAAAATTGGATATTCATAGCAAAAGAAGGAAAGAGGACCTCTCTCTCACACCCTATACAAAAATTAACTAAAAGTGAATAAAAAGCCTAAATATAAAAGCAAGAGCCATAAAGTTTCTAGAAGAAAATGTAGGAAAATATCTTCAAGACCTAGCAGTAGGTGGTGGATTCTTAAAGGAGATAAGAGGACTGAGATGGACTACTGATATTTAATGTATGCAGAGGTTTTAATTAGCTTTACTGTAAAAGTGTGGAAATGTATAGAGTTGATGGTAACACATAGTGAGTAGCAGCTGGTTTATAAATGGGAAAGTGGCTGAAAATGGTAGTCTAGGGAACTAAATGCCAATTGACAGAAAGCTAGAGAATAATCTAGGGACTGAATAGCACAGTAAACCCAGAGGTGGTTGAGAATAGTGGTTGATGGTACAGATGCAAGAGTGTCCTTTGTGAACTAGAGCAGATTCACAATCAGTATTGCAGGGTGGTGGGAATGTGGAGAAGCATGGGAAAAATACAACTGGAGTGACCTATGGAGTGTGGTTAACAGTAATAATGTAATATTCTTGCATCTATGCCAAAGATGTACTGTGTTGATAATGGGGGAGTATAGAAAATGTAGGCCAAGTGTATGCTGTGGAGCTGTTAATACTTGGATGATGTTATCTCATAATCTGTAACAAATATTCCACCACAGTGTGGTGTGTTGATGGAGGAGTGTTGTTTGGGAATTCTGCACATGCACATGATTGTTTTGTAAGTTTACAACTTCTGTCTAAAAATATATTTTAAAAGTAATAATAGGATGGGTTGGGGGAAAAATACACCAAATGTAAGATAAGGACTATAATTAGTAGTAAGATTCTGACAATATTCTTTAATAATTTGTAACAATTGTCTCATGACAATGCAAGATGTTGGTGAAGGGTTGATGTATGGGATCCCTGTATAATGTTATGAATGTTTGCTTTGTAAGTTCACAACTTTTACTATACACTTATTGTTTATGTATGTTCGTGTATAAATTATATAAATAATAATAATAGGGTGGGTTGGGGGAAAATACTTTGGTTAGTAGTAATATTTTGAGGGTGTTCTTTAATCATTAGTTTAAAATGTTTCACAACAATGATGGCAGAGTGAAGTATAAGAGCCCCGTATGATGTTATATATGTTTGTTTTGTAAGTTCACAACTATTACTATACACTTATTGTTTATGTATGTTTATGTATGAGTGATATACTGCAATAATTTTTTTAAAAAATGAAAAAAAATACATAGGGGGATTCCCATATACACCACCCCCTCCCCCACACACACTTTTCCCCATTAACATCATCTTTCATTAGTGTGGTATATTTGTTACAGTTGATGAACACATACTGAAGCATTGCTACTAACCATGCTCAATAGTTTACCTTATACTTTACAATGCACTGCACATTTTTATAGGTTTTGACTCAATGTACAATGAATGGCCTGTATCCATCATTAAAATGTCATACAGAACAATTCCAATGTCCCAAAAATGCCCCATGTTACACCTATTCTTCCCTCTCCCTCCCCTCTGAACCTCTGTTGACCACTGCCTTTATATCAATGTTACAATTTCTTCCATTGTTCAAATTTTCTAAAATATGATGAATTAACTATTATAACTAAAATATTAATTAAAAAAAAAAACTACGTTCAGAATATAAATACCATTTCTAAATACACATTCACAATCGAGTTTTAGGGGAAATAAATTAACACATTACATGTAAGTGTTATCACTATATTAATTACATTTTTATAATGGTTAACATCTTGGCACCGGTTTAAACTAGTTATATGATTTTAAATAAAGGATGTAAGCACTGTAGATTCAGTAATAGAGAAATAGAAAATACTATCTGTAAACATCTTCAAAATTTTATGAAGTGATATATGTTTCAGCTCTCTAATACTAAAACTTCAATTTGACTAAAATGATATTATTAAATTCTATATTTTATAAATAATTAAAATATTCCATTTCAATTAATATTCCATGTCTCACAACATACAGCAGATAAACACAGTTGTGGAAAATAAGAAAACTGCATTGCCTTTAACAGTAGTATTTAAATAGAAGGTGCTACACATTGTAAAACACATTGTAAAATTTAAAATATTTTTTAAAGTACTTTCTTAGTTGAAAGGAGAATTTGATAGATATTTTTTAGAACTGATTCACATTCAAATAGAATCTTGTGGCTCCTTCCAGAATCATTCTCACATTTTCATGAATCTTTCAGAACTAGCTCTAAACATGGAAAATGCAATATACTTATGCATAAGATTGTCAGATTTAGCAAATAAAAATACAGGATACCAAATTAAATTTCGATTTTCAGATAAACAATGAATAACTTTTAGGGTAAGTAATATTTAGGACATACTTCTCCTAAAAAATTATTCATTGTTTATCTGAAACTCAAATTTTACTTGGTGCCCTATATTTTATATAGCAACCCAACCTATGCACAATTTTTTAAAACAAATAGGAAAATTTTCTTAAATTTTGTGGACAGTATTAAGTAAAATATTACCAAATATAAGATTAGTTAATTGCAAAATTAAGTAAAAGCTATACTGGGCTATGAGAATTTTCAAATTCTAGCTTAAATTACTAGATAGTTCCTTCTTAAGTGGCAATACAAGCTTATGATTATAAATTCAAGTCAGAAGGTATGATTTACTTGATGAGATTTACATTCTTCTTTTCTGCTGAAGATGGCATTGTAGCAGAACCATTAAATAATTCCAAAAGTAGTGTGACTGCAGTGTTCATGAGTTGACGGATAAGTTCTTGAAATATGCAGTCAACCAGCATCAGAAATCTTAAAATTGTATCTAGTAAACGTCGATATTTAGGCAACTTGAAATATGTTGAATCATCTTCAGACAAATTTGACTCAAAATATTTTTTAATCCCTTGCTTTTCTGCCACCTACAATTTAATAAACAATTGAGAAACAAGTGATGATTTTCATATTACTATAGCGTGATTTCTAGTGTACAGTATTTTTATTAGCCTGAATAACAGAGTGGACCGAAACTTTACCAACAATTTTCATTAAAACTTCACTTCATGCTTACACTGTCTTTAAACAAATCAGACCAAAAATAAAAAACAACTCATGTTCTTATGCCTATGAAATTTGGTGGCTGACTTGTAACCATATAACTTAAGTTTATCAAAGTCAGAAAAGGAATTCTTAAAAAATAGCCACGTGTTCCTACGTAGAGGGACCTTCCTCAAAAACATTATCACTGGGGAAGAATCAAGTCTAAATATCAGATTTCCTAAAATCCAATCCAATATTGCTTCCCTTATTCTATGCTATAGCTATTTGACTTTTTAAAATCACCTATATACTTCACAATAGAATTAAGAAAAAATTCAAGTTCATCAAATCTGATGTTATAGTTTTATTTTTAAAGAATACGATGACATCTCTTAAGACAACTGATATAAGAGGCTATTGGACAATGGCAGGTTTCAAATAAAAATGAAGGGTGGTATCAGTACTAGTACCACCAAAAGTATCTAAATTATGCTCCCAAAAATAATCCTGAAGTTACTAAAAATGATTCCTGTTAGGCACATTTTATTACTGGTGAACTGTTGAAGACTCTAAAAATGATTCCCGTTTTTGCTTTATTTGCTCCATCAATATTTAAATTTTGCCTTAGAGTGAATTCAAAGCCCTCTCTAACCCTACCGTACCTACCTTTTCTAGTTTATCTCTCATTAATCACTCATACATCCTTCTACTCTAGAAGGATGGGTCTATGTTTTCCCAGAAGTGGCCACATGGTTTGAATATTTTATGTGTATAATGCATGGAGTTTTAACTGGTAAGATGGTGAAGCAGAGCCTATTAATTACTCAAAATTCAGGTTTTTAGCATTGGTACCAAAGCAACCTTGAATCGCTGAATAACTGTGTTAGCACAAAAGTATAAAGCAATAATAGGCCTGATAACGCTGTTCTTTTTATTGAGTGTTGGTGAAGTTGAGAGTTCTGGCATTTAATAGACTAACCTATTCTCTATCATCACCACATATATTTTAGGTCAGGCATATCTCAATTCTGTCTCCAGGTTTACACCACTAAAGGTGGCTCTCAATTTCTATTTCAACAGTTTTATAATGGTACTTCATTCTTCCAGAACAAGGCAGTTCCAAATATTGCCCAAGAGAATGCTGCTCAACCTAGCTGTACTTCAGATTCACTTGAGGTTTTTTGTTTGTTTTTTAACATCTACTTATTTTATTTATTTTTTATTTTTTTTATATTTTAAAGATACTGAGATTACATAAATGACACATAAAAAATGTTGAGGATTCCCATATGCTCCACTCCCTACCCTTCCCACACTTTCCCACATAAACAACATCTTTCATTAGTATGGTATATTTCATACAATTGATGAACACATATTGAAGCATTACCACTAAATGTGGATTATAGTTTATATTATAACTCTCTACTGCACAATTCTGTTAAGTTATGACCAGATATATAATGGCCTGTATCTGCCTCTGCAATGTCATTCAGGACAAATCCAATGTTCCAAAAGTGCCCCCATATTACACCTCTTTCTCCCCTTTCCCTCCCCTCAGAAACTCTGGTGGCCACTGCCTCAACATCAGTGATAAAAGTCATTGCTAGAATAACAATAAGTTTATAGTAGAATACCAGTAAGTCTACTCTAGTCCATCATTCATTCCCCAATCCTGAGGATTCTGGGATGGTGATGTCCGCTCCACCTCTAATTGAGAGGGGGCTTAAATCCCATGGGACTATCTTGCTTGCAGTTGTAGACTCTTTGAGGAGCTTTTATAGCACTGCCTGAACTATACCCTCAGAAATTCTGGTTAATCTAGGGTGAACCCCAGGCATTGCAGCCTAGTTTAAAACTACTAAACTAGAGTTTAACCACAGAAATGCCATACATTTCAGGACAGTTTTTAAATCTTTTCTATTCATTTCCAAAATTCTATGCATGCTGAATCTTCCTGGCAAGTCAAACCGATAGGACAGATGTTTAATTCAACAGTTTTAAAGGGTGCAACCATTGAAACTTAAAGCATGATAAATATTTATTAAAATCTATGAATCTCTTCTGAAATTGTTACTTCTTTTCCAACAAATTGCTCTAAATTTCTGTAAAATCTGTGATTCCCCTGAGCTCAGGAAAATTTGCAATGAAAAATAAATACAGTCCAGGTACAATGTGTCCAATATCAAGCTTGAGTCTGGACACTTGGGCCTCTTTAAACAAATTGCTAATGCTTTTCTCTGAAATCCTCAAGTACAGGTCCCTGGACCAGCAGCATCAAACATTACCTAGGAACTTGTTAGAAATGCAAATCCTCCCCAGACCTAATAAATCAGAAACCTCCTGTTTTATCAAGACTTCTAGGTGATTCTCTTGCCCATTAAAGTTTGAGAACCACTGTACTTAGCATTTAAATGTCAAATGTCACAACAAAACTGTAGAAGTAATAACAATACTTTGTAATGACATTTGAGAAATGGAAAAAGTTTCCTGCATAATGCAGTTGCCTGGGACCCCAGAAACTCAGTGATCTGTTTGCTAAGTCAATGAGCTACGTCGCAATAGGGAATGTGTCCCTGTTTGAGCAGTAACATCTAAAAAATAAATGTAACATAATAGTGGTTATACCATCCTGCATTCCCACCAACTGTGGTCTATTCACACGATGGAATATTATGCAGCTGTAAGAAGAAATGAAGTCATAAAGCATATGGCAACATGGATGAACCTAGAGGACATTATGTTGAGTGAAGCAAGCCAGACACAAAAGGACAAATACTGTATGAATGCATTACTATGAACCAAATATATTGTGTAATATATTGTTTGATTCAAAAAAAAAAAAAAAAAAAAAAAAATTTACATGTATCCATTACATTTAATTGAGAAATGTATATATTTATTCATCTGTGTTTTAGTTTTTAATTGTTTATGTTTTCAATTATTAAATGTACAAAATAAAGTTTAAAAAAAAATGTAACATAATACCAAGTGGTACTTCCAATTCCAATATTAAGTCACATTCTTTTTGTTTGGATGCATTCTCAGTTTTATGATCTATATAATCTTTATTAATTCTGCATATTTCCATGGTGGAACTTATAATTTTGGTGGATTTCAACGTCAGGATTGGAAGTGAATCTAATAGGTTCTCATGCGGAATTGATATAAATGGAAAATCTCAACAAATATTTATGATCAAATCCTAGTGATGGGAGAAAATAGAATAATCACGAGTGATATTTTACTTCCATCTCAGTGAACTAAGTTGTATTTTAGTTAATCCTTTTTGATCTATACTATTCATGACGAAATTTTTCAAAGTCTGTCTGCATATGACAGGGTTTCGGGAGCTTCGGGGACTATGAGGAATAAGATAGACTGCGAAGCTTTCAAACTCGGCAGATTTAGTTGACATAAAATAGCTGCACTTCATCTTCTTGTCAGGCAGTAAAGCCCTGAAGTAATTGTTACCTAATATCTTTCAAAAGTTCAATTTAGAGAAATAGCATTTGAATATTGTTTGAGGAAGACTTCCTCCATCTGTTCCTCCAAAGAGCCTCAAATATCCCCCTGAATTCAGCCAAACCAGCAAAGAGAGTAGGTCCATAATTAGATGCTTTCACATCAGTTCCTTATCAACCTGTATATGCTGAATTGTCCTTTCGTGCATTTTCACTCCCTTTTATATGAAAGCTATATATAATAGTCCTGTGAAACAGGTCACAGTATATGGTATAGGAATGTTTTGAGGACACTGCCTGTTTAAAAGTCCTTAGAGAAATTTTGACTCATCTAGTTATGCTTCTCCTGAGCAATGTGCTTTTCTTTGTCCTATCAACACTGTAAGTAGAATATGTAACTAATCACATTTCCCTTTATACGCTGGCTCAGTTTAAATTTTAAGCATCTTAAAGAAACATATATATATATATTTCTTTGGATTCTACACAATCCCAGAAAAGCCCTTGTACCTAGAGTAAGGGCACACTGCTAGTTGATTGGTTGATTAATATCCCATTTCCTACACTTTTCCCAGTGATGTAATTTGAAGCAATTGCTTCAATCAGTACACAGCAACCTTGATAATAGAGAGGTTGTAATTAAAGAATTACCTTTAAAATTGTACTTTTCATCTCTGAAATTGCTTTATCCCTGATATCCTCAAGCTGTTTCAATGCCTGGGTAGCTTGCCGTAACTGTTCTTCACAAAATTCATCTACAGAATATGTTCGAGACCTATCCAGCTAATTAAATGATAGTAAAGGTTAAGTGTTGGAAAGTCAAAATTCATTTACGAAAAAAGTAGATAAAATATTTTGGTCATCTTTATGTCATAAACAACATATTTTATACTTTCTTCATATATTTTATGCTTTATATACTTTTTCAAATTTAAACATCCACAGTTAAATCTAACTCTTGATAAAAAGACAGAAAAATGTTTTTATTTTAATTATAGCTAAGATTAAACCAAAGCAGAAAATTCAAGCCTTGACATATTTTTTAAATATCTATGAACTCAGGGGAACCACCAACCCCAGGAATTGCTTTTACCTTTGAAGTCCTATTTATCTTTAGAACTTAAAAATATGAACATTAAATGAAGTATAAAGAGGACAAAATTAAATCATCCAAATAAAATAAATTCTATTCTATTAATCCAGCTGGATTATTCTATTAATCCAGCAAGGAAAAATATCTAAAGCACAACTATGCCACTGAACTATTCTTTGGTAATACAGAAACTGAATGTTTTACTCATTTACATATATCCCATCAGTCTTCCTCTTTTCAATATTTCTCTTCTTTTTTTTCTATACTGCATTAATTCTCCTGCCAAAATAAATTTTCATGAATAAATATGCAGTTAGCTTTATCCCCAGTTACACTATAGCAATTTATAAATACACATTTCCAAAAATGAAAAATGACTGAAAAGTACTGCTCTTGCCATAAAATTTTTAATTTAATCTTTTTCTCCTTATCCTAGTCCCATATTTGATTACCAGGTCCTAATTTTACCAGTAGAGTATCTCAAAAATGCCTTTCCTTTCTGATCTCACAGTCAACATCCTAATTGAAATCCTTATTGCTTATGTCTGCATTATTCCAATAATATGTTAACTGATTTCTTTAACCTTAGTATCTGTCCAATTTCAATTTTTTCCACAAACCAATATCAGGTTAATTTGCCTAAAATAACAAATTTAGATACTTTCAATAGCTGTCCTTTAAGAGTAGTTCTCAAGATTTACTGTGCGTAAGAATCTTCTGACAGACTTGTTAAAATGTAGATTACCAGCACCACTCACTATACAGCCTTCCCTAAAAAGGGGTGGGGCACAAAAATCTATACTTCTATTAATCATTAATGTCCAATAGAACAAAATTTACTCTTGACTATAAAACATAATTGAAAGTCCTAACTCAGTCTTTAGCTGGTTCTGTGACCTTGGATAAGTCACAATCTCTCTAGAACCCAGTTTTGTCATTTGATACTAAAGGTTGGGACAAAATCCTCCATATATGTCCTTTCTCTTCTAATTCTAGAAAACCCAGGCCTTTAAAAAGGTGTGCATTTATCCCAGCAGGGCATACTGACTGTACACTCATAAAATGGATGCCCCATTCATGGAATTCACTTCTGAACAATCCCATTTTACCTATTCATAACCTTGCTTTATTCTGCTTACCTCCTTACTGTTAGTCCTCATTAGTGCCTGCATCCTTGATTAGCCCTCCAGTTCTACTGCACAATTGGCCACTTTCTGATTCCTGACCCCAGGCTCAGTTCTGGCTATGAATCTCTGCACTCACAGCCAGTCCCAGAAATTCCCGTTCTTGCAAACTGCCCTCACACCAACTCCAAATCCAGCCTTATGGGCAGATTCAAATCCTACTTTTCCCTTACTATGTTATTCTTGGGCTTGACTTTCAAGACCCAACCTAACTTTCAAAGCAAACATATATTTAATGCGGGCTCTATGACTTCTACACCAGGATCCACTTGTTAACTCTGATACTTGACACACATTCTTATTTTTATTTAACTGACCTATTCAATCCTCCCTGGCTATCCAAAACCAGCATCGAATAGCTCATAGTATCCTTCCTCTGTGAAGCATGTCCTAACTTTAATTCCAAATAAGGCTAATCTCTGATTCCTCTGAATTCCTGTAGCACTGACTGTTTTACAATTATTGTTTGGCAGTAAATATTTAGCCAGAATGATTAATAAATCAAAGGAACTACCTTTAAAATTAGTTATTATTTTTATATGTAAAGAATTCTCTTCCCATAATCAGTAAGCAGATTAAAAGCAATGCCTTGTTTTTTGCTTTTATTCATCCCCTTGCACAGCACTTTGCATATAATAGATACTCAATAAAGATTTATACATCGTTTGAAATGATTTTAGTTCCTCCTGATATTCTGAGGGAAAGCTGACATGGTCTAAGCTCTCCAGGAAAGAGTCTCATCATCTCTTCTCTGTCCTTTGTTAGCATTACCATCCATTAGGATTTTGGGCTCAGACTTCAGGGATATTCTGAAGCCTTCTGTGTCTTCTCATACCTCATTAAGTTAATTGATATATACTGCCACCAGCCAGTCATAAAGCAATGTAATATCATAGCTACCCAACCAATTACCTTTTACATTACAATCATATCTACAAATATTCCTCTTTGAAATGTCTCCTTACTTAAGGTGAATTTAATCCTTTTGAAATATTAATATTCTCAATAAAACTATACAAAATATCCATCATCTATGACTAATTCATCCTTATTAATTTTTTATGCATTCATTCACTCCAAGAATATTTACTGAGTACCCACTATGTATCAGTCACTACACATAATCAATTCTGAAAATAACCTGTTGATTTACAAGCAATGAATTAATCTTATTCCAAATGTATAGTGAATACATTTAATTTTTTAGTTGATTGTTAAATTTATAACCTTCCCAAGCCCCCTTACTATTCCTCTTTCTAAGTCTAAATGATTCTGTCAATTTACTTCTTTTCAGAATCTCCCTCATATTTTAAAATTGTTAAGTGAATTAAAAGATGCTGAAATCCTGTTCAGCCAGATACCAACCACTTATTAAAGTGATAGGATATTAAACACTTAGAAGTTGTAGTTTTATTATACTTAACTTCTTCAAGATAACTATGCTATATAAATTAAATTAAATTACTCCATTAAGAGGCTCACCCTCCTTTCTGTCTGACATCTTAGCAAGGCTGCAGTGGCTGCAACTGCCCCCTGAGCTTCACGATGCCAACCAAGGAAGACAAGAATAAGAAAGATGCTGGAAAGTCAGCCAAGAAAGACAAAGACCCAGTGAAAAAATCTGGAGGCAAGGCCAAAAAGAAGAAGTGGTCCAAAGGAAAAGTTCAAGATAAGCTCAATAACTTAGTTTTGTTTGACAAACTCTGTAAGGAAGTTTCCAACTACAAGCTTTTAACTTCTGCTGTGGTCTCTGAGAGACTGAAGATTTGTGGTTCCCTGGCCAGGACAGCCATTCAGGAACTGCTTAGTAAAGGACTTATCAAGCTGGTTTCAAAACATAGAGCTCAAGTAATTTATATCAGAAAAAACAAGGGTGGAGATGCTCCAGCTGCTAGTGATGATGCATAAACAGGTCCAACCAACTGTACATTTTGAAAAATAAAGTTTTATTAAATAAATAAAAATTTTTAAAAAGCTCACCCTTTCCAGAATCTTTGAATAGGGGGATTTAAAAATTTAACCAAAATTTATGAGTTGCTACTTACTGCATTTCTTGACATGCTATGCTGAAGGAAGAACAGCTGGTAACTATCAATTATGTATTAGAGACAAAGTGATTATTTATAAAAATATTACATAACTGGAGTTTTGAAAATAAAGGGTCTCATTACAAACTTAGGTTAAGTAGAAAGAAAAATTATTGATTAAGAATGTTAACTACTAAAATTGACTACCAAGGGAATCATGCTTTTTGGAGATATTTTAGAATATTAGGCATCCAGAAGAATGGCTTCCTTATGGTTCTAGAAATCTGCATTAATTTGATTCAGAACTCTGTGTGTTCTTCCTAGTTTCTATATATTATTATTAGCTAATAGTAGTACACTTTTACCCACCTTTACAAGGCATATGGCTAATGGATTATCTTCATGTCTATTACTTTTTTTGAGATTAACTGCATCTTCATAAAGTCCTCTTATATAAAGTAAACATCCTTGAAATAACTCATCGGCCCAAAAAAGATGTTGGTACAAAAATGTCCTGAAAGTTTAAAAATTTCCACAGACATCTCTCAAAATGAATGAGGTAAATAGTATAATTACTTCATATTCTTATATTTAAATGTATTATACTTACCATATTTTAAATAACAATGTTAAAGATTAGTAAGCATTAATAGTTTCATTTGGCTGATAATGTAGGAAAGGCTTTGGGTACTGGGTGTGATAAATAAGAATGAACTGGGAGGAAGAAAAAATTTATCATGTTATTCTGTTATGCCACTGAATTCTAATAAATTTGAAATATCAGGCAGTGATACCCAAATGATATTATAAAAACAATTTCCTCAATTAATTTATTTCCTCAAGTACAGCAAAAATTAAATTAGTAGGGCCAGTGGCACAGGAACCATTTGGAGAATGTTTCTTAAATTCTCCCACTACCTGTACACTAAAATAGAAAAGATGGCCCCTTTTCTTCTCTCTGTCCTTTTCTACTGTCCACTGACGGTAACCAAGGTGAGACAAACCACAGCTATCAATACTGGAAAAAAAGGATAGAATTGGAGGAGAGAAGAAAAGAATGGAAGAGATATGATACCTTGAAAACTGTATCAAAGTAAGACAATGTCTGGGTACAATGGTATATGGAGAAGAAGGCGCCCTCTTCCCTTTATTGAGTCCCTTGTGGGGTATTTGATTTTTAATTATTATCAAGCTCATAAAATAAAAAAAAATACAGATCAGAAATGAGATCTTCCCTGTCCTTCCATTTTAGAGATGAAAGCTTTATATACCCTGAAGTTGCTGAAGCTTAAGCTTCATGGACCGGTCATTTTCATGGCCCCTTCCAAAGCCTTCTGTTATTAATCTTGAAGAAGGCTTGCTCAAATTATACAAGTTTCACATAATATGGAATGACTTCTGGGTGTAAAAGAATTTGTTCATTGACATTCCACTAAATATCAGCTACACATCTTTGGAAGAAAAACATTACAAAAAGCAAATCCAATCTTGGTATTTAATAACAAGAGAGTGATGATCAAAATTCAGGTAGTAATAAACTCACATTACTTAGGACAGTTTAAAGTTTCTTTAGGATAATGTATTCAATTTTGTATTTCATATTTTAACATAGATATGCAGAAACTGGGGAGGTAAAGTAAAAAATAATTATAAGAGTCATGTCAGACATGGCAACATAAGATATCCCCTGAAAAAGTATCCCCTCACAATCAACTAATAAAAGGACAAATCCCACTTGCTTAGAACTTTGGAGGACAACAGAGACTGGAGAATGACTCCACAAACACTGAATCAAAGAAAAAGAAAAATAATTTCCAAGATCAGGTAGGAGATTTCTGTCTCAGACCCACCAGCCCAGATGCCTAGCCTTCACTCAGTCCCACACTGCTTAGGAGTCTACCAGAGGCATCACAGCTAATTATGTCCCTCCTGCCATGGATGCAGACTATAGAGCCACTCACAGCAGCGAATCCCATGCACATCCAGGCACAGAGACCCAAGTCTGCAGAGACCCAGGGTGGAACACAAGCAACTGATAAGTGCCACATACATAAGGGCCCCCAAGGGAGGGGGGAAGAGAGACCATGGCAGAACTTTTAGCAAGAGCTGCACATACTCAATCCAGCCTCTGATGGCTGGACTACATAAATGCAAAAGGTTCATTTCTGGATGACCCACATCTCTGGATTGACCCTATTTCTGTCTCTAGGACAGGATACACTAACAAAATAAACCAGAGGCAGAGAAAAAGTCTCACAGAAAGGTAAAATTAAAAGGGGGGAAAGTAAGCTGATGTAAGACCAGACATGTCCCAGAATTAAAAAGTATAAGGAATAGGGGACCCTAGGTGAGGGACAGAATTTAAACAAATCATAGGACTTAAGGAGAAACTGTACACAAAAACAAACAGAACAGATTAAGATTCCTGGAGAAGGAACAGAGGAAAGGAAGCTTTCTCCTGGAGATGAAATAATTGAACAAAAAATCTAATCTTAAAAACTGTATCACAAATCCAGATGAAGAACAGCTGAGAAAATCTGAATAAACACAAGCTACTCTAAAGGTCCAGAATAAGTTGGACCAAGAATCAAAGACCCGTAACATAGCCAATCTGCAATAAACCCTAGGCAAAAGGGAGAAACTCACGTTCAGAATTATCATATCAAAATAATCAAATGCACAAACATCTGCAAGATGCAGAGCAGTTAAGCAAGAAAAAGAAATAAAAGGCATCCAAATTGGAGAGGAAGAAGTAAAACGTTCACTATTTGCAGATGGCAAGATCCTATACATAGAAAGTCCTGAAAAATCTACAAGAAAACTTCTAGAGCTGATAACTGAGTTTAGCAAAGTGGCAAGGTACAAGTTCAACATGCCAAAATCAACACTGCACCAAAATGAGTAATCTGAGGAGGAAATCAAGAAAAAAAATTCATTTGCAATAGCAACTAAAAGAATCAAATATCTAGAAATAAATATCTAGGATGTAAAGGACTTATATATAGAAAACTACAAAATTTTGCTAAAAGAAATTAAACAAGATATAAATAAATAGAAAGACATTACATACATGCTCATGGATTGGAAGTCTAAATATTGTTAGGACGTCAATGCTACCCAAAATGATTTACAGATTCAATGCAACCCCAATCAAAATTCCAACAGCCTACTTTACAGAAATGGAAAAACCAATTATCAAATTTATTTGGAAGGGTAAGGGGCCCTGAATAGCCAAAAACATCTTGAAAAAGAAGAACAAAGTTAGAGAACTCACACTCCCTGACTTTAAAGCTTATTACAAAGCTACAGGCCAATTCATTTTCGACAAAGCTGCCAAGTCCACTTTATTGGGAAAGAATTAGTCTCTTCAGTAAATGAATCTGAGAGAACTGGATATCCATATACAAAAGAATTAAAAAGGTACCTTATCTCACACCATATATAAAAGCTAATTCAAAATTGATAAAAGACCTAAATAAAAGAACCAGGAATATAAAACTCCAAAAATGTAGAGAAGCATTTTCAGGATCTTGTGTTAGACAATGGTTTCTTAGGCTTTATACCAAAGCACAAGCAACAAAAGAAAAAATACATAAATGGGACATGCTCAAAATTAAAAACTTTTGTGCATCAAAGGACTTTATCACAAAAGTGAAAAGACAACCTACTCAATGGGAGAAAACATTTGGAAACTACATTCCCGATAAGGATTTAATATGTAGAATATATAAAGAAATCCTACAACTCAACAATAAAAAGACAAACAAAGCAATTTAAAAATGGGCAAAGGGAGGATTGTGGGAAGATGGCATTGAGTGGTCAGGCAGGGCTCAACTCGCACAAAAACAATGGCAAAAGAGCCAAAAGCTGTCTGAGGAAGCTGCTTTGGGGGTCAGCAGACCAGGACAGTGCTTCACAAACCCAAGGAGCGTGAGGAACAGAGAGATAAAGAATCCAAAACAACAAACATGAGATATGAAACCACCGTGGTGGTCAAAAAGGGCTTCCCTCTCCCACCTCCAAGATATTAAGCTGGGGTAAAACCCCTGGTTCACTGCAGCTGACTGAGAGGTGACCAGACATCTCTCTTCCTGCCATTTGTTATAATGGAAAAAGGAGGGAGAGTTGGGGGGCTTTTCTTCAGTGAACTTGGCTAGCTGAGCCCGCTCTGAATCTGAGGTCTGACCAGACCAAAACACAGGAAAATGGAGATTGAAACAGCTCTGTGGAAAGGTGTGCTGGTGAATGCCATCTGCTGGCAGGTCTGGAAATTGCAAAGAGAAAAATTGCTTTGGATTCTCTTTGTACCCTAATTCCTGGGAGAAAATCTGTGCCCCATTACTGAGTCCCTGGACTGATTTTGATAACTTAAACTGGAAAATTTTAAAGACTTAGAATAAGTTGAACCAAATATCAAAGAAGAGTTGTAAAAAAAAAATAAATAAATAATATGCAAGAGAGAGAAATTGGCCAGAGTAAATTCACCAACATATTCAGATGCCCAGACATCAACCAAAATTATAAACCATATTAGGAAACAAGAGATGGCCCAGCCAAAGGAACAAATAAAATATCCTGAAGAGATACAGGATTTTAAGATAATCACGCTACTCTCCTAAATCAATTCAAAGAATTTAAAGAAAATATGGCTAAAGAGATAAAGGATATTAAGTAGACACTAGGTGAACAAAAAGAACAATTTGAAAGCCTGCAAAGAAATGTAACAGACCTTATGGGAATGGAAGACATGATGGATGAGATTAAAAATATATTAGAGGCACATAAAAGCAGATTGGAATTGCTGAAAGACAGAATTAGTGATTTTGAAGACAAAACATCTGAACTGGAAAAGGCAGAACAGAAAGAGAAGAAAATGGAAAAAACAGAACAGGGCCCCAGGGAATTGAATGACAATGCGAAACACAAACACACAAACATATGCATTATGGGTGTCACAGAAGGAGGAAAGAACAGAAAAGGGGCAGAAAGTATATTTGAAGAAATGAGCAAAAATTTATGAAAGACATAAATATCAATAGCCAAGAAGGACAAAGCATCGCAAAGAATAAATCCAAATAGACCTACCCTGAAACACCCCAGAATGACAAATATAGAGATAAAGAGAGGATTCTGAAAGCAACAAGAAAAAAGCATATCATTACATACAAGGGAAATCTCAATAAGATTAAGTGCCGACCTCTCATCAGAAACCATGGCAGCAAGAAGAAAGTGGTATCACATATTTAAGGTACAGAAAGAGAAAAACTGCCAGCCAAGAATTCTGTATCTAGCAAAATTGTCCTTCAAAAATGAGGGTGACAAAGCACGTGCAACAAAAGAAAAAATAGATAAATGGGACCTCCTCAAAATTCAACACTTTTGCACCTCACAGGACTTTGTCAAAGGGTGAAAAGGGAGCCAACTCAATGGGAAAAAATATCTGGAAATAATATATCTGATAAGGGTTTAATATCGAGGATATAAAAAGAGGTGTTACAACTCAACAATAAAAAGATAACCACCCCAATTTAAAAATGGGCAAAAGACTTGAATAGACATCTGTCCAAAGAAGAAATAGAAATGGCAAAAAAACACATGAAGAAATGCTCAACATCACTCATGATTAGGGAAATGCAAATCAAGACTACAATGAGATATCATTTCACACCTATCAGAATGGCCACTATTAAAAAGACAGAACTACAAGTGTTGGAGAGGATGTGGAGAGATAGGAATACTTCTTCACTGTTGGTGGGAATGTAGAATGGATACAGCCACTGTGGAGGACTATTTGACAGTTCCTAAAGAAGTTGAATATAGACTTGCCACATGACCCTGCAATACCACTACTGGGTATATACCCAGAAGAACTGAGAGCAGTGACACGAACAGACATCTGCACGCTGATGTTCATGGCAACATATTTACGATTGCCAAAAGCTGGAAACAACCCAGGTGTCCATCAACAGATGAATGGATAAATAAACTGTGATCTTTTCACACAATGGAACATTATGCAGCTGTAAGAAGAAATGAAGTCGTAAAGCATATGACAACATGGATGATGAACCTGGAGGACATTATGTTGAGTGAAGCAAGCCAGACACAAAAGGACAAATACTGTATGATTGCGTTACTATGAACCAAATATATTATATAACATATTGTTTGAGTCAAAAAAAAAATTTATATGTATCCGGTACATTTAACTGAGAAATGTATGTATTTATTCATCTGTGTTTACTTTTTAGTTTTGAATTGTTTATATTTTCAATTATTAAATGTACAAAATAAAGTTTAAAAAAATAAGGGTGAAGCCAAAGTCTTCAAAGACAAACAAAAACTGATAGAATATGCTACCAAAAGACCGAAATTACAAGAGATAATAAAGGGAGTGCTGCAGTCTGAAAGGAAAAAAACAACAGCAGAAGACTAGGAGTGTAGAAATGAAGATTATTAGGAAGGATTAATTAAAGGGTAAAAAGACAGACAATAGTACAATATGACAACAGAAACACAAAGGACAAAACGGATGAAGTAATGCTTTTAAAGTAATATGTTGAATTTTAATGACTTGAACTCTGCAATCAAAAGACATAGACTGATAGAATGGATAAAAACATATGACCCATATATATACATATGTGTGTATATATATGTATAGTCTACAAGAGGCTCACCTTAGATGTAAGGACACAACCAAGTTGTACATGAAAGGTTGAAAAAAGATATTCCATGCCAATAATAACCAAAAAAGAGCTGGAGAAGCAATACAAATATAGGACAAAATAGATTTTAAATGCAAACCTGTTATATGGGATGAAGAAGGCTATTATATATTAATAAGGGGCCCCAAGAAGAAATAAATATACTAAATATTTATGCACTGAACCTAAGTGCCCCAAGATACATGAGGCACACACTGGCAAGCTGAAGGGAGGAACAGATATCTCTACAATAATAAATGGAGACTTTAATACCTCACTCTATATTAGATAGAACATCAGGACAGAGGATAAATAAAGAAACAGAGAGCTTGAATAATATGTAAATGAACTAGACCTAACAGGCATCTATAAAGCATTGCACACCAAAACAGGATGATATACATTCTTTTCAAGTGCTCATGGATCATTCTACAAGATGGACCATATGTTGGGTCACAAGACAAGTCTCAATAAATTTTAAAAGATTGAAATTATACAAAACACATTCTCTGATCATAACAAATGAAGCTGGAAATCAATAATGAATGGAAAAAGGGAAAATTCAGAAATACTTGGAGATTAAACAACACACTCTTAAATAATCAGTGGGTCATTAAAGAAATTGCAAGAGAATTCAGCAAATATCTTAAGACAAATGAAAATGAGAATGCAACATATCAAAATCTATGGGACACTGCCAAGGCTGTGCTGACAGTGAAATTTATCGCCCTCAATGCTTACATTAAAAAAGAAGAAAGAGCTAAAATTGAAGATATAACTTCACACTGGGAGGAACTAGAAAAAGAACAGCAAACTAATCCCAAACCAAGATGAAGTAAAGAAATAGTAAAGAACAGAGCAGAAATAAATGAAATTGAGAACAAAAGATCAATAGAGAATCGACAAAACCAAAAGTTGGTTCCTTGAAAAGATCTATAAGATTGACAAACCCTTAGCTAGACAGACAAAGAAAAAAAAGAGAGAAGACACAAATAAATAAAACCATAAATAAGAGGAGGGTATTACCACTATCCCCATAGAAATAAGAGAGAAACCTAGATAATGTAGAGGAAATGAACAAATTCCTAGAAACACACAAACCACCAACACTGACCCTACAAGAAATAAAAGACTTCAACAAACCAATCACAAGTGAAGAGACTGAAACAGTCATAGAAAATCTCCCAAAGATGAAAAGTGGGGGACCAGATGGCTTCACAGGTGAATTCTATGAATCCTTCAAAGATGATCTAATAACAATCTTACTCAAGGTCTCCAAAAAATTGAACAGGAAAGAATGCTAACAAACTCATTCTATAAAGCCATAACCTAATTCCAAAACCAGATAAAGATACTATGAAAAAAAGAAAATTACAGACCAATAGCTCTAATGAATATAGATGCTAAAATTCTCAACAAAATACTTGCAAGCCAAATCCAAAAGCACATTAAAAGAATTATACACTGCAATCAAGTGGGTTTTATTCCTCGTTTATAAGGGTGGTTCAACACAAGAAAATCAATTAATGTAATAAAACACTTTAATAAACTGAAGAATAAAAATCATATGATCCTCTCGATTGCTGCAGAAAAGGCATTTGACAAAATACAGTACCCTTTCTTGATTAGAAAAACACTCAAAAGATAGGAATAGAGGGCAGCTTTCTCAGTAGGGTAAAGTGCATATATGAAAAGCCTACAGCTAGCATTTCACTCAATGATGAAAGACTGGAAACCTTCTCCCTGAGATCAGAAACCAGACAAGGATGCCCACTATCATCAATATTATTCAATATTGTGCTAGGAGTTCTAGCTAGAGAAATTAGGCTACATAAAGAAATAAAAAGCCCCCAAATAGGAAAGAAGTGAAGCTTTCACTATTCGCTGATGTTATGAGCCTATATCTAGAAAATCCTGAAATAGCCCCCAAATAAACAACTGGAATTTATAGACATGTTCAGCAAAGTGGCAGGATAGAATATTAATATGCAAAAATCAACAGCATTAGAAAGCAGATGTAGCTTAGTGGTTGAGCACCTACTTCCTATGTACAAGTTCCTGGATTCAATCCCTAGCCAGTGTACCATTAAAAAATAATAATAATAGCATTTCTATACACTACTGATGTGCATCTGAGGAGAAAATCAGAAAAAACATTTCATTTATAATAGCAACTAAAAGAGTCAAATATTTAGGAATAATCTTGACCAAGGACATAAAGGACCTATATTCAGAAAAAACTATAAAACACTGCTAAAAGAAACCAAAGAAGACTTAAATAAATGGAAGGACATTCCATGTTCATGGAATGGAAGACTAAATATTGTTAATATGTCAATTCTTCCCCAAATTGATTTACAGATTCAACGCAACCTCAAGAAAAATTCCCAACAGTCTTTTTTGCAGAAATGGAATAGCCAATAATCAAATTTATTTGGAAGGGCAAGGGGCCCAAGAGTCAAAAAGTTCTTTTAAAAAGAAGAATGAAATTGGAGTATTCTCACTTCCTAACTTTAAGCAAATTTCTTAGCTACAGTGGTAAAAACAGCAAGGTACTGGCATAAAGACAGATAGATTGACCAATGGAACCAGAAGTAAATGGAGGAAAAGATCTTCAAGATCTTGTGGTAGGCATTAGTTTCTTAAACCTTATACCCAAAGCACAAGCAATGAAAGAAAAAATAGATAAATGGGAGCTCCTCAAAATTAAATACTTTTCCACCTCAAAAGACTTTGTCAAAAGGGTGAAAAGTCAGCCAACTCAATGGGAGAAAATATTTGGCAATCATATATCCAATAAGGATTTAATATCCATGATATAAAGAGATCATACAACTCAACATTAAAAAGACAAACTATCTGATTAAAAAATGGGCAAAAGACTTGAAACGACAATTCTCCAAAGAAGAAATACTAATGGCAAAGAAACACATGAAAAAAATGTTCAACATCACTAGTGGTTAGGGAAATGCAAATCAAAGCTACCATGAGATATCATTTCACACCTATTAGACTGGCTGCTATTAAAAAGTCAGAAAACTGTAGATGTTGGAGTGGATGTGGAGATATAGGAATGTTTATTCACTGTTAGTGGGAATGTAGAATGGTATAGCCATTGTGGAGTACCGTTTGGCAGTCCCCAAGGATGTTGAATATAGACCATTACTAGGCTTATACCCAGAAGAACTGAGAGTAGAGACAAAAACAGACATCTGCATACTGATGTTCATATCGGTATTATTCACACCATTGCCAAAAGTTGGAAACAACCCAAGTGTCCATGAACTGATGAAAGGATAAACAAATTGTGGTGTATGCACTTGATGGAATATTATGTAGTGATAAGAAGAAATGAAGTTGTGAAGCACATGACAACATGGATGAACCTGGAGGACATTATGTTGTGTGAAGCAAGCCAGACACAAGAGGACAAATACTGTATGATCACGCTATTATGAATTAAATATATTGTGTAAACTCACGAAGTTAATAATTAGAATATAGGTCACCAGAAAATGGAAGGAGGATAGAGAATGGAAAGCTAAGGGTTAATCTGTACAGAACTGGTAAAAAAGTTTTTGATAAATCTTTGGAAATGATTCGAAATGGTGAAAGCACATCATAGTGTTTGTAACTAGCAGAGCCATTATATGGGTATGACAGTGATTAAAAAAGAAAGTCTTAGGAAAGATAAAAAATGTAATATGGAACTGTATAAGACAGTAAAACCTCGTATAAAACACAAATATGGGTGATATTGCATATACAAGACTTTTAACAAAATATAAATACAAATAAACTAAAGAAAAGGAAACAGAATAGCAGCTATGTATGCAGCATAAGCATAGAAAGACTGAGCTGATGACTTTTGTCTGGTTAATTGGTTTTGTTTTTTAGTATTATTATTATTACTTGAATAATGAAAATGCTCTAAAAATGATGGAAGAGATAAATGCACAACTAAGTAATTATACCGAATATCACTGATTGTACACTTTGGATGGATTTATGCTTTATTATAATATGTATCAATAAAAGTGATTTGTTTTTTTTTAAAAAATGGGCAAAAGACTTGAATAGACATTTCTCCAAATTTGATATAGAAATGGCTGAAAAGCACATGGAAAGCTGCTCAATAACACTATTAGGAAATAAAGTCAAAACTACACTGAGATACTATTTCACACTCACTAGAATGGTTACTATTAATAAAAGAGAAAATTTAAATGACAGAGAATTTGTGGAGAAATAACATTCATTCATTGCTGGTGGGAATGTAAAATGGTGCAGCTGCTGTGGAAGACAGTTTGCAGGTCCTCAGAAACTAAGTATAGAATTACCATATTACATTGCAATCCTTCTACTAGGTATATACCCAAAAGAATCGAAAGCAGGGACTCAGTTATTTGCACAGATGTTCATAGCAGCATTACACACAATTGCCAAAAGTTAGAAGCAACCCAAGTATCCATCAACCAATGAATGGGTAAACAAAATGTGGTATATACATGCAATGGCATACTATTCAGCATTGAAAAGGAATGAAGTTCTGGCTCACATGACAACATGGATGAACCTTGAAGGCATTATTTTGAGTGAAATAAACCAGACACAAAAGGACAAATACTGTATGATCTCACTGGTAAAAAATAATTAGAATAAGCAAAGTCACAGAGTTAGAATCCAGAATATAGATTACAGGGGCTGGATTAGGTATAGAGACTGGGAAGTTAATGCTTAATTTGCACAAAGTTTGTATTTGAGTTGATTGTGAAGTTTTGGAAATGGATGGTGGTGATGGTAGCACAACATTGTGAGTATAATTAGCACTGGATTATATATGTGAATGTGGTTAAAAGATGATATTTTTTATCATATATGTGCTACTAGAATAAAAATTAAAAGATAAAACATAGGACTGTACAACACAGTGAACCCTATGGTAAACCATGGACTACAGTTAATAGTACAATTACAAACATTCTTTCTTGAATTACAACAAATGTACCACACTCTGTTAGTAATTCGCTGATAAATGGGGGGGAAAATCTACCCTAATGTAAACTATGAATCATAGCTAATAGTAAAATTATAATATTTTTTATCAGTTATAATAAAGGTACCACACTAATGCAAAGTTTCAATAAATAGGGGGTAAATGGGAATGCTGTATTTTTTACATGATTTTTCTGTAAACCAAAATTTCTGTATTAAATTTTTTTTTAATTATAGATAAATAATATGGCCCATAGTGTTAGAGTGATCCGCTAAAAATTGTATGTGACATATTCCTTCTCTGCAAAATAAGGGGCTTAATCAAGATTTAGGGCCTAAACTAAATAAGCAAAATCATTTAAAAAATAATCCTTAAAAATGTGCCAGCAGGTCTTCTGAGAAGACCGCAGTATAGAGACAGGGCTTATCTCTCTTCTAAAAACAGCAAGAGGAAAGGCAGAAATTTCCCAAAAATTAACTGTCCTAGAGGTTTGCAGAACAGGGAGTGCCGTCCACTACCCAGGAGGAAGCAGGACTGGGAGATGGAGAAATCAAAATAATAACTGTTTAAGTTCTACAACAGATGCCCATCCCCCAACCTTGAGGTAAGTACTCTCTTAGTACAGACCAGGTGTCTGGCACTGACAGAGAGGGGAATGGAGATTTTCCTCCCTGAGGAAAGAGAGGGCATGGCTGAGGGCAAATGTGGCTTCTGATCAGCCACTTTGTACCACAGGGCCTGGCTCTGTATCAGGGCCCTAGCTGGCCCTGAGGGGGAATACCCACAGACATTATTTCAGCACTGCCAGGTGGAGGCTGGAGAAACAACACTGGCCTCAAAGGCTGCAGAGAAAAATTTGCCGAAAAGCACTATCTTCTGGCAAGCCAAGAAAAAGCACCCCAGAAATTCTGAAGTGAGGAAAGCAGATGTAGCTCAAGTGGTTGAGCGCCTCCTTCCCACATACGAGGTACCAGGTTCGATCCTGGGTACCTCCTAAAAACAAACAAACAAACAAACAAAAAACAGCTCTCATTGGGGAGTAAATATAGCTCAGTGGCTGAGTGCCTGATTCCCATGTACGAGGTCCTGGGTTCAATCACAGGTTACTTCCTAGGGAAAAAAAAAGAGGCTTTTTGACATCTTTACTGTCCCTCTCCCCAGGGCCCTTGGAAACTAACCTTTACCCCATTAGTGGGTCCCTGTCCCTGTCCCAGTTTTCATCAGTCATACATAGGCAATTTTAAAGACTAGGATGACTTGAACAAAGAATCAAAGAAGAGCTGTAACACAAAGCCAATCAACATTAAAATCCTAGGCAAGCGAGAGAAACTGACCATCAGGGTAAACTTACCATCATAATCAGATGCCAGACATCAGCAAAATATCACAAGCCATACTAAGAAACAGGAAGATATGGCCCAGGCAAAGGAACAACTTAGAATGTCATATGAAGCACAGAATTTGAAGCAACTAATCAATGATGTTCAAAGAAATCTACTCATGCAATTCAAGGAGTTGAAGGAAAATATGGCTACAGATATAAAGGATACTAAGATGACACTGGGCAAGCATAAAGAAGAATTTGAAAGCTTGAACAGAAAAAAAATACAGAAATTATGGGAATGAAAGACACAATGGATGAGATTAAAAGTATATTACAGATATCCAAGATGGCAGAATAGGGAACAGCAGGATGCACTCTTCCCCAAGAAACTGTGGGAAGGACACAGAATAAGTCGAACCAAGTGATAAAGAGGATTCCTAACACAAAACCAAACAAAAATAAAAACCTAGACTAGAAAGAGAAACTAACCAACTGAATAAGCCCATCAAGATAAATGGATGCCTAGACATCAGCAAAAAAATTACAAGCCATACTAAAAAACAGAAGTCATGGCCTAGTCTAATGAACAAACTAAAAAGCAGGAGGAGAAACACAATGTGGAACAACTAATCAAGGATGCCCAAACAAATATCCTCAACTCACTGAAATGAAGGAAGAGATAAAGGATGTCAAGAAGACACTAGGAAAACATACACAAGAAATTGTAAACATACATAAAAAAATAACACATCAGAGAATTCAAAGAAGATGGTGTCAGTGTCGGAGTAGGCAGGGAGGGCTCAACTCTCTCACAAAACAATGGAAAAAGGGCCAAAAGCTGTTTGAGGGACCTGCTTTGGGGGTCAGCAGCCCAGAACAGTGCTATACAACTCCTGGGAGGGCAAAGGACAGAGAGATGAAGAATCTGAAATAAATAATGTGAGTTACCAAGCTCCTGCAGTAGCCAGAAAGGGCTCCCATAACACACACCCAAGATATATAGCCTGGATAAAAGTCCCTGGCTCACAGCAGCAGACAGAGGGGAACAGACACCTTCCTCCCTGTCAGATGTTATGAATGAAAAGGTAGTGGCAGTCAGGGAGGGGCTTTTCTTCAGTGAATTCAGCCAGCAGAGCCCGCTTTGAATCTTGGCTCTGGCCAGACAAAAGCAGAGATTGAAAGAAACACCTCCTTGGAAAGGTGTGCTGATAAACACCATCTGATGGCAGGTCGTGAAATTTCAAGGAGAAAAACTGCTTTTAGGGCTTTCTCAACCCAAACTCCTGGGAGAAAATGTGCCCCCTATTAGCGAGTCCCTGGCACAATTTTGATAACTTAAGCTGGGCTTTTTTTTTTAATGATTTATTTATCTATTTATTTCTACCCCCTCTCCACATTGTTTTGCATTTGCTGTATGGTCTCTGTGTGTTCTTTTGTGTCTGCTTGTCTTCTCTTTATGCAGCACCGGGAACCAATCCTAGGACCTTCTGGGGTGGGAGAAAGGTACTCAATCTTTTGCGCCGCCTCAGCTCCCTGGTCTGTTGCGTCTCTTATTGTCTCTCCTCTGTGTCTCTTTTTGTTGCATCATCTTGCTGCGCCAACTCTCCGCACAGCCAGTACTCAGTGTGGGCCAGCACTCAGTGCACACCAGCACTCCTGCATAGGCCAGCACTCCACATGGGCCAGCTCCCCTGCGTGGGCCAGCACTCCTGCACAGGCCAGCACGCCGCATGGACCAGCTCTCCACTCAGGCCAGCTCACTGTGCAGGCCAGCTTGCCTTTCACCAGGAGGCCCTAGGAATCAAACCCTGGACTTCCCGTACGGTAAATGGGAGCCCAATCACTTGAGCCACATCCATTTCCCCGTGGACAATTTTAATAACTTAGAATAAGCTGAACCAAGTATCAAAGAAGAGTTGTGGGGGAAAAAACAATAGGCAAGAAAGAGAAATTGGCCATCAGAGTAAATTCATCAACATATTCAGATGCCTAGACATCATCAAAAAATTACAAGCCACACTAGGAAACAGAAAGAGATGGCCCAGACAAAGGAACAAACCAAATATCCTGAAGAGATATAGGATTTAAGACAATTAATCGGTGATAATCATGCAACTCTCCTAAGTCAATTCAAACAATTAGAAGAAAATATTACTAAAGGCATAAAGGATATTAAGAAGACACTGAGTGAGCATAAAGAACAATTTGAAAGTCTTCAAAGAAAAGTAACAGAACTTATTGGAATGAAAAGTATATACACAGAAGAACTGAAAGCAGTGACACAAACAGACATCTGCATGCCAGTGTTCATAGCAGCATTATTCATGATTGACAAAAGATGGAAACAACCCAGGTGTCCATCAACTGATGAATGGATAAACAGATGGTGGTTTACACATACACGCTATGGGCATGTTATGCACCAGTAAGAATAAATGAAGTCATGAATAATATAACAACATGGATGAACCTGGGGGACATTATGTTGAGTGAAGCAAGCCAGACACAAATGGACTAATACTGTATGATTGTGCTATAATGAGCTAAATAAATTGTGTAAATCAGGGAATTAATAACTAGAATATTGGTCAACAGAAAATAAAATGAGGTTAGAGAATGGGAAGCTGAGCATTAACCTGTGCAGAATTAGTAAAAAGTTTGTTTTTAATCTTTGGAAATGAATAGAAATGGTAAAAGCACAACATAGTGTTTGAAACTAGCAGTGCTATTATATGAGTATGACAGTGGTTGAAAGGATAAGTCTAAAGTCATGTATATTACTAGAAGAAAAG
This sequence comes from Tolypeutes matacus, assembly GCA_026826555.1. NCBI lineage: Eukaryota > Metazoa > Chordata > Mammalia > Cingulata > Chlamyphoridae > Tolypeutes > Tolypeutes matacus. Next base: position 762,097 of record JAKSZT010054263.1, read on the forward strand.
TTAAAAAATATAACATGGGACTGTACAACATAGTGAAACCTCATGTAAAATATGAATATGGGTGATATTGCATATATAAGACTGTTTTTACAAAATATAAATACAAATGAAGAGATGAAACAGAATAGCAACTACGTACAGCAGCGGAAGCATAGAGAGATTGGGAGGTGATAAGGTTTTTTGTTTGTTTGTTATTATTACTATTGGAATAATGAAAATGCTCTAAAAATGACTGAAGTGATGAATGCACAACTATGTGATAATACCAAATACCATTAATTGCGCACTATGGATGGATTTATGCTTTATTAATATTATCAATAAAATTGACTTGTTCACAAAAGGTAACAGATCTTATGATGATGAAATGCACAATGCAAGAAATGAAAAATACACTAGGAACTTGCACAGTACCTAGCAAAGGAGGACAAATATGCCAAGAGCTTGATACTGATGCTTGTACTTATGAACCTCAATTCTGTGAAACTGAAACTTAGCATAATATTATAAATTGCCTAAGAGTTACATCCTAAAAGCCTCCTTGCTGCTCAAATATGGCCTCCCTCTAAGCCAAATTCAGCACATAAACTCAATACTTTCCCCCCAGCGTGGGACATGACTCCCAGGGATGAGCCTCCCTGGCACCAAGGAATTATACCAAGTGCCAACCAGCACTGCATTTGGAAAAAGACCTTGACCAAAAGTGGGCAATATTAAATACAAATGAGATTTTATAGCTAAGAGATTTCAAAGTGAGTCGGGAGGTCATTCCAGAGGTTATACTTATGCAAGTCTCAGGAGGATCTCACTGACTGCAACAGTAAACAGTGCCTCAAGCAGGGGGGCTCCTGAAGGCTCTAGAAACATCTAGACACTATAAGCAGGGAAGACAATCCCAGGAATTCAGTACTCTGTCAGTGGGCCTTACATTGGAATATATGATAACCTATACCTTCAATGTATCAGAGTTAGACTCATCTATAATTTCGCTACACATGGCTCTTCCATCCCTTTTACTTGAACCTACAATTAGCACTATACCCATTAAATATGTCTCAGAGACATAAATCTTCTGGTTGTTCATATGCCGATTGAGCCCTGACTTTCAGCAGAGTTGCAGCCAACACCTACTCTCCCATTCATCGGACTTGCCCAGGACAACTAACAAAAGGATGATGATGGACAAGGCCCATCCCCAAAAACAGAGAGTATCTACAACTGCAAGCAAGACAGTTCCATCCATCTTCCCCTTCAGATCTAAGTCCCCTCTCAATCGGAAGCAGAGTGGGCATCACCATCCCCAAATCCTCAACACTGAGGAATGAACAAATATAGGGGGGAATGCATCTATAGAGTAAAGTAAACTTATTATTCTAATAATGGAAGAACGTGTAATACTGATATAAATACAGTGGTCAACAGAGGTTCTGAGGGGAGGGAGAGGGAAGAATAGGTATAACATGAAGCATTTTGGGGACACTGGAATTGTTCTACATGACATTGCAATGTTGGATATAGACCATTACACATTTTGTCAAAACCTATAAAATGGTGCAGTGCAAAGAGTAAACCATTATGTAAACTATACACCATGGTTAATAGCAATGCTTCAATAGGTGTTCATCAATTGTAACAAATGTACCACACTAATGAAAGATGTTAATGGGGAAAAGTGTGGGAAGGAAAGGGGTTAGGGTATATGGAAATTCCCCTATATATTCAATGTATCATTTATGTAATCTAAAGCTTCTTGAATAATAATAATAAAATACACTAGAATCACATAAGAGCAGATTTAAACAGGCAGAGGAAAAAATTAGTGATATCAAATACAGGACATTCAAAATCTCACAGATAATAGAGCAGATGGAAAAAAAAAATGAAAAATTTCAGCAGGCACCCAGGGTACTAAATGACAACATGAAACTCACAAACATACACACTATGGGCATCCCAGAGGGAGAAGAGAAGGGAAAAGGGGCAGTAGAAGTGTTTGAGGAAATAATGGCCTAAAATTTTCCAACTCTTATGAAGGACATGGGTATACATGTCCAGGAAGGCCAGTGAGCTCCAAGCACAATAAATCCTAGCAGACTTTCTCCAAGACACATACTTATAGGATTGTCAAAGCTCAAGAAAAAGAGTCCTTAAAGCAGCAAGAGAAAAGAGATACATCACATATAAGAGAAGCATGATATGATTAAATGCTGATTTTTCACCTGAAACCATGAAGGTGAATAGGAAGTGGGATGACATAGCTAAGGTGCTGAAAGAAAGAGAAAAAAAAAAAAATGTCTGCCAAGAATTCTGTATCCAGCAAAACTATCATTCAAAAATGAGGGAGAATTCAAAATAGTCACGGATCAACAGAAATTGAGAGAATTTGTCAACAAGAGTTTTGTCCTTCAAGAAATACTGAGGGGAGTTCTGCAGCTTAAAAGGAAAAAACAGGGGAGGTTTGGAGGAGCGTGTAGAAGGGAAGATTATTGGTAAGGGTAACTTAAAGATAAAAATAAAATATGACATATACAAGCCTAAAGAAAAGAATGGCTAAAGTAAGTACTGCCTTTACAGTAGTAACATAGAATGCTAATGGATTAAACTCTCCAATCAAACCACAGATCGACAGAATGGATAAGGAAATATGACCCATCTATATGTTGTCTACAAGAAACTCACCTTAGACACAGGGACACAAACATGTTGCAAGTGAAAGGTTGGAAAACGATTTTACATACAAACAGTAACCAAAAGGGGGCAGGAGCAGCTATACTAATTTTAGGCAAAATATACTTCAAATGAAAAACTGTTGTAAGAGACAAAAAAAGACAATACATATTAATAAAAAAGGGTAAAAAAGAAAGAACAACCATAAATATTAATGCACCTAATGAGGGAGCCCCAAAATACTTGAGGCAAATACTGGCAAAAGTAAGGGGAGAAAAAAATGCCTCTACAATCACAGTGGGGGACATCCATATACCATTATCACCATTAGACAGACCATCTCGTCAAAGGCTCAATAAAGAAACAGAGACCTTGAATCAGAGAAACTAGAACTAATGAACTTATATAGAACATTACCCCCAAAAGCAGCAGTATATACATACTTCTCAAGTGCTCATGAATCAATCTCCAGGATAGATCACATGTTAACTCACAAAAGAAGTCTCAATGAATATAGAAAGATTGATATTACACAAAACATTCTCTGACCACAACGGAATGAAGCTGGAAATCAATAAAGGATGGAGAACCAGAATAGGCACAAATATATGGAAGTTAAACACTCAGTGAGTCAAGGGGGAAACTGCCAGAGAAATCAGTAACTACCTCGAAGTGAATGATGAGAACACAATGAATCAAAATTTATGGGATGCAGCTATATTACTTCTGAGAGGGAAATTTATAGCCCTAAAATACTTACATTAAAAAAGAAGAAAAAGCTAAAATCAAACACCTAACTGCATACCTTCGAGGAACTAGAAAAAGAACAACAAACTAATCCCAAAGCAAGCAGAAGAAAGGAAATAACAAAGATTGGAATAGAATTAAATAAAATTGAGATTTAAAAACTTAGAAAGATTTTTAAAAACCAAAAGCAGGTTTGTGAGAAGATTAATAATTTTGACAATCCCTTAGGAAGACTAAAAAGAAAAAAAGAGAAGATGCAAATAAATAAAATCAGAAATGAGAAGGGGATATCAACACTGACCCCACAGAAATAAAGAATATCCTAAGAGGATACTTTGAAAAATTGTATGCCAACAAGATGGACTATTTATTTGAAATGGATGAATTTCTAAAAACGCACAAGTAACCTTCATTGATGAAAGAAGAAATAGAAGAACTCAACAGACCAATCACAAATAGTGAGATCGAATTAGTCATCAAATGCCTCCCAATCAAGAAAAGCCCAGGACCAGATACCTTCACAGGTGAATACTACCAATCATTCTGGAAATAACTAATTTCAATCCTTCTCAATGGAGGGAATATTAGTTAACTCAAACTAATACCTAATATCGCCCTAATACCAAAGCCACATAAAGATGCTACAAGAAAAGAAATCTAAATACCAGTCTCTCTAATAAATTTAGATACAAAAAACCTCAACAAAATGACTGCTGATCAAATCCAAGCAACAACTCAATTGAATTATGCACCATGATCTGGTGAGTTTTTTTTAAACAGATAAGCAATCAATTAATCTACTACACCAGATCAAAGGAAAAAAATCATATGATCATCTCTATCAAACACAGTCAACAAAATATAGCATTCTTTCTTAAAAAAAAAAAAAAAAAAAATTTTCAAAAGATAGGATTAGAAGGAAACTTCCTCAACATGATAAAGAGCATATATGAAAAACCCACAGCTAACATAATACTCAATGGTGAAAGGGTAATGGCTTTCCCTCTAAGACCTGGAACAAGACAAGGATGCCCAGTATCACCACTCTTATTTAACATTGTGTTAGAAGTACTTGCTTGAATATTTGGGCAAGAAGAAGAAATAAAAGGCACCCAAATTGGGAAGGAAGAAGTAAAAGTTTCACTATTTGCAGATGACATGATGCTATATGTAGAAAGTCCTACAATAATGTAGGAAAATGTACAATAAAGCTGCTAGAGCTAACAAACAAGTTCAGTAAAGTGGCAGAATATAAGGTCAACATGCAAAAATCAGAAGCATTTCTGTACACTAATAATGAGCAATCTGAGGAGGAAATCAAGAAAAAAATTCCATTTACAATAGCAACTAAAAGAATCAAATATCTAGGAATAAACTTAACTAAAGATGCAAAGGACTTGTACACAGAGAACTACACAACATTGCTATACAAAATCAAAGAAGACCCAAATAAATGGAAGAATATACCACGTTCATGGATTAGAAGACTAAATATCATTAAGATGTCTATCTTACCCAAATTGATTTACAAATTCAATGCAATCCAAATAAAAGTTTCAACAGCATACTTTAATGAACTGGAAAAGCCAATTATGAAATTTATTTGCAAGCAAAAGGGGCCCTGAATAATCAAAAATATGTTGACACAGAAAATCAAAATTGGAGGAATCATGCTACCTGACTTTAAAGCATACTACAAAGCTACAGTGGTCAAAACTGAATGGTACTTCAGGAAAGGTGGAAGACTAGTAAGACACGGGAATCTCTTCTCCAGAAAAATAGCTAGAGAATAGGCTGAAAACAGCCCCAAAAAAGATCTTCTATGGTTTAGGACAGCAGGTGAAGGCTGCACACCACTCACAGGAGAGAGGGACAGAAGAGGGAAATCGTGATGACAGAACCATGAGTTGGAACCAATGGCGGCTGCTGCTGCCGGCACTCTCCCCCACACTGAAGACTCTCTAGAATTCCCAGGCCTCTGGGCCTGCAACTAAAGACAAACGGGGCTCCAGGGATCTACAACCCCAGGAAAGGGGAGAGAGAGGGACACAGCCTAAGGCTGACTCAGCTTCTGACCCACAAATTTCGTCTGCTGTGCCCCATGAGCCCTTCCAGGATCATGAGACCACACAGTGCTTTGCCCTGGGAACCGGTGAAGGACTGGAGAAATCCAACCCTCGCAATCTCCCTCTCTTCTAGCATGGATTAATTGCTGAGGACTCCACAGGAAAGGGGAGAGAGAGGGACACAGCCAAAGGCTGACTCAGTTTTTGACTAACAAATTTGGTCTGCTGTGTCCCAAGAGCCCTTCCAGGCCAGGTGGGGCTGCGCCATTGTTTCCCTTGGAGTCTACAAAGGGCTAAAGATATACAACCCTCCCAATCTCCTTCTCTACTAACAGGGACTGGTTGTTGAGGACTCAAAGGGGAGAGGAAATATTTCCTAGCTGGAAAAAGGGTGGGGGCTGCCAGAGAAAGCTGGAGAACTGCCTCAGAGAAAGTTTGAATTACAAGGGTCTTAGCCTCCAGACAGGAAGTCCTGTCACGTTGATCTGGTCTGTGTTGCAACAAATACACTCCTACCAGGCATTGAATTGAGAGCTGCCAAAGAGCACCATCTCCTGGCAGACCCAGGAAGTGCACACAAGAAAATTAGAAATAAGTAGGAGAGGCTTTTTCTGGCCTCTATAGCCTCCCTACCCAAAGCCCTAGAAAGCGACTTTACAACCAGTTACAACCAGTTACCTGGTCCAGGTCGAGCCCACTTTGAGGAACCAGCAGGACAATCCTAACAATCCAGGTTGAGCCAAAAATCAAAGAACTGTGGTAACTCACAGCCTTCTGCCACTAAATCCCTATGAAAGAGAAAGAGATTGAGCATCTGAGTAAACTACATCCTAATCAGATGCCTAAACATCAGCAAAAAACTACTAGCCATACTAACAAAATAGAAGACATGGCCCAAGAAAAGGAATACATCAAAGTCCCAGAAGAGATGCAGAATTTGAGAGAACTAATCAGCAAGATGAGCACAAAATCAAATTAATGAGTTGAAAGACAGTATGGTTAAAGAGATAAATAACATCAAGAAGACATTGAGCAAACGCAAAGAAGAATTTGAAATCCTTGAACAGAAAAGTAACAGAGCTCATGGGAATGAAAGATACAATAAGTGAGATCAAAAACACATTTGAGGCATACAACAGCAGACTCGAAATGCTAGAATAAAGAATAAGTGATACTGAAGACAAAACAGCTAAAATAGAAGAGAGAAAAGAATGGAAAAAATTGAGCAGGGGCTCAAAGAGTTGAATGACAACACAAAATGCAACAACATACATGTCACAGGAGTTCCAGAAGGAGAAGAGAAGGGAAAAGGGGCAGAAAGAGTATTTGAGGAAATAACAGCTGAAAATTTCCCAACTCTCACAAAAGAAATGAACTTACATGTCCACGAAGCACACCATACCTCAATCAGAATAAATCCAAATAGACCTACGCCAAGACACATACTACTCAGAATATCAAATGTCAAAGATAAAGAGAAAATTCTCAGAGCAGCAAGAGAGAAGCAAACAATCACATACAAGGGACGTCCAGTAAAACCTAGCGCAGATTTCTCTTCAGAAACCATGGAGGCAAGAAGACAGTGGTATGATACAATTGGGAAACTGAAAGAGAAAAACTGTCAGCTGAGAATTCTTTATCCAGCAAAATTGCCCTTCAAATATGAACATGAGTATAAAATATTCACAAACAAACAGAAACTAAGAGAGTCTGTAAAAAAAGAATCCACCTTTGCAGGAAATATTAAAGGAAGCCTTAGAACCTGAGAGAAAAAGAAAAGAGAGAGGCTTGGAGGAGAGTATAGAAGAAAGAATAGCAGAAAGGATAACCAAAAGAGTAAAAAGACAGACAAAAACAAGATGACATATGAAAATCAAAGAATAAAACGGAGGAAGTAAATAGTGCATTTACAGTAATATCATTGACTGTGAATGGATTAAACTCTCCAATCAAAAGATACAGGCTGATAGAATGGATGAAAAAACAGGAGCCATCCATATGCTACTTACAAGAAACTCACCTCAGACCCAGGGATACAAACCGGCGAAAGTGAAAGGTTGGAAAAAGATACTCCACGCTAATAATAACCAGAAAAGAGTAGGGGTAGCTGTACTAATATCAGACAAAACAGACATCAAATGCAAAAAATTTTTAAGAGATGCAGAAGGCCATTATATATTAATAAAAGGGACGATCCACCAGGAAGATATAACAGTCATAAATATCTATGCACCTAACCAGGGTGCCCCAAAATACATGAGACAAACTCTGGCAAAGCTGAAGGGAGAAACAGACATTTCTACAATAATCGTTGGAAACTTCAACACCCCACTCACATCATTAGATAGAACAACTAGACAGAAGATCAACAAGGAAACAGAGAACTTGAACAATATGATAAACAAGTTAGACCTAACAGACATATAGAGAACACTGCATCCAAACTCAGTGGGTTATCCATTCTTCTCAAGTGCCCATGGATCTTTCTCCAGGACAGACGACGTGTTAGGTCACAATGCAGCTCTCAATAAATATAAAAAGACTGAAATTATACAAAGCACCTTCTCAGATCATAATGGAATGAAACTAGAAATCAATAATAGACAGGAAAAAAGTAATTTCGCATATGTGTGGAGACTGAACAACACACCTCTAAATAATCAGTGGGTCAAAGAAGAAATTGCAAGTGAAATCAGTAAATATATTGAGACAAATGAAAACATGAACACAGCGCATCAAAACTTACGGGATGCAGGGAAGGCAGACTTGAGAGGGAAATTTATGGCCCTAAATGCCTACATTAAAAAACAAGAAAGAGTTAAACTCAGAGATTTAACTGAACAACTAGAGAAACTAGAAAAAGAATAGCAAACCAATCCCAAAGCAAGCAGAAGGAAAGAAGTAATAAAGATTACAGCAGAAATAAATGAAAATGAGAAGAGAAAAACAATAGAGAAAATCAACAAACCCAAAAGCTGGTTCTTTGAGAAGATCGATAAAATTGACAAACCCCTCACTAGACTAACAAAGAAAAAAACAGAGAAGATGCAAATAAATACAATCAGAAATGAAAGGGGGGAAGTTACAAATGACCCCACAAAAATAAAAAGAATCATAAGAGGATATTATTAAGAAACTATATACCAACAAACTAGACAATCTAGATGAAATGGACAAATTCCTAGAAACATACAACCAACCTATACTGACGCTAAAAGAAATACAAGAACTTAACAAACCAGTCACATTTAAGGAGATTGAATCCATCATCAAAAATCTCCCAGCAAAGAAAAGTCCAGGACCAGATGGCTTCACAGGTGAATTCTACCAAGCATTTTGAATAGAATTAACACCAATCCTGTTTAAACTTTTCCAAAAAATTGAAAAGAAGGGAAAATTACCCAACAAATTTTATGAAGCCACCATCACCCTAATAAAGATTCTACAAGAAAAGAAAATTACAGACCAATCTCTCTAATAACATAGATGCAAAAATTATCAACAAAATACTTGTAAATCAAATCCAACAGCATATCAAAAGACTTATACATCATGACCAAGTGGGATTTCTTCCTGGTATGCAAGGCTGGTTCACCATAAGAAAAGCAATCAATGTAATATACCACATTAACAAATTGAAGGAAAAAAAACACATGATCATCTCAATCAATGCAGAAAAGGCATTTGATAAAAACACTTCAAAAGATAGGAATAAAAGAAAAATTCCTCAATATGATAAAAGGCATATATGAAAAACCCACAGCCAACATCATACTCAATGGGGAAAGGTTGAAAGCTTTCCCTCTAAGATCTGGGAACAAGACAAGGATGCCCACTGTCACCATCGTTATTCAATATTGTACTAAAAGTTCTAGCTAGGACAATTAGACAAGAAAAAAAATTAAAGGCATCCAAATAGGAAAATAGGAAGTAAAACTCTCACTGTGGATGACATGATCTTATACTTAGAAAATCCTGAAGTATCCATGCAAAGCTACTTGAGCTAATAAATGAGTTCAGCAAAGTGGCAGGATACAAGATCAACATGCAAAACTCAGTAATGTTTTTGTACAACAGTACTGAACAGCCTGAGGAGGAAATCAGGGGGAAAATTCCATTTTCAATAGCAACAAAAAGATTCAAATACCTAGGAGTTAATTTAACCAAAGAAGTACAGGACCTATATGCAGAAAACTACAAAACAATGCTGAAAGAAATTTAGAAAGACCTAAACAAATGGAAAGACATTCCGTGTTTCATGGATTGGAAGAATAAATATTACGAAGATGTCAATCCTACCCAAACTGATTTATTGATTCAATGCAATACCAATCAAAGTCCCAACAGCTTACTTTACAGAATTAGAGAAGGCAATTACCAAATTCATCTGTATGGGTAAGTGCACCCGAATAGCCAAAAAGCATTCTAAAAAAGAAGAGCGACGGGGGAGGAATTTCACTGCCTGACCTTGAAACATATTACAAAGCTGCAGTGGTCAAAACAGCATGGTACTGTCATAAAGATAAACACATCAATCAGAGGAATAGAATTGAGAACCCAGAAATAAACCCTCACCTATACAGTCAACTGGTTTTTAACAAACCTACCAAGTCCATGCTAACTGGAAAAAACAGTCTCTTCAACAAATGGTGTTGGGAGAACTGGATATCTATAAACAAAAGAATGAAAGAGGACCCCTATCTCACCCCCCTATACAAGAATCAACTCAAAATGGATCAAAGATCTAAATATAAAAGCCAGGACCATAAAACTACTAGAAGAAAATGTAGGGAAACATCTTCAAGACCTTGTAGTAGGTGGTGGTTTCTTGGACCTTACACCCAAAGCACGTGCAACAAAAGGAAAAATAGATAAATGGGACCTCCTCAAAATTCAACACTTTTGCACCTCACAGGACTTTGTCAAAAGGGTGAAAAGGGAGCCAACTCAATGGGAAAAAATATTTGGAAATCACATATCTGATAAGGGTTTAATATCCAGGTTATATAAAGAGATGTTACAACTCAACAATAAAAAGACAAACGACCTAATTAAAAAATGGACAAAAGATTCGAATAGACATTTCTCCGAAGAAGAAATACAAATGGCAAAAAAAACACATGAAGAAATGCTCAACATCACTCATGATTGGGGAAATGCAAATCAAAACTACAATGAGATATCATTTCACACCTATCAGAATGGCCACTATTAAAAAGACAGAGAACTACAAGTGTTAGAAAGGATGTGGAGAGATAGGAACACTTATTCACTGTTGATGGTAATGCAGAATGGTACAGTCACAGTGGAGGATTGTTTGGCAGTTCCTAAAGAAGTTGAATATAGCCTTCCACGTGACCCTGCAATTGCCAAAAGCTGGAAACAACCCAGGTGTCCATCAACAGATGAATGATAAACAAACAGGTCTATTCACACAATGGAATATTATGCAGCTGTAAGAAGAAATGAAGTTGTAAAACATATGACAACATGGATGAATCTGGAGGACATTATGTTGAGCAAAGCAAGCCAGACACAAAAGAACAAATACTGTATGAATGTGTTACTATGACCCAAATATATTGTGTAACATATTGTTTGATTCCAAAAAAATTTTATATATATCCAATACACTTAATTGAGAAATGTATATATTTATCCATCTGTGTTTACTTTTTAGTTTTTCATTGTTTATATTTTCAATTATTAAATGTACAAAATAAAGTGAAAAAAAAAGTATAAAGTCAGGTACTTGAACCCATGTTTGTGGGTTCCAGCCTCAGTTCCTCATTTTAGCAATTGGTAACACTATCTACCCAATCGCTCAGCTCAGAAATGTAGGGGTGAGTTCCTCTACAACAGTGTTGCTACAAGAGGGTTGGTTTTAATCCAAATTAACAAGACTTTGAATTGGCAGATGGAGCCTCCTACGAGAACTCCCATCTGTTGATTTTCTGTTCCATGGCCCAGGTCCTGAATTTTGCTGATATGGTTTCATCTTTAAAATATATGTGACTTTGACATTCTACCCATTAACATCTCTATTTGTATGAATAAAAAAATTAAGTGACGTTTTTCTTAGCCAAAAATAATAATTAAAAAAACTTAATGGTATTGCCACAAGGATAGACATACTGACCAATGGGACCAAATTGAAAGTTCAGATATAGACCCACACATATAAGACAAACTGATAGTTGACAAAGCCACCAAGCCCACTCAACTAGGACAGAATAGTCTCTTCAACAAATAGTGCTTGGAGAACTGGATATCCATATCCAAAAGAATGGAGGAGGATCATCATGTCATGCCCTCTATAAAAATTAACTCAAGATGGATCAAAGACCTAAATATAAAAGCTAAGGCCATAAAGCTGCTGGAAGATAATGTAGGGAAGCATCCATGAGACCTTGTAGTAGGAAATTGGCACAAGCAGCAAAAGAAATAATAGATAGATGAGACCTCCTCAAAATTAAAATCTTTTGTGCTTCAAAGAAGTTTGTCAAGAAAGTGAAAAGGCAGCATACTCAGTGGGAGAAAAAATTGGGGAACCACTTATCGGATAAGGGCCTAATATCCAGCAAATATAGAGAGAGAATCTTACATCTTGAAAAAAAAAAAGACAAACAACCCATTTTAAAAATGAGCAAGAGATATGAATAGACACTTTTGCAAAGAATATGTAAAAAGAACATGAAAAGATGTTCAACATCACTAGCTATTAGGGAAATACAAATCAAAACTACAATGAGATATCACCTTATTCCTATTAGACTGGTGGCTATAAAAAAATAAAAAATAAAAACAGAAAACTACAAGCATTGGAGAGGATATGGAGGAACAGGAACATTCATCCACTGCTGACGGGAATGTAGAATGGTGCAGCTACTATAGAGGACAGACAGTTTGGTGGTTCCTCAGGAAGCTAAGTATAGAATTACCATATGTTCCAGTGATGCCACTACTAGGAATATACCCAGAAGAATTGAAAGCAGGGACACGAACAGATATATGCACACCAATATTCACTGCAGTATTATTCACAATTGCCAAAAGTTGCAAGCAATCCAAATATTCCTCAACGGAGGAATGGCTAAACAGAATGTGGTATATACATATGATGGAATATTACTCAACTGTAAGAAGGAATGAAGTATTGACACCTGCAACAACATAGATGAATCTCAAAGATCTTATGTTGTGTGGAGTAAGCCAGTCACTAAAGGACAAACATTGCATAATCTCACTGATATGAACTAAGGATACTGAGCAGACTCAAAGAGGTAGAGTCTGGAAGACAGGTTACCAGGAGATAGAAAGGGAGTAGAGAGTGGTGAGTCAATGCTCAATCTGGGCAGAATCTATGATAAGGTGGAAAGGAGTAGTTTGGTAGTGGACAAGGGTGATGGTTGTGTAGCGATTTGAATGAGGTTGATACTGCTGGAGTGTGAGTGTGAGTGTGAGCAGGGTTGGGAGAGGTGGGCTGGGCTTTCCAAGTAGGGAAATGGCTGGAGGAAGGAACAGGTGAACTCTGGGGAAGTTGAGGACTGTGGCTGAAAATAGAATTGTGGGAGTGTTCTTTTGGCAACTATGGCAGGGAGGGTCACTGATGCAGTGTCTCGGTGGCAAGGGGATGTATGGAGAAGGGTGTACTTGGAGATATCTCTATGGAATATGAATGTGTTCATGTGGTCATAGGATGTTATCTTAGTGGGAAGAGATCCACATAATAACTAACAAGTTAAATATTAACTTCCCATCCTGGGGAGTCCTGCTATGTTCTCAAATAGAGTACAAGTATCTTTAGAGTAAAAAGGCAGTGCCTAATAAAAGAAAACAGATCAATATGCCAAGCCTTTGATATTAACGCTTGTATTTTTGAACCTTATTCTTGTAAAATTGAAGCTTAGACTAATAATATTTATTCTTTAAGAATTACCTCCTGAAAACTTCTGTTACTCAAATGTGGCCTCTTTTTAAGCAAAATTTAGCAAATAAACTCACTACCTTCCCCCCAGCATGGGCTATAACTCCCAGGGATAAGCCTTCCTGGCATCGAGGGAGTAATACCAAGCGCCAACCAGCAGCACATTTGGAAAAAGACCTTTATCAAAAGGAAACATTAAATACAAAATAGGTTATATGGCTAAGAGATTTCAAAATGAGTCAGGAGGTCATTACAGAGGTTACACTTACACACTTCTCAGTAGGATCTCATTAACTATCACAGTAAACAAAGCCTCAAACAGGGATGCTCCTGAGTGCTCTGGAGACAACCAGACATTATATGCAAGACACACAACCCAGTGAAATCAGCATCCCATGAGTGGACCTTACCTTGGAATATATGGTAACCTATTTCCCCAATGCAATAGAGTTAGACTCATTTATAATTCCTCTGCACATGATCCTTCTACCCCTTTTATTTGAACTTATAATTAGCACTATACCAATTAAATTTATGTCCCAGAGACATAAATCTTCAGTCTATTGTTATGCCAGTTGAGCCCTGAATTTCAACAGTTACAGCCAACATCTACTCTCCAGTTCATCAGACTCCCCCAGAACAACTAACAAAATCATGATAATGAACATCCCCCATCCCAAAAAGCAAAGAGTATCATAACTGCAAGCAAAACAATTCCTTCCATATTCTCCATAACATCTAAGGCCCCTCTCAATCTGAAGCAAAGTGGGCATCACCATCCCAAAATCTTCAAGATTGAGGAATGAACAAACATAAGGAGGGAATGCAAGCATGGATCAAAGTGGCTTTTATTATTGTAGTAATGGAAGAACTTGTAAGAGTGATCTAAAGATAATGGTTACCATAGGGTCTGAGGGGAGGGGAAGAAAATATTAGGTGGAACACAGGGCATTTTTAGGACATTGGAATTGTTCTGCATGAGACTGCAATGATGGATACAGGCCTTTATACATTTTGTCAACACCTATAAAACTGTACAGTACAAAGTGTACACCATAATGTAAACTATAGACCATGGTTAGTAGCAAAGCTTCAATATTTGCTCATCAATTGTAACAAATGTACCACACTAATGTAAGATGTTATTAATAGGGGAAAATATGAGAGGGAATGGGTGGGGGATATGGGAATCCTCTATATATTCAATGTAACTTTTCAGTAATCTAAATCTTCTTTAAAAATAAAGTTTATTATATGAAAAAAATACATTAGAGGGCAGTGTAGAGATAAAATGGCTCACCTCACTTCTAAAAACAGCAAAAGGAAAGTCAGAAACTGCCCAAAAAAAAACTGTTCTAGGTGTTTGCAGAGCAGGGGAATGCCATCCATTATTCAAGAGTGAGCAGGACGGGAGAGACAGAAAAGCTGAAGAAAAAAACATGAGCAAATCACTCCCAGAGTTTGGAATGTAGCCCCATCCCCCACCTTTGAGACAAACACCCTCATTATAGACAGGCTGTTGCTGACACAGAGGGGAGCGGTGATTTTTCCTCCCTGGGAAAATGGAGAGTGAGTCCAAGGGCCAAGTTTGGCTTCTGATCAGGTGAGTTTGGACTGTGGGGCCTGTCTCTGAATAGCTGGCCCAGAGGGGGAACCCCTAGAGACATTGTTTTGTCACGATCCACCCAGTGGAGGTTTGAGTAATCATACTCTCCTCTAGAGCTGAGGGGGAAGGTTTGCTCAAGAGAACCATCTGTTGGCAGACAAGGACACTGAACCCCAGGGCAGGGGGAGGACTTTTGGGCTTCTTTACTGTTCCCCTTCCCAGGGTTTTTAGCCCTGTTTGATCAATTAAACACAGGCAATTTTAAAGACCTAGATTAACTTGAACCAGGCCAGGAATCAAAGACGAGCTATAACACAAAGCCAATCAACAACAAAATCCTAGGAAAAAGGGAGAAACTTAACATCAGAGTAAACTCACCATCATATCAGATGGCTAGATATCAGCAAAAAATTACAAGCCATACTAAGCAACAAGGAGATATGGCCCAGTCAAAGGAACAAATTAAAATGCCAGGTAAGACACAGGATTTGGAACAACTAATCAATGATGTTCCATATGAATACATCTCAATAAAACTGCTTTAAAAAAAAAAAGAATATTGGCCTTAATACAGTTTCTAGTCTCCACCATCCTGCCCACCCTGGCTCTTTTGTTATTCTAGAGAGGAAGTAATGAGGAAGAAAGTGTCAGGGGTATTTTGTTCAGCTGCCATTGCCCCAAAAATTGAGAATGAATTTTTTAAATCTTCCACTCTATAGAACTATTCCAACAGTGCTAATTTCAAAGAGAAAAATGAAGGAAAGTAGGTAAATTGCACTGGTGGGTTTCTGAGACTTAAAAATTATCAATATATCAATGACTAAGCTGAAAATACTTTTAACAGTCGTGACAAACTCAAAGATTGGAGTCAGTCAAGGAAGCACATGAAAAAGAGGCCAAGACAGTATCGTAGCCAATGAGGTTTATCCGAGGCACGATTATTGCTAATTGAAAACTTTTCCCAAGTGCCAACTGGCAACACAACTGGAAAAAGACCTTGAATAAAAGGGGGAAATGGTAAAGACAAATGAGTTCATGTGGCTAAGAGACTTCAAAGAGAGTCGGGAGGTCATCCCAGAGGTAACTCTTATGCACACCTCAGTAGGAGCTCATAGAACATCTAAGTGCCTATCACCCCACTCAGTGGGGTTCCTGAGAGCTCCGGAGACATCCTGATCCTATATAAGGGGGGATAGCCCCAGAGACTGATGCCTTATCAGTGGTTTCTATTTTGGAATCTGTGCTCCTGAGAGTGACAGAATTAGACTCAAATAAGTCCTCCCTGCACATGGTTCACCAGTCCCTTCTATTCAAACCTACATGTGATGCTGGAGTTTCTTAGGTATACTTCCAGAGACTGGAGCCTCCCACCTACCTATGTGCCAGGTGTGCATGAAATCTAGGTGGAGCTGCAACTCCTACCCTACAGCTCAATGGACTCATCCAAGTCACCTGGTGAGGAGACAACGATGGGAAATGGCCATCCCAGGGAATGGAGAGGGCCTGCATCTGCAGGCAGGATTATCCCACCCACCATATCCATGGGATATAAGCCCTCTCTCACTTGGAGTTGGAGTGGACAACACCATCCCAGTCGCCTCTGGATTGGGGGAAGAACTATGGACTAGAGTGGACTTGATGGTATTCTCTTGCTCACATATGGTGATTCTTGCAATGCAAGAAATTATAACAATGAGGTGGAGCCAGTGGCCACTTGACAGTTTTTGGGTAGGGAGGGGATGAGCAGTTGAAATACAGGGGCTTCTTTGGGAGTTGGAGGTTGTCCTGAGTACTGTTGTGGCAATGGATGTAGGCCATTTTAAATCAGCACACACCACTCAGAACTGAGTGGGAGAGAGTGTGGTCTACAGTGTGAACTGTGGTCTATGGTTGGTGGCAAGGCTCCAGGATGTGTAAGTTCATTGAGGTTGGTGGGCCACACTGTGGGAGATGTTTGTGTGGGACGTGGTGGGAGGTGTGGGAGTTGGGCAACATGGGAATCCCAGTGGGTTCCGTGTAATATTTTAGGTAATCTAAGCACCTCTTAAAATATATGTATATATATATATATAAATAACATTTTTGTAAGCAAATACACATATATGCATATATATTTATATATCATTTTGCAAATGTTTGTATGTATTGTGAGAATTTTGATTTTTACCCATAATAAAAAAAAAAAAAAAAAAAGAGGCCAAGAGTAAGTGCCTAAGCATTACCGCGTGAATGGTAAGGACTGGGGTGAACTCCAGAGGTAGGCTATTCAGTTCCAACAGACTTTGCTCCAGGGAAACGCAATGTGATGCAGAGCCTATGCTCTCAACCACAATACCATGTAACCCACATTTAGAACTGGACCTCTACCCATGCCACCAATTAGCATACAGGAAAAAGGCCACAATAAGATGAGGAAATATATCACCACTCACTTGTCTACTCAACAAAACCACAAGGGTGTCCCCACTTAGATCTCTACTCATACCAACTTTCAGGTGTTAAGTAAAATAAAATGGCTGCCTAAATTGGGCACTGCTGGGAGAGACCCCTTTTCAAGAAGGGATTTTCCATAAAGCAAAAACAATTGACCTACAGGGGCTTTGAGAAAACGGAATGTACCCTACAGAACTGCAGATAAGTAACACTTGGTGATAAACCAGTTTCTGTCCAGTATCAATAGCTTACCATAATGGACAAATATACCATATTAATCAATGTTATCTGCTTCCCACTTTGTAAGCACTGCCTATACAAAAATGGAAACTTAACATCAGCCAGTCAAAACATTTCCTCACTTGCTTCTGAGTTTGCCCTATATATAAGCTTTCCCTTTTCACCTCCTCAGTGGAGCTCCATTCTATTTCTTGAAAGAAATTAATTGGGATACTTCCCAATTCATGAATTGCCCAATAAAGCTGTGATATCCTAAAAAAATAGATGTGCTATCATCAATTGTAACACATGTTCCACACCAATGCAAGGTGTTAATAATAGGGTGGTATATGGGAATCTTATATTTTATATATGATTTTTCTATAAACCCACAACTTCTCTAATAAAGGATAAAATAACCATAAAAATATAATAATAATAATAATAATAATAATTACAGGCATGGAAATCATTAAAAAGTTAGAGTTGTAATGGCAACATCTGATGAGATAAAAATAATGCATCATTTGGGATAACTGCACTTAAGTATTAGACAATCACCTCTCCATTCCAGCCAAACACCACAGAAAAAACCTGTGGCCCTGACCCCCACCCCCACCCCCACCCACGAAGGTCAATTTGGAAACCTATACTTCTACCCTTTGCAGGCTGTAATGAGACATCTGGAATGTCTCTATGGGGGACTTTCAGAGAAGGCTGAAAGTAAGAGTAAGAAGCTGGGACTTACATCCCCACTGGGTAGTAACAACAAAGAAACAGAAAGTCAAGCAAGGAAATAGAAGACATGCAAAAGAACCAAATAGAAATATTTGAACTAAAAACTATTCCTGAAATAAAAAATTCAATTAATGGGCTTAACAGCAGAATGGAGGGGATAGAGAAAAAAGCCAGTGAACCGGAAAATAAGACAACAAAAAATTATCCAATCTGAACAAAGAAAAAATAGACTGAAAAAGAAACAAGGAGGGGATGTGGCTCAAGCTGTTCAGTGCCTGCTTCACACATGGGAGGTCCTGGGTTCAGTTCCTGGTGCCTCCTAAAAAAAAAAAAAAAACAACAAAAACAAACAAAAAAACCAACTCAGGGGAGCCAATGTGGCTCAGTGGTTGAGCACCAGTTTCCCACATTCAAGGTCCCAGGTTCAATCAACACCTCCCCCGCCCCCCCAAAAAAAGAGCAGAACACCAGGGATCTGAATACTATAAGAAAAGATCTAATATTCATGTCATCTGAGTCCCAGAAGGAGAAGAGAGAAAGATCAGGGCTGAAAAAATACTCAAAGATATTTGGCTGAAAACTTTTCAAATTTGGTAAAAGACACAAACCTACAAATTCAAGAAGTTGAGCGAACCGCAAACAGGATAAATGACAAATAAATCTACACCAAGAAACATCAAAGTCAAACTTCTGAAACTAAAGACAAAAGAAAAAAATCTCAAAAGCAGCAAGAGAGAAACTAACCTTATCTATAGGAGAAAAAGGTATTTTAATGGTAGCAGATTTCTCACTAGAAACCTGTGAGGCCAAAAGAAAGTGGCACAACATTTTATAAACACTGAAAGAAAAGATCAACCCAGAATCCTATATCCAGCAAAAATTCTTCAATGAAGGGGAAATCAAGGTATTCTCAGATAAAGGAAAACTAAGAAAATTTGTTGCTATCAGATCTATCCTAAAAGAATGGCCAAAGGAAGTTATCTAAACAGAAAGGAAACAATGAAACCATAAAAGAAGGAAACTTGTAACATAAGCAATGAAGAAAGAACACAATGAACAAAAATATGATTTTCTAAATTATGTTGATGGTGGAAGCAAAAATTATAACTCTATATGATGTGGATCCAAATGTATGTAGAAGAAATATTTTAGACAATTATTAATGGGGAAGAATAAAGGAATGAAAGGTAAGGTTGATACAATTCACTCAAACTTGTAAAACGACAACTGTGGTAAGTTAAATATATTTAATGTTATACTTACAGCTACTACTAAAAAAGTTACACAAAGGGATATACTCAAAAATACTATGGATAAATCAAAATGAAATTCTAAAAAATGTTCAAGTAACCCACAGGAAAGAGAAAAAAGAGAAACAAAAGGCAAAAACAACAAACAGAAAACAAAAAATAAAAGGGTAAACTTAAGCCTAAAAAATAAATAATCACATTTAATGTCAATGGTCTAAATATACCAATTAAAAGACAGAGATTGGCAGAATGTATTTTAAAGTTGAAAATATAAGGATACCATGCAAAAAGAAATAAAAGAAAGCAGAAGTGGCTATTTTAATATCAGATAAAGCAAACTTCAGATTGGTTCCTACTTCTGATTCCTGGGAATAGCTCTCCAGTCATTTTCTTCCATGGCTCTTGGCTCCAGCCTCTTCGACATCCTTACTTTTCCATTATCCTCTTTGGCAATATCTGAAGGGAACACTAAAGCATATGTCCTTCTTGTAGGACAGCTTTTCTGAGCCTGCCCACGGAAAGTTGGAGGCTCAAGAGTTGTTTTACATCTCAAACTGTCATTAGTCACTATTAGTACAGCCTGGTAGCACTTTTGGAAAAAAGACTTACCTTAAAAACCTAACTGTTTTGTTAACTATTTGATTCTAGTTGGCTTCATGTGCCAATGGCCACTCACAGCTCTGAGACCTGCCTCTCTCTCTAAATTAATGACATACACCAAACAACAGGTCTGCCAAATATGTGAAGCAAAAACTGCTTCAACAACAACAAAAAAAAAAAAAAATAGGAAGATCCGACATTATAGTTGGAGACGTCAACATTCTCAACAATTAACAGAACAACTACACAGAAAATAGGCAAGGACATATCAAATATATACCAAATAAATAGATATACCATAATTATGGATTGGAAAACTCAACAACACCATCAACCAACATGATCTAATCAACACTTATAGAACATCCCACCTAACAGCCAAACACATTTTTTTCAAGTTCCCACAAAGCATTTACCAAAATAGACCATATCCTGGGCCAAAAAAAACCTCAACAAATTTAAAAGCTTGAAATCATATAGAGTGTGTTCTCTGAACACAAGAGAATCAAACTAAAAATCAATAGCAGAAAGATAAAAGGAAAATCTCCAAACACTTGAAAACTAATCAAGACACTTGAAAAGAATACAGGGTCAAAGAAGAAGTTTGAAGGGAAATAAAAACTATAGCGAACTGAATGAAAATGAAAATATAACTGTAGAATAAGGAATTTGGACTGCAGAAGGAGGTCTCGTCTTGGTCCAGGCTCTGGGAGCAGGGTGACCACTAAATCGTTGGAATTTCCTGAGTGACAACAGTGTCTTTTTTATTCATTGGATCCTTGGGCCACAGCTGATAGTTTATGCTAAGAGATGACTCAGGCTGAGGTCAGTCTTGGTGTGGCAGCTGGCCTTGTCAGAAAGACAAACAATGTGATTAGAGAATTAGGGCTTTGAGCCTCACCACTAGGGAAGGGAGGAGGATTAGAAATTGAGTTCAACTGCATGGGAATTGATTCAATCAACCATGCCTATGTAATCAAACCCCAGTAAAAACCTGGACATAAAGCTCCCTGATCAGTGAGCTGGCAGGGTGAAACAGCCTGACTCCAGGGGAGAGGACATGAAACTCATATATTTCTTCTTTTGGCTAGCCCTCATCTGTATCCTTTATGCTACATTAATACTGTAATAGTAAGTACAGTGCTTTCTTGAGTTCTATGTGTCATTCTAGTGAATTATTGAAATTTATAGCCAGTTGGTCAGAAGTGAAGGTGGCCCTAGAATCACCAAACTTGCAGCTGGTATCTAATATTAGGATAGTCGTGTGGAAGACTGTGCCTTTAACCTGGCCTAAGTTCAAGTAGTAGGTGTCAGAACTGCACTGCAACAACATATCAAAATTTGTGGGACACAAAGCAGTGCTGAGAAGGAAATTTATGGTACCATATGCTTACATTGGAAGAAAGAAAAAGTCTCAAATCAATAATCTAAACTTCCATTTCAAGAACCTAAAAAAGAGCAAAATAAACCCAAAGCATGCAAAAGGGAAGAATAAATATAAGAGCAGAAATCAAAGGGAAAAAAGGCGATAAGAAAAAAAAAAAAGAACAGCACACAACAAACAGACACAGAAAATGCAAAAACAATGAGGGGGTGGGGAAAAATAAATAAAAATAAATAAAATAAATCTTAAAAAAAAAAAAAAGACATATAGCTACAGTAATCAAGAATGTGTAGTACTGGCAGAAGGATAGACACACAGATCAATGGAACAAAAGAGAGAATGCAGAAATACACCCCACACAAATATGTCCAACTTATTTTGGACAAAGGAGCAAAAGCAATTCAATGTAAGAATGACAACCTTTTCAACAAATGATGCTGGAGCAATTGAACATCCAGAGGCAAGAAAATGAACCTCAACCTAAGTCTCATGCTATATATAAAAAATACACTTGAAATGGATCTGGTAAAACATAAAACTATAATAAAACTTTTAGAAAAAAAGTTCAGGACCCAGGGCTAGTCAAATTCTTGGACTTGATACTAAAGCATGATCCATAAAATGAAAAACTAATAAATTGGACTCGAACAAACTTTAAAAATTTTTCTCCAGGACTCTGTTAAGAGGATGAAAAGATAAGCCACATAGGATTTGCATGATTCATAGCCAGCAACAAATCACCTTCCTCTCAACCCTTCACTCTCACTCCTTGCTCCATTCATCCCTGTCAAAAATAGTATCACTTACAAGAGGGAAGGAGCTGAGTAGAAAGCCTTGGTTTCCTCATTAGATCTCTCCCAGGTCAGTGAAGCATTGAGGTCAAGGAATTACTTTTTGGCTTCAAGGAGCCAGATAACTAGCATAATACCTGGCATACAATAGATACTAAATAAGTATTTATTTAATTAAACAAATAAAAAACTACAGGCAGAGAGAAAATATTATAAGCCACATATCAGACAAAAGACTCATATCCAGATTATATAAAGAACTCTCAAAACTTAACAGTAAAAACAAACAATCTAATTAGAAAATGATAAAAAGCATGATGAGACATTTCACTGAAGAGAATACACAAATGGCAAATAAACACATGAAAAGATAATTAATTTCATGAGTCATTAGGGAAATGCAAATTAAAACCATGAGCTATCACTATTGGAATTTCAAAAATAAAAAATAGTGACTACGCCAATGTTGCCAAGGATGCAGAGAAACTGGATGGCTCATATGGTTGGTGATAATGTAAAGTGGCACAGCCAGTCTGAAAATTTGGTGCTTTCTTTAAAAAACTAAACATATAATTACCATACAACCCAAGAATTGTGCTGCTGCACATTTATCCCAGGGAAATGAAATCTTATGTTTATACAAATACCTGGGAATGAATGTTCATAGCAGCTTTTGGTGTAATAGCTCCAAATTGGAAACAACTCATATGTTCTTCAATGGGTAAATGGTTAAACTGTGGGACATCCTTCCCATGGAAAACTGCTTAGGTATGAACTATTGATACATGCAGAAACCTGGATGAATCTGCTGAGTGTTGTGCTAAATGAAAAGAGCCAATCCCAAAGATTACATACTGTATGATTTCACTTATATAGCATTTTTGAAATGTCAAAATTATAAAAATGGAGAACAGATCAGTGGTTGGTTGTCAGAGATCAAGAAAGGTATAGGGTGGGAGGGAAGTGGGTGTGGCTTTAAAGGGTAACATGCATGATCCTGTGGTAATGGTAATGGAAATTTATTGACATAAATCAATGTTGATTTATCCTGGTTGTGATAATATACTAAAGTTTGGCAAGTTGTTACCGTTGGGGGAAGCTGGATAAGGAGCATACAGGATCTATTATTTCTTACAGCTGCATGTCAATCTGTAATTATATCAAAACTAAAACTGAAAAAAATCCCTGGCTCCTGGAGAGCCTACAAAATAGGATTAACTGTCATCTATGCTGGATTACTTAATAACTTCCCTTTTTGGAAGCCAAAAGTTATCTGAGGGGTTCTTAACCAGGGATCCATGAGCTTGAACTGAAATTTTAAAAAACCATTATTCTTGGAACATGTAGGTACAGGTGTGATATATTTATTAAATAATACACAGTATAGTGTGGGCTTAGTAAGGGGTCCATGGTTTTCATCTGACTGGAAAAGGGGTTCATGGAACAAAAAAGATTAAGAACCCCTGAACTATATCAAACGACCAAGGGAACTCATCAAGGTTTTTCTTAGCACAATAACTTCTTCACAACACCGAATGGTATATTGGGAAATATAGTAAGTCTTATAAAAAACAAAGATGGCTTACATTTAATCACAAAGGCAATGGAATGTAACTTTCCAGTCACTGAATTAAATGTACATCTGCTTGCATACTGCATATTAAAAATATGGCTTCCTTTTGAAATTTTTAAATACATTGCATAACAAGACTTACCTGCTCTTCTCTGTCTTAATTCTTCTAACATTCATTTTCCAGGTAACAAATGATTTATTAATTCTGAAAGGAAAAACATTTCTTATATTCTAGATTCATAAATCATGCATTTATACAGAATAAATTTAGTAAAAACTTAGTAATATTTTAAAAATTCTCCAGAATATGTTACATTGATTCTGAATTATCTAAATTAAATACTACAGTGCTATATAACTTTTCTCCCTGGGACATTGATAATATATGTCATTTTGATATTATTTAATACTTATGTTAAAAAACACAGATGTCTTTGTAATTTTAGAAATACAAATTTAAAATCAAGAAATGCACTGTGAGAACCTACTTGAGGAGGAATTGAAAAGTTTCCTTGGTGATTATTTATCACCTATAATTTTCATACATATACATATTGCAGGTATATCACCAGTGCCCATAACAGTGGAACAGAATAGGTACACAATAAATTTTTGTTCATTAAATGAGTAACTCCCCTGCCACAAAATCATGCACTTCTCTTACAGAAAAGTTCCTGAGGTCCTTAGTTATTTAAGCTATTTAAAATATGAAATGAAACCATTTAAAATATTGTTCATCTCTTTTCCTAGTCCCTACCAGATATCAAATACCATAAGAAAAGACAGATATTGGAAAGAAAACAAATAATTATAAAACTAGATAGAAACACTAAAAGTAAAACAGTCTGGGACTGCACTATAAAGGATGGAAGAGTTTCAGGAATCGTGATGTGATGTGATGTGATGGGATGGGATGGGATGGGATGGGATGGGATGGGATGGGATGGGATGGGATGGGATGGGATGGGATGGGATGGGATGGGATGGGATG